>JARYHS010012519.1:52376607-52560205 GCA_031002005.1 Vandiemenella viatica | reverse complement strand
CACATTTCGTCGTTGTGAGCTATAAGGCAGCTAAGTCCTAAACTTACGTCCCTTCCTGTTTGAATTCTTCCTCTCAGCAATGTGATTTCAGAATATCCACCTCTTACATTACTAAGATACCTGTTTAGGACACATTCCACTTATGACTGTTAAATGTAAAGAGCATCCACAATAATAGAAACTACTGAATTCTATAAGTACCATAAGTGAGAAGGAAGAAAGGATAAAAGTATGTTCTCTCTTTTGTGTTGGACTTTATTATGAATGAGATTCCTATAACTGTGACAATTTCCAACTGTACAGCAATAACTGTGGATAATAGAAAAAAAGGTCACAATTTTTTCCAAGATGTTGCTTGCCCTTGTTTAAGTGAAATGATTTGTCAAAATTGTTGCGATACTATACAATTAGAGGACACAGCTTTCCCTGTGATCGTTATTCCAGTTAGATAAAAAGAAGTACAAAATTTACACAAGCCATAATCCATGAAACAGCTAACAACATAATCCTGCACGACTCCAAACCGCTAAACAAATTTCAAATAAAGAGGTAAAACGATTGCGTAGACTTCCACGGTCGTTGTCAATGTTAACTTGCTTGTCCGTGTGGAACTGCCTCAATTTATTGAATCAAAACATTTCAGCCATCTTTCTGTAGTCATCTGATGAAAACCATAGAATGTTGGCTGAAACTTTAGCTTTCAACGAATTAAGGCGGTTACACCCAAGCAACGAGTATAACATAAAGGAAGTAAAAGTGGGTAAAAACAGAACTTAAAAGAATGATGGAATCAGTAAGTAGGTATGTTTGGCAGGTACGCGGCCAAAGATACATTGTATCAATCTATTGTTCTATTGTTCTCCCCCTCCCACCTGTCAATCATTTTCACACCTCTATTGTTCTCCCCCTCCCACCTGTCAATCATTTTCACACCTATTGTTCTCTCCCCCCTCCCACTTGACTAACCACTTGACTTGAGGGCCACTTGACAAACCACTTGACATGAGGGCCACTTGACTAACCTCAGTTACACCACTATTGTCCTTGACCACGCCCCCTTTTCCACCCCTCCCCCTCCCTCCCCCCTCTCCTACACTAACCCCAGCTTCACCACCCTAGTACCAGCTGTCGATTCTATTGCTCTTTTGCCAGTCCATATTCGCCTGGAGTGATTTCAGGAAAACGAGAATATGGATGCTCAGACGGGGATTCGAACCAATGGATGCTCAGACGGGGTTCGAACCAGAGGTAACCTCAGCTTCACCACCCTAGTACCAGCTGTCGATTCTATTGCTCTTTTGCCAGCCCATATTCGCCTGGAGTGATTTCAGGAAAACGAGAATATGGATGCTCAGACGGGGATTCGAACCAATGGATGCTCAGACGGAGGATTCGAACCAGCGATCGTTGTTTGACGGCATTCAATGGACGGGAATAAGCAATATACTTTATATTGAGCGCTTAATAAAATGCGATTTAAACCAATGAGGTTTCTTTCTTAAGTTAGGAATTAATGTCTTTAAACATACGACGAACGAGAATATGGATGCTCAGACGGGGATTCGAACCAATGGATGCTCAGACGGGGGTTCGAACCAGAGGTAACCCCAGCTTCACCACCCTAGTAACAGCTGTCGATTTTATGCTCTTTTGCCAGCCCATATTCACCTGGAGTGATTTCAGGAAAACGAGAATATGGATGCTCAGACGGGGATTCGAACCAATGGATGCTCAGACGGGGGTTCGAACCAGAGGTAACCCCAGCTTCACCACCCCAGTAACAGCTGTCGATTTTATTGCTCTTGAAAACGAGAATATGGATTCTCAGACGGGGATTCGAACCAGCGATCGTTGTTTGAAGGCATTCAATGGACGGGAATAAGCAATATACTTTATATTGAGCGCTTAATAAAATGCGATTTAAACCAATGAGGTTTCTTTCTTAAGTTAGGAATTAATGTCTTTAAACATACGACGAAAACACATTTCTGAAAGCTCATTTAAAGTAATATTAAGCACGTCATTTCTACCTCAATCACACTAAGTACGATGATAAAATTTATACAGCGTTGATTGTAAAAAACTGAACTTTCTATTTACCTAAAAATACTTTTTAAAAAACTGCTATTTCCGATAGTTGATAACAAATTTCGTTCGCTGAGCCAGAGGCTAAGCCCCCAAGGAGGGTCGAGTCTAACACAATGCTGCCTTTTGTGATCGCCACTCGAACGCAACAGCTGCTCAGCCTATAACTCAACTTCATTTCGCGTAATATTAAGCTTTTAATTTCTACTCTTGACATAACGCGAGAAAAAAAATGTTTATATCGTGATAATTCTATGAAAATAACCTTTCCAATTAAACTATAATATTTTTTAAAAAAACTTGTACTTCCGATAGCTGATCTTAAATTTGGGCTTCTGAGCCACGCTTTGTATTGCTGGGGGGTGAGGTTTCTATAGCGTATTGTATGTGCCGTTGCTGCGGGGCGTTAATTGTGCGCGCTAAGAGTGGCTGTTTAGAAAATTAAACTCCGCAAACAACACAGTAGCGTTCACGCAGCGTCGTTGATGGTTGTACGTAGAGCTTGAATCGAAAATTTACTGCCGCTGCTGCATTGTAATAAATTATTTAGGTGGAATATACCGATTCCACTAGGATCATCCTGTACTAAGAAATGTTCCCAGGACGGCTGCAGAGGTGTTTCCTAGCGACCAAGACTTACTAACTGCGATAAGTTCGGCGAAAGACGTTTGTGACGGCGAGTATTTTGGACAAAGTTTTGTGCATATTCTTACGACTCAGACCGAGCGTGGTGGGTGAGCGGTTAACTCTCTGGCCTCACATTCGGGAGGACGCGGGTTCGAATCCCCGTCCAGGCATCCATCGCGCGCTAGTGATAACAAACAAGTATCTGTGCATGCGAAGTAAATAAATATGGAGTCACGTTTATAGTGCGATACACTGAATGTCAATTGTTAGGAACGGAGCTCAGTTTCCTTATTTCACCTGTATAATGTTGTGGAAAAGCCTTGTAAAATCGAAGGGTGTTACCTGTATGCCTCTTCAGTCGTCTCTCATCGTGAACTTTACAGGCGACAGAGGATTGAACGAAGGAACGGGGGGAATTCGACTATGGTCCTTTGTGGGAACCATCCCGGCATTCACCTCAAGCGGTTGCGGAAAAACCTTGTAAAATCGAAACTTGGTTGACCGGACGAAACCGCGTCGTCCTAGGTTCCAGACCAGTACAACCTGCATCAACCCAATTGTGGATAGCAACAGAGCTCCGTTACCTTATTTCACATTTCTAATGTTGCTGGCTGCAACGTTGTATGACAGATCAATTTTGATACGGAGGTGGGTAAAGAACGTGCTTGAAGTGTGTAACTTATATGTAAGCAGCCAGGTTAGTATGGATATCACCCGAAAAATTAATGCTATGGATAAAGCCTTTTTTTTCTGGCTTCACCTCGTTGACGTCAAAATCGTTACAAGTGGGAAAGGACCGGGAGCAAGTAACTGGAAGAAATTCGGCAGTGACCTTTTGAACAAACCAAGGCGAAAATTCAGATGTGGGTGCCCGGACAAGGATTCGAAACCGCATCTTCCCGAATGCAATCTCATGTGTATTAGCGTCAGACCACGAACTAAGGGATCACCATCGTAAGTGGATAAATTATTAGCGTACCAGTATGGCTTTACACCTCGCCAACATCGATATCATTAGAGGCGGGATAGGATTGATGCAGGGAACGGTCACCTGGAGTGATTTGGGGAAACCATGGAAAACCAGAATATGGATGCTCAGGCGGAGATTCGAACCAGCGCCCTTCTGAATGCATGGTCAGAACGTTAACACTCACCCACCACGCTCGGTAATTTTCGTGGGCAATACTGAAAAATATCTATTCTGAGAACTAATTTTTTGCATGGTGCTTCGATAATCATGAAATTTCCAAACATCTGAAATGACTGGTTACGCAGATATTGCTGCCACCAGAGACACAGGGAAATAGTATGAACTTTGACAAAACACTCTTTAGCTGGGACGCTGCATGTTAGAGACTATACAGTAACTCTAATCAACTACACAATCTTACTACTTATCTCGTTTCTTTGGCAGAGACATATTGCATACTGACCAGATATTGAGTGACCAAGACTTACTAACTGCGATAAGTTCGGCGAAAGACGTTTGTGACGGCGAGTGTTTTGGACAAAGTTTTGTGCATTTTTCTTACGGCTCATACCGAGCGTGGTGGGTGAGCGGTTAACAGGGAAATAGTGTGAACTTTGACAAAACATCTTTAGCTGGGACGCTGCATGTTAGAGACTAATACAGTAACTCTAATCAACTACACAATCTTGCTACTTATCCCGTTTCTTTGGCAGAGGCATATTGCATACTGTACGGATATTGAGTGATATTAAGAGACCGGTATTTTGCGCGGCTAAAGAAGACCGAAATTTCGCGCGCCGGTTTTCCGGATGCAACGCGTTTGTATTTTTCTATACAGCAGCAGCTTACTGTGGGGCCCAAGCCACCTCAGCAAACACTTTTGGATATCCATGTATCAGTGGCACCATGAGATGGTGAGTTGAAATAACCTAACCTTAATTTAACCAACTATAACAAACATTTTAACATTCTGTATTAACCAGACTTTAGCATAAGTTCTGTCTCAGAAAGTGCCATAAGTTTTTAACCAATATTTTGCTATATTTGACCAGTATTCCCGAATTTTTATCTATTTTTGCACTTTTTAAATGAAATTCATCGAAAGTGGCACTTACTAACTGATATCTAACATAATTTATGTTTCATCTGGTATTGAGCCCATTATGTTTCGGTCTTGTGGAGGGTCGTGTTGTTTAATGAAACTTGTGATGTTCTCATCTTCTGCATGCTCTGGTTAGTTCAACTTCAGTACTTTAGTGTGACTTTCGACAGGTATGTACTACTCAAGTTGTCCGATGTCATATCGGGCCGTGAACAGAATGAGTTTCATTTATGATGGAACACCGCATCATGTCGCACGTTTTTTTTTTTCTATTTTGGTGGATGCACTCAATACACATCGTATGGCATGATGGACACCTTCTAACCATGTAAACCGATGACATCTTTCGTATAGTGAAGTGGTATAATTGCGGTGATGTTTTACCTGTTTTCACGATCTTGTTCCGACTGTGCACTTCCTCTGACGTGTCTATATTGATGGTAACGTTATGCGTGTATGTGAGAGAGAGAGTGAGAGCCATTGTCTTTAAACGCAGACTGCCTTCCGTGTAACTGCGTTAAGTCAGTTTCTGCACACATATACGTTGTTTCACCTCGTTTGGTACAAACACTAGGCTAGTATATATAGTTATCACCCTGTGCACTTCCTCTGACGTGTCTATAATGTTGGTAACGTTATGTGTGTTTAGACTCTGCATATTATTGTTATGAAAATAAAGAGTGAGCAAACATGTAATTCATACAATTTACGTCTTTTGTGGAGGAAATTTAAAGAGTACTCCATATACACATGTGAATGCAGCATCCGATGCACTTCCACTGACACGTCTATCATGATGGTTACGTGACGTGTGTGTTGACTCTGGAGAACTCTACCAAGTTTCGTTATTCATCTGAAAATATTTATTACTGAAAAAAAAAACACATTTTAGTTTATCTGACTGCCATTACACTTTTTTCCCCCATATAACACGTATTTCTGTAATCCACACACATTATATGAACGATATTGTGATACACGCAGGTGTGATTTTTATGTCAACCATTGACTTCATTCATGGACGAAATTTACATTTTTACCGATTTTTGTTATATATGACCAAATTTCTTGATTTTGTACATTTTCACACTGTTTTTTTATGATATTCATAGAAACAGCCGCATACGTACTTATATCCAACAAATTTATGTCTTTTCGAATGTTGGCGTCTATTACAATTCGCTCTTCAGACCAGTATGTAAGTGATGAAGCGTCACGCCACTACAGGAACTCATAAAAATAACTCTGTAAAGGGTTTTATTAATGGAAAGTGGATAAAATAAAACAAATTGAATAACTTAGTATGTGTATTTTATTCACACTGTTCACATCAATGTAGTATCCTGGGTTATAATTCTTAATTACTACATTGTTAATAACAGGTAATACAAGTAAATTTTTATATGCAATAAGTTCATATTTTAGTAGATTATAGTCCAGTGACGAACTGGGGGCCAATTGAGTCACATAAACATCACGAATATGCATATCAACCAGTTTTTGCACTGTTGCCATATGATAGTCTCGTAGCACTTTACTAGATAAAATGTCCACAAATTCTGTGTAGTATCTTGCAACTAGGTATCCCCACCTCTTCTTGACGGTCAAGGCGCTGGACACTGCAGGCTGCGCGTCGATGAGGTTCTTCCAAGTTGAATCGCTGAAGAAGATGCCGCTGGTGGGGTCAACATTTGGGTAAAAACATACAGTTTTCGTCCTGGCAATCGTACGGAAGGAGACGGCGTTCTCACCAAGTGGAATGTTTGTCTGGGAGCTGCCTGTGTAGAACAAATCTGACACTACATCCAATACTTGAGTCAGCACGACCCATTCTTCATACGTTAGTATAACCTTGGTGCGGTATCCAACTTTTTCGAGCACTACTACTGGCTCAAATTCGTGTTTGGACGATAAACCTATCGTCAAACGCTTAGAATCACCAGCATTGAGCTGATACACAGACGAAAACAACAGTACCGGGCTGGCCATCTCTGTACACTGGCACTAGCAGTCCATTTGGGTAGTAATCAGGTCTAGTCCGGGGTGGTGGGGGTAAAAAAAACATCAGTACCGGGCTGGCCATCTCTGTACACTGGCACTAGCAGTCCATTTGGGTAGTAATCAGGCCTAGTCCGTGGTGGTGGGGGTAAACGTGTTCAGTCCTGTCCTTATGTAAGGCTGTTACGACTGAAAAACTCTAACGCCAGACCATACATACCAAGCGGCATTACATTTTATTTGAAAGTACTGAGAAGTAAGGATTCGTTGTCCGGAATTATGGAGAACTGTTCTAGTGTTGTGTCAACGTGAGTTAAACATCGTGCTGTTATCGAATTTTTAACTGCTGACAAAGTGATTCCTACTGCGATTCATCGTCGTTTCAAGGCTGTTTATACCGACAATACCGTTGATAGGTCTACTGTAAATCGATTGGCACTAAAATTTGGTGATTGCGAGAATGTAAAGGCCATAATTGTATGGACTGGCGGCATGGACTGGGAAGGAATTCGGGCATGGTATTTTGAATGAATAACTCGACATTCATCTGGAGTTGGTGGTCGTGGTTTCTTTTTTTTGGTTCTACGCCTCGTCGACATCGAAGCCTTTAGAGGTGGGAAAGGACAGTGGACGAGAACGGTGGGGAATTCGGCCATGTCAAATGAAGAAATCACCCGTCATTCGCCTCGAGTTATTTGGGGAAACCATGGAAAACTCAAATCTGGATGCCCGGACTGGGATTCGAGCCCACGCCCTCCCAAATGCTAGGCCAGATCTTTACCGATCACGAAGTGTGATAGGACTGGTGCAAGGATCGGAATGGAATTCAGGCATGGTCTTTTGAAGGACCCAACCCAACATTCACCTGAAGTACGGAGTAATGGCTCGTTTGGTCATTATGACCAGGGTTTTTTATTGCCTGCGCATTCCGCCTCTATCCTAGCCTACTTGAACTTAACAGGGTGTAGAGAACCTACAGTTTAAACTTGAAACCGAACAACGGAAGTGTTAAGGCGTAACTACATTACGACGCAAGTTGTGAAAGATGTGAAGGTCAGGTTGAGGGCTTTTCACTTTCCCGTCAGATGGCTTAAGCACCGAATGCAGTAATTTCATAAAAAGCATGGAAAGCCGAAATCTTGATGGTCGGGGCAGGGATTCAAACCCACGTCCTCCCGACGCCTTTTTGAAGGAAACACACCGGCATTCGCTTGGAATGATTTAGGTAAACCATTAAAAACCCAAATTTGGATGCCTGGACGGGGGTTCGAACCCGCGTCCTCCCGAATGTGAGGCCAGAGAGTTAACCGCTCACCCACCACGCTCAGTATGAGCCGTAAGAATACGCACAATACTTTGTCCAAAACACTCGCCGCCACAAACGTCTTTCGCCGAACTTATCGCAGTTAGTAAGTCTTGGTCACTCAATATCCGTACAGTATGCAATATGCCTCTGCCAAAGAAACGGGATAAGTAGCAAGATTGTGTAGTTGATTAGAGTTACTGTATTAGTCTCTAACATGCAGCGTCCCAGCTAAAGATGTTTTGTCAAAGTTCACACTATTTCCCTGTTAACCGCTCACCCACCACGCTCGGTATGAGCCGTAAGAAAATGCACAAAACTTTGTCCAAAACACTCGCCGTCACAAACGTCTTTCGCCGAACTTATCGCAGTTAGTAAGTCTTGGTCACTCAATATCTGGTCAGTATGCAATATGTCTCTGCCAAAGAAACGAGATAAGTAGTAAGATTGTGTAGTTGATTAGAGTTACTGTATTAGTCTCTAACATGCAGCGTCCCAGCTAAAGATGTTTTGTCAAAGTTCACACTATTTCCCTGTGTCTCTGGTGGCAGCAATATCTGCGTAACCAGTCATTTCAGATGTTTGGAAATTTCATGATTATCGAAGCACCATGCAAAAAATTACTTCTCAGAATAGATATTTTTCAGTATTGCCCACGAAAATTACCGAGCGTGGTGGGTGAGTGTTAACGTTCTGACCATGCATTCAGAAGGGCGCTGGTTCGAATCTCCGTCTGAGCATCCATATTCTGGTTTTCCATGGTTTCCCCAAATCACTCCAGGTGACCGTTCCCTGCATCAATCCTATCCCGCCTCTAATGATATCGATGTTGGCGAGGTGTAAAGCCATACTGGTACGCTAATAATTTATCCACTTACGATGGTGATCCCTTAGTTCGTGGTCTGACGCTAATACACATGAGATTCGCATTCGGGAAGATGCGGTTTCGAATCCTTGTCCGGGCACCCACATCTGAATTTTCGCCTTGGTTTGTTCAAAAGGTCACTGCCGAATTTCTTCCAGTTACTTGCTCCCCGGTCCTTTCCCACTTCTAACGATTTTGACGTCAACGAGGTGAAGCCAGAAAAAAAGGCTTTTTCCATAGCATTAATTTTTCGGGTGATATCCATACTAACCTGGCTGCTTACATATAAGTTACACACTTCAAGCACGTTCTTTACCCACCTCCGTATCAAAATTGATCTGTCATACAACGTTGCAGCCAGCAACATTAGACATGTGAAATAAGGTAACGGAGCACTGTTCCTATCCACAATTGGGTTGATGCAGGTTGTACTGGTCTGGAACCTAGGACGACGCGGTTTCGTCCGGTCAACCAAGTTTCGATTTTACAAGGTTTTTCCGCAACCGCTTGAGGTGAATGCCGGGATGGTTCCCACAAAGGACCATAGTCGAATTCCCCCCCGTTCCTTCGTTCAATCCTCTGTCGCCTGTAAAGTTCACGTGAGAGACGACTGAAGAGGCATACAGGTAACACCCTTCGATTTTACAAGGCTTTTCCACAACATTATACAGGTGAAATAAGGAAACTGAGTCCGTTCCTATCCACAATTGACATTCAGTGTATCGCACTATAAACGTGACTCCATATTTATTTACTTCGCATGCACAGATACTTGTTTGTTATCACTAGCGCGCGATGGATGCCTGGACGGGGATTCGAACCCGCGTCCTCCCGAATGTGAGGCCAGAGAGTTAACCGCTCACCCACCACGCTCGGTCTGAGTCGTAAGAATATGCACAAAACTTTGTCCAAAATACTCGCCGTCACAAACGTCTTTCGCCGAACTTATCGCAGTTAGTAAGTCTTGGTCGCTAGGAAACACCTCTGCAGCCGTCCTGGGAACATTTCTTAGTACAGGATGATCCTAGTGGAATCGGTATATTCCACCTAAATAATTTATTACAATGCAGCAGCGGCAGTAAATTTTCGATTCAAGCTCTACGTACAACCATCAACGACGCTGCGTGAACGCTACTGTGTTGTTTGCGGAGTTTAATTTTCTAAACAGCCACTCTTAGCGCGCACAATTAACGCCCCGCAGCAACGGTACATACAATACGCTATAGAAACCTCACCCCCCAGCAATACAAAGCGTGGCTCAGAGCCCCAAATTTAAGATCAACTATCAGAAGTACAAGTTTTTTAAAAAATATTATAGTTTAATTGGAAAGGTTATTTTCATAGAATTATCATGATATAAACATTTTTTTTCTCGCTTTATGCCAAGAGTAGAAATTAAAAGCTTAATATTACGCGAAATGAAGTTGCGCTTAGGTCTGTGCATCAGGCGCGTTCGAGTGGGCGATAACAAAAGGGAGCATTGTGTGAGACTCGACCCCTCTTTAGGGCACCAACCTCTGGCTCAGCGAACGAAATTTGTAATCAGCTATCGGAAATAGAAGTTTTTTAAAAAGTATTTTTAGATAAATAGAAAGTTCAGTTTTTTACAATCAACGCTGTATAAATTTTATCATCGTACTTAGTGTGATTGGGGTAGAAATGACGTGCTTAATATTACGTTAAATGAGCTTTCAGAAATGTGTTTTCGTCGTATGTTTAAAGACATTAATTCCTAACTTAAGAAGAAACCTCATTGGTTTAAATCGCATTTTATTAAGCGCTCAATATAAGTATATTGCTTATTCCCGTCCATTGAATGCCGTCAAACAACGATAGCTGGTTCGAATCCCCGTCTGAGCATCCATATTCTCGTTCGTCGTATGTTTAAAGACATTAATTCCTAACTTAAGAAAGAAACCTCATTGGTTTAAATCGCATTTTATTAAGCGCTCAATATACAGTATATTGCTTATTCCCGTCCATTGAATGCCGTCAAACAACGATCGCTGGTTCGAATCCCCGTCTGAGCATCCATATTCTCGTTCGTCGTATGTTTAAAGACATTAATTCCTAACTTAAGAAAGAAACCTCATTGGTTTAAATCGCATTTTATTAAGCGCTCAATATAAATAAAATCGACAGCACGTGGCCAACCCGACGGCGAACCACGTGGCGGCGCCCGCCCCCACCGCCGCAGCATGTACCTGTTATTTGCCTCGGCATGTAACTGTTATTTGCCTCGGCATGTACCTGTTATTTGCCTCGGCACGCACTGGCAAATACCTCCGCGAATTCCTCGTTCGAAAAAAAAAAAAGGAGCGGCAGGTCGACATCTGTCCGAAAGTCCAGTTGCTCGCTCAAGTGGTCTGGCAACGGCTGCGTCACACCTGGTGCGGCTAGAGGGGTGCGTGGTCAAGGACAATAGGGGTGTAACTGAGGTTAGTCAAGTGGTTAGTCAAGTGGCCCTCATGTCAAGTGGTTAGTCAAGTGGCCCTCAAGTCAAGTGGGAGGGGAGAGAACAATAGGTGTGAAAATGATTGACAGGTGGGAGGGGGGAGAACAATAGAGGTGTGAAAATGATTGACAGGTGGGAGGGGGAGAACAATAGAATGATACAATGTATCCAATTAGAACAATAGAGGCGGCATCCTTTGTGAGCCTGTTGCCCCAAATCCACACTACTATTCTAAGGTATGAAGTAGTTAAGGAACTGATTGAGATTAGGTGATATAAAATAAATTGTAATCAAAGTATGGAGAAAGATTTCTTTGAATTAAAAACTGAAATAGTAAAACAGTCATTGAAAGAAACACAAATGTTTGAAACAACAAGAGACCAAATACAAACCTTGGCAGAGAACCGCTGGAAGTACAGGAATTGTAAAATGTTATAATGTAAGAAATAAAACAACTGTAAATCGACAAATCAAAGCTAAATAGAACGTTTGGTGTAACAAAAAGAAACTCGTTGAAGAATAATTTCCTGCCAATATCAATCACACACCCGCTGATCAGTAAAAAAAGTTTCAGTGCAAGGTATACACTTTACTCCAAGTTACTCTGAAATTTTGTAACTGCAACAAACGATTTGGTAAAGTTAACGCACCGTGGTTTTATCCTGTGCTTTTATTTTCATAGTTTGTTATGGTTAATGATGCGTTAACAAATTTTCGTTTATTAATCATCACCATATCTCAAAGATAACAGAAAATACAATAATCATAATAATATCAAACTTTGGAAACAAATTAAAAACAGATGTAATCTTTCAGCTTGATTATTAAGTTCATATCAGTCTAAATTGTGAAGTTTCGTCAGTGTGGTACCGGTACTGCATTTTCTTGTCTATTTTAAAATAGAAGTATTTATTTGGGTTAAATTTATTACAGTTCTCTGAAATTTAGTTTAAATACCTTGTCCTTCTAGACACCATAAGAAATTCAAATTATCGAAACCACCTATTACCTAAAAAATAACTGGACCGTTGTGTAATTTAATTAAATTATTTCGAATCATTTTACAGTATTTTAGGATACAATATCATGATGATTGTGACCTAATTCAGTGAGTGGAATGCAGTACGGGAAGCAATATTCAACTCTACGTTTAAAGGGAACAGTCATGTCTTATCATGCTTAATTAGCAACATGTCATCAATACTGAAAGGGACAGTAACTCTGCCTCTTATAGAAAACGGCATTTTGATTTGAACGGCTTAAACAATACTCGTTAGCCGCTAACATTGCCAAGCGTTAAGATTTTTCTACGTACAGTATATGTTTTAATGAATCAAAGAGGCTTTTGAATAAAAAAGAAGATTGTATTAATTTTTATGTGAGTCGTTGACTGAGAGCAACATCTTGATCGAAGATATGCTGTCATATGTTTCGGAGTGCATACGGCGAGATTAATACTTAAGTAAGCATATTAATTAAGTAATTACCGCCATTAATTATTTTATACGTTTACGCTAAAAACTACATTTTACTGCAGCTACCTGTTGCCAGTACCGGATATAGGGGAGAACAAACAGGGACGTTAGCGCCGGCCGACAACTTCAGGGGGGCGGCTAAATCATATTTGAAATGGCAAATTCGTGCGGCGGCGACTTTGTATTAGCTCTAATGCACCTAGCCGCAACATTAAGGGGGCGGAAAAATCAAAGAATAATTCTTTACTGCCCCGGGCGTCAAATTTATCTTTGATGGGCAGCAATCTCAAATTTTTGACCCAGCTCCAAAAATTCGTAGATCCGTTTCCTATCGTTGTGGGTCGGCAGTCATTGATGAGTTTTTACTCATTATTAGCCTGGTAAAATTTCGAGCTTTGATTTAACAGTTCCATGCTCTTGCTGACCCCAAACATTTTATACTTACTTCTAGGACGTAGTACGTGTTAATGGAAGAAGTAAAGTCTTGCCATCTATCTGCGAAATGTGTAACTATTTCTGTGTCTGATAAGCCTATTTTTTGTTTGCGAAATGTGTAGTTTATGAGGTGGAGATTGGAGACTGTCGTGGCATTCCCCTTGACAGCTGCGGAAAACTTCCTAAAACCGCAGTCAGTACTGCGGGTGTCCAGGCTGGTACCCGGTACCGTTACACCTCCATAAGCCACACTGGCGGGTCTGCAGCTGCTTGTTAGTACTGTACTGTAATAAACGATATGGGAGCGCTTTAGACATAGAGTCTCGTGTCACATAGTAACTTCATAATTGCAGTTAGTTGTTAATCTGCTGAAGATGTTTTCAAATCAATTACGGCAAGTTTGAAGCGTATTTGACTTGCGAGGGAAAAGGATCTGTGCAACTGATATGCAACAGTTACTTCTATGTGTATCTCCGTTTGCTTTTATGTGCCTCTTAACTGTTCCATTGCGGGCTGAGAAAAGAGATTATTGTTCGCATGCATTCAGCAAAAGAAGGCGCCGAGCTTGTGTTATATTTTTACGCCTTCACAACGCCGGCTGCGATGGGGCGTTGCCTTTGAAGACAATGGCACATTAGTGGGAGGTCGGGAAGCCGGTGTTAGCGGCCAACAGACTGCAACTACTTGCAGTAGAATTACCTGCACGCGGAGAGCCGCCTGAATTATGCACGACGGGCCGTGATCTGCTGAAACATGTACGAGACGCACACACGCCAGACACAATACAAGTCTGTGAGCTTCGCTGCTCTCTGAACACAACAGCGTTAATCTAACAAGGAGACGGTCAGAAAATCAAATATCCTGCAGACTGGGAACAAAGTTTGCAAAGATTTCCTTCACTACTGAAATTTGTACGAAGTCACCCGTTGCTAGACTCCACAATTTTCGGTAAAATCATTGTTTTATTTTATGACTACGAAAGCTTTCAATGTCGGAGTGGATCACCAGAGATGAGAAAACGATTGATTTTTATTGGATGTACTTGAGAGCAGAACACAAAGGACCGTCCTTCTCAAATTCTCACTTCGAAAAGGAGTCGTGAGAATGCAACGGACCACTCCCTAAAAAAGTCCAGAATGAAAGGAAACCATTGCCTTTTCAGGGTCCTCGGTTCGTTCCGCCATCTTCTTCTTCACTTCTGCCAAAAAAGAAGGGGTATAGGTGTTATTTTACACACTAGTCAATTCAAATTCTGGGACTGTAATCAACATCACAAAAATTGAATAACTTACGAAGTGCTAGTCACATTGCATTTACTCTTTGGTGACGATTATTTTACACAAATGCTCCAGTTTACCAGTCAAACACTACATGATTTTTCTGAAGTGAAAATTACTTTTTACCGTTCGGTGAAAAGGGGAAAGGGTGCTTGATAACAGACTCCTTGCAAGGATTAGTTTGTAGGAGGAGAATAAGAAGAAGAAATAGGCACTAGGTCAGAGATAATGTCAACGGAAACGGAAACTACATGGACATAAAGATGAGGGCAGAAGACCGGAGACAATGGGGAGCATCCATGTGGTAACCTATCTTAGTGCAGAACACTAATGATGATAATGGTCATAGCGAGAGATTGAGGGTAATCGTAGGTCTGGTATATCAACACTAGCAACTAGTATTCAGCAACTGATAGACCGGATTAGTATAGCGACAACTCCTTGAAATTGCTTCACATCGTTGCATTAAACATTGGAGTTCCGATTTAAGTTGATTTTAGCTACTGGTAACTGAATAATATTTTATGAAGTGACAAAAGCAGTTTGAAAATTGTATTGCGAAAGGACTCGAAATGATTCACCATTTTCTACATTGGGCATTCGTTGCTAAGTCAAAGAAAGCAAGAAATACTAATAAAATCATCTAGGCGCCATAGTGTTAGCACCTTTACTCAGGTACTATAGCGTGAGGTGGTTCGGGGATCTATTAACACGATACCTTGCACAATTTTAAATTACTAGATAACACGTGCGAAAATTATGCGAATACGATGAATAGTACGGATGGTGATTAGGAATAGGACGAAATAAGGACCGCCTCATTTGTAACAATTGTTTATTTGTTTAGAGTAATAGGTACGTAACAAAAGACGACGCTGGTGAACAGGTTTATTAATATCTTGGAGATATGCGCTGTTGCTAACAAGCAGCTTGGCTTTGAACTGTATCATACGCGCGACCTTCACAGTTATTACTTTTGTCCTTCAATGGTCAAATTACGTAAAGTTTGCTTTATATTTTATATTGTTGGCTGATTGGAGAATTTTTCAATTGTGACCTCATTTATCTATTTCGTTTAGGTATTAAGCGAGATAAATTGCTCGTAACAAAAAAAAACAACACTTTATTGAAATAATGATACTTTTGCCTTTTAAGGGTCAAGGGTCAAATTCGAAACAAATGTTTTCTTAAAATATGTTGTGATCACAGTGGAATTCTTATTCATTAAAATGTTACCTTACTTGTATATATCGATTAGATATCAAGAGAAATAATTGGCTCGTGACGCAAAAATGCGTTGTAGAAATATTAATACTTTTGTCCTTCCAGGGTCGAATTCCGAAACATTCCTTTCTTAGTATATGGTGACACTAAAGTGGAGATCTTAATCTTTAAAATAATACTTCATTTATCGAATTCGGTTATGAATACACGGAGATAAATGGTTTGTGGTACAATAACCCACATTTTAGAATTATTGACATTTTGCCCTTTAAGGGTCGAATTTGAAAAAAATTATTTTCTTCAAATATGATGCATCCAAAGCGAATACCCTAAGCTTTAAATTGATACCTCATTTATCTATTTCGGGTAGGTATGAAAGGAGATATTGGCTTGTGACATAAAAAAAAACATCTTATAGAAATAATATATACGATTTCTCACTATCGATTATAAAATTTTTATCAAGGTATCTAGGAACCAGGGTGAAACTTCTTTAATGCCTTTTGTTTCATCAATGAAATTGCCATACGCTGACATTTATTGGGTAGTCAAATGGCCTACAGACGGAGTCATAATCATCACTAATGTTAATTCAGTCAACATCAAAGTTACATAAAAAATCTCGTCTTGTATTAGCAATAAAATGAAAGTTATCTTATAAAACTCGAAACATAATAAAAACAATGAGCATAGTGGAATTTTTCAGGAAATGACAAAAATTCTTCAAAACGATCGATCTGATTGATTTCTACAAAGAGAGAACGATCTTTACTTTTTCAATCAATTGATGTTATATCATACATACTACATCGAGATGAAATATCAGGCGCCAGGGTGCTTCGAAGAATATTCACCCAAAGCGGTGACTGAAAGTTCATGAAAATTATTAAGTCTTTCAGCACAAAACAAATTGCTCTCAGCTTTTTAAACAAACATAGCTCAGTTATTTAACGGGGGAGAGACTCTTAACCTCTCAGGATTCCCCAAAAGGACCGTTAACGGGCTGTCTCAATGATTTGGCGATATATACACTGTTCAGTTTGTGGTAATAATTGCCGTGAGTCGATATGGCTACGGTGTGGAACCTGCTCACTTCAGGAATCAAGGCACCTTTGACTCAAATACATCTGAATATTCTCTGATCGCCTACGCTCTCCCACCTTGAAAGAAGAGTCTCGAGTCATTAATGACTTCCTTCCCCAGAAATCTGGTATGGAGTTGAAAGCCAGGCACCAAGTGTATTCCCTTTCACTCTGAAGGTCTTATCATCATTCATCGTTTCTCCTTCCATCGTTACTGTTATTTTTCTCCAGTCCCTGCCTCATCTCAGGCATGTTGGCGACATGGCAACAAAATTTATAGAAAAATTAACATTGCGTGGGGGTTTTTTACATTATTATTGGCTATATTTCAGTTTCGCTTTCATTCAGTGGATAAGTTCGTAAGAAATCGATCCCACTTGGTAATGTTCGGGTGGCAAGCATCAGGAAGTCCCCGAGGTGGCTGACCTGGCCAGTGACACCCCCGGGTTATTTCCCTTCGACGCTCTAAATGTAATATAAAGGATCCATACTGCGAAACACGTGTCGGTCTATTGTTCGTTGTCTTCCCTGCCTAACGGTCACCGGCTAGGCGGAATTTGAGTCCGGGGATCATCCGAACGGCTGTCTCCCGTTCGGCGTGAGTCTATCCACGAAATTTAACATATTGAAATTCTTTCGAGCGCGCCCTAGTGTGGGAAGCCGCGCTATTCAGCGGCGCTTTGCGCAGTCAGTTTGCGCGGTTGAACGTGTGACAGGGCACTCCTGCGTGGCGCTCGGTCCCTGCGCCTTCCGCCTTGCGCTGTGGGGACGGGTGGGGCAGGGTGTTGCGCGTGGGAAACACACACAGGCTTATGCTACACAGTGAGGTTTTGGAAGGGTCTCCTGCCTGATTCGTGGCTAGCGCTGGTCCCGCGTACCTCCCCGTGGGCACCCTTAATGGGTGGCGAAATGTGCCTTGCCTCACCACCTCTGCTGTAATGGCAGGTGATTCGGAAGACCCTAATTCCACAGGGTCTAGTGAATAGTTTGTTACTCCCTATTGAAGTTGGTGAGAGTATTATGATCTCCGCTCCGGTAATTTGATGACCCATCTTCCGCGCCATAAGGCAGCGAATGCAGACCGTTTGTCACTTCTGTACATTGCATGTATACAAATAATAAAAATTGTACGAGATGACCCACTTCGCTCATTCTGCTGCATAACTGATGCAGTTACATAACAACGACTAGTTTTACATCATTCGCAATAAAAGGTTGAAAATGAACATAATTTATGAACACAGACCTTTAAATATGTTGTGAAATAAAAAAAAAAGAATACTCGGAGGTTATTAATTGCGATATACTTCAGTGGGAATATAAAGTCGCAATATTTACTGTATATATGAATATCGATTTGCATTCCATACTACAGCTGACCGTAAATGTGTTAACATTTAGATAATGCGCTGCAGAGTGTTCAGAATGTTTTGTAGACTGTTCATGTTAAGAGAAAATTAAATCTAATTTTGAAGATTATAAAGAAATGAAACTTCTCATTCAATATAGCACAGAACTTAAGTTTCCGTATGGGGATACCCAGTAATACAGCAAAGCTTACATAAATTTTTTTCCTCACTGTACTTTAATGTCATTATGTGCTTTCAATTCCCAATAGATTTTCTAATATGGTAAAGAAGTATATTCTTTTTGATGATAAAGCAAAATTGTGGAACAACCGTTGTTAGAATTCTCGAAGACGCCGGTTCGAATTCCCATCCGGGCATCCAGATTTGGGTTATCCATGGTTTCCCCAAATTACTCCATGCGAATGTCGGGACGCTTCCTTCAAAAGGCCATGGACGAATTCCTTCCAGTTCCTTCTCCCAGTTCTTTCCCGCTCTAATGACCTTAACGGAAAACCACAAAAAAAATTGTTAGAGTTATTCGAAAGACGGCCAAGTAGGTGCAAGCTATTTAATCTATTAACACCTTCCCCGTCTATGAGACTGACGCCGAATTTACTCTTCCTTTGCTTAGTTTTGAAGGCAACAGACTGAAATAATTATTGAGGTTGTGAGTGATGAATGAACTTAGTGCTTTATTACACGTGGATGATCAGCTAAAATTTTATTTTATGAACTAATTTTTAGATAAAATAGAAATCTAATTTCTTGACCAACTGATGATGCTCGCCATATCTGACGACACAGGCGTCGGCGCCATGGAGGGAATTACTTTCCAAGGGAATATCTTCGAAAGTTTAACTGTAGTAATTTCTCCCAACCTTCAACAGTGATGGAAAAGTATATAAGTGTTACGATTTTGTGTATGACACTAACGTGTTTGTGTTTATTGTATTGAGTTGTTTATAAATAAATGAAATATCATTCAAGCCAGCTCTTCCGAAAGACTATCAACAGCTGAGATTTTTGTGGTTTAATCCAGGATTTAGATACACAATCTGGTGATTAGGAATCGTTCACCAGCACCTCATCTACAGTGCCAATGCGTGATGATGAAAATTTCTTCCATTGTCAAAACTCGAAATAGCCAACCGCATACAAGGCGGCGGACACCATAGGGGTGCCATAAACAGCTGAGCCGGCGTGGCTGTTTTTATTTAATTACGAATCCTGTTGCCTGTAGAACCTAACAATTACTCCTAAGATAATAATGTGGTATTCAATAATATTAAGTCCTGTTTCTCTATTATAGAGAAAGTGAACATTAAAATCAGATAGTGATACACCTAAAACTACTATGGGTTGCCCATTTTCTTTTGTGATTTCTTTAAAATTTCCTTTAACGCAGCCAACACATTTTGTGTTTGCATTTCTGCAGAGAAAAAGAATTCCATTAAAAATACAAATAAGTTTTCTGAATTCTCCTCTTTTAGACAGAGATGCATTAGGTTATATTTTCCTTCTTGTTGCGCTCAAAGTGGTTTTTTAATTCTTCCTCAAGAGTAATATATTTTTTTTCAAATTTGACGTGTTATTTTACCATCGTTAAGGTAAAGAACTGTTAACGGCATTATAAAATCGAAAGAAAAACCATTAGTGGATCTTTTAAGCAGTACCACGTCATCCCATGCATACTAACTAGCGATTTTTATTTCAGAGTGGTGAAGCGGTGAATTCTTTCTGCGTTCCAACGTAGTACTAACAACAAGAAATATGTGACCCAAAGAGAAGGCAATGCTCACAGATGCATTGCTGCTGTTAATTGCGTAATGTAAATATTGAGATATTTACAAGTTATAATCTGGCCTTAGTGTGCAAAGGTGAGATGGAAAGAGATTTTTTTACCTTTTTGTAGTTGGGATGCTCAGTTCCTAAAGCATGAGCTATAACAAAAAACATTTCGAAATAAAATTGAAATAATTGTATTTATTCACTAAGATTCTCTAAAGATTTGTGGTTAAATGAATGTCCTAAACAAGAATTCTCCGCCATCAGTTTGTAAAATTAACTACAACAAAATCCCTTTACTAATGATGAATTAATAAAGTCAGTATTTCTTGCCGAATCACTTCAAATTGTTTTATAATAAGCAGATGTAATTTCGTTTACAATATAAACGCAGTTATTTATTCTTCAGAGTTCATTGTTTATTTTTCAAGATATAAGAAGATTTTGGTTCCTGGGCGGTAATTTCTTTTTATGGTTATAGTTCGTCGTGATTTAACACTTCTATTTAAGCTGTGAGTGGCTTACGTAGGCGACATGATAATTTATTAATTCATTGTTTAAATGGAGTTATTTCCCAACAAGTGTTGAAAACTTTATCTTTTTCCATTTGCAAACGGATGTACTGAAAAATAAAAATTCGTTCAAAATTTTTCTTCTCTCAAGAAGGAACATAATATCGATACTCGGCATTTTGTCTATAATTTAATTACTCTCCATGCTTCCGAAAAAATTAGACTCTTGTGAAGCGGAAGTTTTAAGCAATATTAATGTAGGCTGTTTAACTGCTGGTTCATGTTCTGATTAGGAACTCCGGAAATGAAAAATATCTCAAATAAGTTCCTGGCGCTGCAGAGGGAAAAAGCTTCGTAAACGAATTCAGTGAGAGAAATTTTAAATTGATGTTGGGTCATTACATACTCAAGAGTTTGTTGAAGTTGCCACTGGAACTCAAAAAACTTTATTAAAGTAAGAATTACCTTTTGTAGGTACGTTAAGGAAAAAAAGTTTCTAAATAAAAATGTTGTGTGTTTCTCGTGATTTTGCGTAAGATCAAACTATAGTTAAAACATACCTTTCGAACTTTTGATTCGATGGGAATGGACCGTTGAGTAATCTCTTTTGTGCCATAATAAACATTTTTTTCAGTGGTGATAGCAGCAGAAATCATATCATTCACGAAAAATTTGATTCTAAAAGTAAATTACCTTGCCATTTTAGAGTTTTGGGAGTTAAGTGATATGTTTTATGTAAACAGTTCAGTTAATGCTCAAGTGTACAGTAAACTTCATAAATACTTTTATATGGCTTTAAACCCATTCCAATCTGGTATGTAAGTTCTGACATTAAATACTTTTTTGCTCATGAACATTTCTCTTCCAGAATTTTACGTTAACTCAGACATTTAATTTCAATATAGTGCTCCTGCAAATAAAATGAACTTATTACCCGAAGAAACTTCATTGGAACTATCACTAAAAAAAATTAGTTTGATGACTAGACACAGTGACGACTCATTTCTTATAAACATTGCCACTAGCTGTAACTTCTAGTTAAAATGTTGTTCTGATTTATTATAGCAATTGCTGTTAATTGGGTTTTAAAGCTCGCCAAACATGATCCCCTGGAGGGGATTTTCGACAATGCTCAGAAAATAATCTGCCGTCATCTTTATAAACTGATTTAGCGAAACTGTTACAAACACATGGTTCATCCTGAAAGCGGGGCACGATGGCTAGTGATTGTTGTAGCTCTATTATAACAGCCTCTATACGATTATAATTTTATAATTACCTATGAGTACCACATATCAATTTATATAAAAAAAAAGACAAGTGCGAATATTTCTTGCACAAGCATCCTACAAATCCATGCAAATAAACTCGTCGTTCCGACGATAGTAGAAGGTAGGTATCTTAATTTTTTATTTTTTCTGAAGAACACTCACGTATGTTGATAGTATTAGGATATTTAAAATAAATACGGAAAAAACAGGAACAGAGTAACGAAAGCTAAACAACAGCATAAACAATCTAAATCATCAAATATATGTTATTTCTGTAAGGTGTTTATTTCTCACAAACCATTTTCTCCGTTGATACTTAAGCGAAATCTATGAATTGGGTATAATTTAATACTTATGGTCTCCACTTTGGTCACATCATATTTAATGAAAGGATTTTTTTTTTAAAAAAAACTTGTTTTTTTTCCTCGAACCATTTATCTCCCTTGATACCTAAACAAAATCGGTAAACGAGATATCATTTTCGAGACTAAGGTCTTCGGTTTGGTCACATCATATTCTAAGAAAGGAATTTTCCGGAATTCTATCCTTAAATGGCAAAAGTATTAATGTTTCTACAACGTGTTTTCTGACGCGAGCAATTAATCTCCCTTGATACCTAGCCGAAATCGATAAATTAGATATAATTTTGAAGATTAAAGTCTCCGATTTCCTAACATTATATTTTAAGAAAGTAATATTTCGGAGTTCGACTGTTAAAGGACAAAAGCATTATTATTTCTACAATGCGTTTTTCTGTCACGAGCCATTTATCTCCCTTGATACCTAACCGAACTCGATAAATGTGTTATCATATTAAAGACCAAGGTGTCCGCTTTGGTCACATTATATTTTATGAAAGGAATTTTTTGTAATTCGACCCGTAAGGAACAAAAGTTTCAATATTGTTACTACAACGTGTTTTATTTTTACTACGAGCCATTTATGTCCTTCGTTCCCTAACCGAAATCGATAAGTGACGTATCATTTTAAAGATTAAAATCTCCAATTAGCTAAAATCAGAAATCAAGAAATAAATTTTTCGACTTTGAGGCTTAAAGTACATAATTAATAACTATAAAGGTCGTGCGTATAATACAGTTCAAAGATAAGTCCCTACATAGCAGCAGCACATGTCACAGAGATGTCAATAAACTGCTTCTTATACAATAAGTAGCTTTCCAGATATTTTTTCTGTTACGGGAACATTTCTGTTTTGCTACACATTTCCAATGTAAATATTTTATTCGTAAAACTTTCTCTCAGACTATGATCGCAGCAACACATATCACAGAAATATGGGTATACTGGGTACATTTTGTTCAGGTTGGTTTTAAATTGATGAGGTCAGTGACAGTTTGTCTTACATACAGTATGTTTTAACTTTTCCTGAATTTTTCGTAATACGTAGTAAGTATTTTGATGCGTACCTATTACAACAAACAAATTAACAATTGAAAAAATGTGGTGGTTCTACTTTTCATTCTGTTGCAACTCACCAACCTCTATATTCATTTTATTTTATTCGCGAAATTTTCGAACTGGTCATCCTAGTTTGCTTAAATGCTTTCAGCGGACTATGATGTAACCTGTGATGTTTAACACTTGAATATTAGATCACATCGATTTGATTTATTACTCTGTTTACACTCGTGGTCTTTTATTTTACAAAACTGAAAAAATTCATTAAAGATAGTTTTTATAGATCACTAAAAATATAAAGTGTTTAAGGTTCGCGTAGCTACAAAGTACTAATTATTGTGAATTTAGTGTTCTGAATATTAATTAGGAAAACGCTTCTTTTTTATTTTATTTTTCAGTTACTTTCTTATTGAACTCCAAAGCGTTTCCAGTCTCCAGCTTCAATGCTTTATTCCGAAGAGTACAATGGTTTCAACCTACACCATGTCAAACATTTTCAGACATCCTGTTTAGCAATCTTGAGACATCAGTACTTAAAAAAAGACATTAGAAATGTTCACATTAGTTTATTTTATCGCAGCGTCTTTACTTCTGTCGCTAGAAGAAGTAACTCTTTCTTCTTATTTTTTTAAAATCTTGTTTCTTTTCTCGAAATAATTTGTGTTAGTTATTTCATTTATTGAAAACTTAAAGTTCTCGTATTCAAAAGTAATCTAAAATAATGTCATCATATACAATTATTATTTTTTAGAAACGTATTTCTGTGATGTACTTCTTTTTTGTCATTTTTCCGATGAGACGTATCAAATATGAATATGACACTGAAACAACATTTTTCAGGTCTAAAATTAATGTTAGGCCATTGTGCAAGTTTTTGCTGACCAGTGTAAAGGAGCGCTGGAATGCAGCGGGGTAGCGGAGCAAAATTAATCTTTTGGTATTTCACAAGCCTCCTTTCTCGAAGGTAAATGATATATGAGCTGGAAGTAAGAGCAGCAAGGAAACGACGTTCCACACGCAACTGCAGAGATAAATGATACTTGAGAACATATCCAAAAATGCCCAGAATGCGTGAAGAGTTTTCTCAGAGCTACAAAAGTTGGCTAACGCTAACCAGAAATTAAACTAAAAATTGTACAAACATTCTTATGCATTACGCATCTATATTTGGCTGCAAACAGGTTACTCTCTTCTAAGTACATTCGACATGACAGATTTGGAGTTGGCCCAGTTAAAAACCAATAATATAACTCCCGGACCAGATAACATTTCGTATTCAATATTAATACATCTCCCTTTCTCAGGAAAGTATGTACTGCTTAATTCGTTTAATAATATATGCAAGGAAAAGAATATGTACCTGAACTGATAACCGCCGGAATATTCTCACTTCTCAAAACGGGAAAGATCCCTCAACTTGCTGCTTCTTACCGCCCTATAATTGTTTTACCATGTCCCTTAAGGTCCTAGAAAATATTGTTAAACAAAAGATTGTGTTCATGATTAATACCCTTTTGGGTTATGCAGCGTTGTTTATTGAATTACCTGAGCTTTCGGCTGGTATCCTACAGCTTTCTTCAGAGATACTGTTTATGTTTATATTGACATAGCAACAGTTGCTAAGCATCGCAGAGTAAAAGGCCGCTATCTTCGTTGAAGTTGTTAGTAATCCTTAAAATTTCTGCTGCCTCTTTCACACGTCGATGCCACCACTGATCTTCTCTCCACAGCAGCCTCGTGTCTTTAAATTTTATTTCATGCCCCGTGTTAATGGCATGGCGAACTACGGCAGATTTGTCGCTGTTGGTATATTTATAGTGGCGGATATGTTCCTTACGTCTCTCCAATGTAAACACTGCCACAGATGCATGGGATTTCATAAACACCCGTAATCTGGCGTGGATGTAATCTGTCTTTTACGCTGGTTAATGACTGGCCAAGTATGCATTGAAATTGTGTGGTACATAGAGAATTACAATCTACTACCAGAGCATCTGCAGAGATTTCAAAAAGTCAAAGGAACCAATGATCCGTTTTTGCAGCTCATAACTGATATACAAAACTACTGGGGTAGAAATGGATTGGTATACATTGTGCATATTTTCATGTCCAGCGCGTAGAACGAGCACCACCCATCTCTAGGTGGTGTTGGTACTACACCACCAGGATACCAATACTGGCCCAAAAGCTAAAATACTTTAGAGTCCTGTTTAGTTTTATAGAAAACTTATGTGTCCTTCCTCTATTATAATTATCAACAGTAAAAGAGGTGGCCAGTCAACACAATTATATTGCAGTATGCTGATGTTCTGTGCCTTTACGTAACCAGTAACAAACTCCATGATTGACACCAAAGAAGCCCTTTCCCCCCCTCTGACAAATACCGAGAAATGGTTCCACAGCAAAAATCATAACACATTACAACTAGAATTATTAAAGGAGGATTAAACTCAACATTCAATTATGCTCCTTACTGTATATAATCTTAGAACAATGATTTCTGGCAGATACATATTTACTAATTAATTTTATAACAAATATCATTAAAACACAAACAGTTTAACTGTCAATCACTTTGAGGTAATGAGAGTATCACGTATAGTTCGAATGTTAGATTAATTCTCGAAAAATAAAAACAATTTAATAAATACGATTTACGAAACTGTTGTTCAAATTTTATGTGTAAATATTTAAAAAAAAAAACACCGATCACTGAAAAATTTTGTCTATGAATTTTTTTCTCGACCTATTTATTATTCGATTCATGAAAGTCTTTATCCAATGAGACGTAAGATTTAGTGATGCAAAAATTATGTGATGAAGTATCGTATTTGCTAAAATCACTCATTTATTCAACTGAAGGATAGCATAAATTTCCGAAATATTGCTATCGTTTTCCTGTAAACATTATAAGGCTATAAATCACAAAAAAAAACAGATTTTTTTTTCTGAGAAGCAGTTTTTGAAATGAGAGATGGAACGTATTTTTACGTAATTTTTCTGAAAAATCTTGCATAATTCGTGGACTAGAAAATAATATTCAAATATTCTATTATATATTCCAGTCTTCTTAAGGTTAATAAGAACAGAAGTACTGCGCAATTACATTTTTTTTAATTTAATCGATTCATACATTGATACCTTGTATCTTTAGTCGGCCATTGAGCTACATTTTTTTATGTTTATTTATGACAACTTTTTATTCTACCCCAAATTTCGGTTAACTCGTTGCTAAATATTCTGGTTGTCACATTCTAGAAATATTGCTGCAAAATGCTGCGCTACAAACAGAGAAAAATAAAATCCGTGATCCGGAGCTCAAAAGAAATATCTTTAGAATTTAACTAGCTTGTTTCTTCTCGTTGATAAACAAAATATTCATTCAGGAGTAAATGTAAATTTGGTCTATATCATACAAGGAAGTTTCGGGTGAAACATTGTCGTAATATAACATAAAAAAACGCAGCTCAAAGTTCGAATATAGGAACGAGGTATTAAATTTTTGCTGCTAAAACAATTAAAAATCGATTCAGAAGTTATGAGCGTGTCAACGGCTGTTGGACAGACGAAAATACCGACAAATAAGGGAGTCCGTTCTTTTTTCATTCAGAAAGTACAGAAACCTGATTATATAAGACTTATTAAATATGATTAAAATAAAGGACCGCGATAATACTTAATGTACTTGTTGATGGGTTGAGATGCCTTCGGTCATCAGTGAAACATTTATTCAAGGAATACAGTTTGTTTTTTTCCTCAAATCTGGTAATAAACTGAGTCCTAGATTTTGTTTCGAAACACTTGAGTATGAGACACAAACCTTTTCACATTTTGTATCAAATTATTTTAAACATTCAACCACCTGGTTATGCTTTTGTGTATGAAGATTCTTTGATCCCATATACGCTCAAAGATGGAAATTCAAACGATATTGGCCAGAACTGGTCGACACAATTAGAATAAGAGTGAGTGTTTCTGTCATGTCAGGCAAACGATTTCAGTGCGTAATGACCTCTTTCTAAAGTTTTAGTTCGTTTTGCAGAAAATGTAACTTTCGCTCACCAGCAGTTACGTAAAGTGATTCATTTTCTCTACATTTCCCGCTTCTTCTGTTCGGTTATTTCATAGAATGAATTTCAATCAAGATCATTCATTTATTTTATGAGGTTATTAACATTTTAATGAGCAGACAGTATTGTTAATTTTGTAGAGACTTGCATCCCATCTTGGATTCCGAAAATACTGTTGACTGCCCCTCATAGAAAAATAACCCCTGCTGAAAGAGAAACCTGTATGTCAAATAATAAAAAAACTTTTCTCGTGTTTTCGCCGGAGTAATACAAAATGCGGAAATACTCGATGATTCATAATTACTCTCAAAACAAACACTTGATATAAAAAAAAAACCTTTTCGGATGGTTTCATTTACATCAGCTTTAATTCTTGTGCCACACGTTCAATATAATCAATATCGTCAATTTAGAGAACATTTTAGTTCACTTTGCAGAACGGACACACATTATGAAGTTCACCTGTCCCGAGCCATTTTGCCCTATAGTTTGGTTCTGACTCCGATTCAGCACTAAAGAAAAAAGTCAAAACATCGAAGGGATTAACCTACTATATAGTTTTGTGAGAAAACGTTTTCTCGACGTAAGATGGACTATAATTGGAGTAAGGATTTCTAGAAAAGCCTAAAACACTACGAGAGAGAATGGTGTTTCCAAAAATCAGAAAAATGTTTCTCTAAAACTAATTTTTATCACAAGGATGGACATGTTACGAAGACATAAGAAATGAAAGTGACCATCGGCATAATAATTTAAAGGCCATAAATATTTTTGTGTATTTACGTTACTGAAGAGTTGGTTTATTATTGCTGGTATTTTACTTCATTAAATGACTAAACAATTCATCTCACACTACCATCACGTCTGTAACTGCGTATGAGCTATTAACAGTAGGACGAATGTTGACGTTACTAAATGAGAGAAAATTATTGAATGACACTTGTCAAATGTCACCCTTCGTATCAACAGTTGGCACTCTTCACAATTCCGATAACCAGCAGCCACGATGACGATTTGACACATAACTTTATCCATGCCTACAGTCACAGCATTAGCTCAGTGCTATTATTCACACTGTGTGAATAGCGCGCAGATGGCCAAACTGAGAGGCTACTGATAGCAACTAAATTAATTTTTTTGTTTCAGCCCGTTCAGCGAAATTCAATAGAGTAGCAATGGGGTGGCTATTCAGTTGCCTCACCGGGTGCATTACCTCGACTGAAGTGGACAGAGCGAGCCAATGAAATCGCAAATGAGAGTGCGCGATAGCGCGCAGCGAATTTGTAGCCTGTCCGTCCAAATGAGGTTTCTGTGCACGGCGTGGGTAATAGCTCGTTCAACATGATGTCACACTGGCCTACGCGAGCCACGTGCTTGCCCTCTGCACGAAGCTGTCTGAAATTATTGCTAATCATCCATCGCCGAATATTATTTTGCGACTTTGTCTCTCAGTGTGTTACTGCTGTTGTTTGGTGGTTCACGCAGTTCTGTCCATTCCATTTACAATAACGCTTGCTGAGCAAATACTAACCCGGGTGGTATGATTAAAATTGCGACTGCATACAAACTTTACAACAGCTGCTGAAATTCCTAAGTAGGGACATTCTATAGTTGAAGGTGCTCGTCCACCTGTCATACCGCAACAAAATGTACTGTGTGTCCACAGGAAACATTCCTGATTGTAAAGTACAATATGGTTTTCACCATCGCGTAAAGCAACTCAAAACGTTTTACACAAAAAGCCCAGTGCACTTTCACGTGTGCTTCTTTTGCAGCAATCAAAATGTCTAAGAGAGATTCCACCTCTACCTATGTGAGCCCAAGTATATCTGGAGCGATGAAACCGAATTCGTTTGCGGAGATCGTCTACATCACGTAAATGTGAGGTCTACACAATGCCGCTCACAGAACCTCACAGAAAAACATCTGGAGATCGTAGTGGCCACTTGAACTGTTCATGACGTCCTACCCATTACTGTGGGAATGTTTTGTCCAAGAACTCGCGAAACTGGTCGTCTATTTACATTCCCCGTGGCTAGAAATTGTCGATGCGAAGCCTTACTTCTCTTTACATCTTTGAAAAATGTAGAAATATTTTTCGACAGCGATTGGTGACGACGTTTAAATATACCCCACCACGCGTAATGAAATAGTAATTTTTGATAATTGTTCAACACCTGAAACAAATTAAATCATTAACTTGCACTAAATTACTCAAAAAAAACCGATTTGAGTTGATTTAAAGGTTAGTGGAAACCACCAGGTCTCTTGTTTGCATGTTTATTTTATATTGTACTTTGAAACCGGGGAGGTTTCATGTGGTTACCATTGTGCCGAAGTAATCGAATGGAATGAACGTTGTTTTCAACAAGTGTCAACCTAACTATATAGACTTATAATGCCCTAGACACTGATAACGTTTCTCTCTTAGTTACCAGCTGAATTAAAACACATGGAATAGATTTTATCTCAACAAATAGGTTTTAACAAACTTTTATAGTCATCGCGTGAAGATGATTTAAGAACACGTAATCGAAACGCATTTCTTTGACTAGTGTGTTTGGAACAATTCAAGAATCTTGTCTGATGGTCTGATTTTAAGACGCCTGATAAGGTCTGCATTTCCAATATTGATTCTGTACGAATTTTCTGAAGGCCTTCGCATGAGGCCATCTTCGAGTTTGTAGTATGTGAATATGTCATGAAAATATTGTGACACCGATTACTCGTTAAAAGTTCATGGTACAGCATTCTCTTGTTAGATCAAGCCCTGAAGGAGGTGATATTGTGGAAGAAACTGAAATCATAGAACGATATAATACAAAAACCATTTCACTTTCGCAAAACTGTAATATTAATCTACTACTTGACCCTTAGCTTCAATGCAGATTTTATTTTTGAAAAAGAGAAATTTGGCTTGCGATTCTGCAGTTTCCTATAACTTAGTGATGACTACTTCCTTGCATCAACGACACCAGGTTTGAGCGTATCATAACTAAGAGTTTTATACATTTCGCACCTATGAATTTTAAGCGTCCAAACAACTAATCAGCATGCGGTGATGATATAAACACGAACCGTACAAAACACTATGGATCCTGAATAAAAGTAAATTCCATATGTGCTGGTTAAATTTTTTCTTTTAAACCAGTGTTCTGAATCACCGCAAATTTACTTTCACCGTAAAGTAAAGCCAAATATCGATCAAATCTATGATGTACTAGCAATTTACGGGCAGTAGTGAAACTTTAAATTATCATGAGCTCAAAAAACTTCATTTCACGTATACTAAAGTATGCAAACCCATTTTTGCAGATGAAGTAAGTATTTCATACGCTGATTAGCAACTAAAAGTTTAGTAGTATTATAAACCCTTCAATTGAATTATTTTTCTTTCAGTTCTTTATATAAGTATACCTACTTGATGACAGTACAGTATTAGCCTAAAACCAAACTTGACTGTCACTAAATACTCACTATCAGTATCTGTCCAATTCGTAATGCGTCTTATAACACCAGAAATAATTATTATAAACGTTTTTCTATATTCTGGGATTTAGTATCTTCCCCCAAATTCAAGGAAACAAAATCATACTACTCTTTAACCAGCTGTCTCTGTTCACACAGTGCAGTATGACCGCTGTCTCCCCGTCTTTCTTCTACCTGTAACCATGACTCGACAAATATCTAATGGCAGTCTACCATATTGCAAGTGTCGAGCATTCAGTGAACATTCACAATTACTGGTATTATATATAAGCAATTAAATTTTAAAATGCCAAAAATGAAATACAGTCTTACCTTATAAGTGTCAAACCATAAAACATTCACATACTGTGATTCAACATCCAGCTGATAAACAGAGCTATGTTAATACTATTCTTAGATTCTTTCCCTGGTTTAATTTCAAAATAGAATTATAATGACGATACGTAAAAAGTCTTACCCCGACAAACCAATCTTCATTCAATTACAAACTGACAGTTCCTGGAGTTTTGTGTGTTCAACACGAGTAGTCAACATCGCTGAGAGAAATCCACCGAAAGCATGTAGTTTAACTGGTTACATACTTTCTTTTGCGAATACTGCAAGAAATTACTGTAACAGAATCTATTGATAGGACTTCGACTAAACTTCATTTCGTCAATATGGTGACATGTGAGAGAAACCTCATTTCTAAAGTATAGTCTGATCCGGCTAGTGTTTCCAGGGATGAAGTTTAGATTTTGATCATTAATACATACGACTCAGGTTTTTACAATTATCGTTGATTGAAGAACTGTAGCCAATGCTTCACCAAAACGCTCCAAAATTCTGGTGAGGTATAGTTTGTAGAAACATTAAACGCTACTTAAAACGTAACCAGAATTTTTTTTGATAACTGTCAATTTTTTGTATCAATATAGTCTGAAATATTTATCATTTTTACTTTAAATAAATATTAGTCTGTTATATCAATGTAACAGTTTTATTCATTTTTACATGAACACTTCATAACGAATTTTCTTATAACCTTTTTTAAACATTAATTCTTAGACATCTAAATATTGATATCCATTTATGAAGTATTTGATACGTATTTCTGAATACATTTTTTTTAATACATATAATCCGAAATTTTCAAATGCAACGTCCCTGCGCTTCGCATGACATGATGGATAAATATTGTCAAATAAATGACTTATTCCCTATTATGAAAATGTTGTACAATTCAAAGACACTAAAGCGATTGCTGTCTATAAAAATGTAGTAACCTGTACAACCTGCAGAAGGTATCCCATGGACGTTAGGATATCTTCCCTGAAGACGACGTTTCGATTCTAGGCAAGCACAATCTACGAAACTCACAGAATTATCAACTCCACACCCTTGTTGTGGATAGTTGGAAAGGAAACTTATAAAGCATTGGAGAGAGAATATTAGACGTATTAATAGAGAGTTTATTGCTTTATCGTCTGGCAGACTTATTGTATATTCTAGCTAAATTCCCCAAAGAACTGAAACAACTTCATCAACAGAATGATGAACGAGAACTTAACAATATGAATTTAATTCCTGTGTAAAAATCTCACTCCAACTGCAACTGATTTAAATAATGACTATGAGATCGCCTGCCTTTAACAACCCCCGACAACTTGACGTTAAACATTTTTGCAAATATTGCGGTAAAAGTGACGGCTAAATATTGATATTGCATACTTTAGTCACCATTTCCGTAGCTTCGGTATGTTCTGCACACTGACTCCCTAACCTGTGCGAGTATACAATTCCCTCCTTGTGTTGTACTCTGCTGCTGCTTTTTCACCTCTATTGCTCCACGTGCCTCTTACAAGTAATATACTGAGTTACTGATTCCCACTTCTGCTATTTCTAGTATGATTTTTCTCTAAAACGAATTCATGTTTAACATCTAATTGATTTGTCACTCCTTAACGATATTAAAATAAACTTTACGTCTGTGATATTATTAATACTCATGCTAACAACTAAGGTTACTTCTCGTATATGCCTTTAAGTATTTCATTCTTCTTCAAACGAGATTAATAATCCTGCGGAATTAAACTTCAAAATATAAATAAGATACACATCTTTTGATATTTGTTCAAATCTCCTGAAGGTCATTTTTAATACTCTGATAATACGAATCAGATTTTCGATTTTCCTTAAGGAAAGAATCAATAGAAAACTCATAAAATTTATTTCAGTGAGTGGAATATCTAATTGCTTCCGTTTATCTTCCCAAGAGAAATCCTCCAATCCCATTTGTCAAGATTTTGCAGACTTCCGTCATTTCATCTCATGGTGTGATTCTTTATATCATATTATTAATAGAGAGGAAACAAGGTGGGGTGATGAGAGAAATGCAGAGTCAGTAATAAATTTAAATGGCAAAAGCAGTGTACGTGAAACGTAGACTTAGTGGGAAACGACTTCGTTAGGAAATGTTCCTCTGGTGTTCTTTGTTTGGCTTAATTGCACTCATATTCCTCATCCTTCGTAAGTCTTCATCTGCGCATCACTTTTTACAGGTTTTATAATTCCCGTTACACCAGATCTGGCTTCGCTTTGAAAATTTAGTATTGCTTTGGCCCACTTAGCGACGTTTTTGGAATGAAGAAAAATTGTTGTGTTGTTATACACCTGTTAAAACTATGATTTGACAACGTTTATAATAGCAATACCATGTTAAATCATTTCCTGCTTGAATAACAAGAATCCACTGGCTTCTGAATTAACACTGTAAATTTTTACAGAAATCACGTCAGCAGAATTTGAGTTCAGAAATATGAATGTAATATTTAATTTTACCCTTAGCATTAATCACCTCGATCGATGACATCTCGAAAGAAACTGCAAGTGCCAAAAAACAGATTCATATCATGTAGTAGCAATAAGAATGCATAATAAAAAATTATCAACTTTACCTGCATAAACGGATCAAATACAGGCAGCTGCCGATCAATAGTTCAATGTAAACCTTGTTCATGGGTTGCAAATGCGGACCATTAACAGCGACAAAAATGAATAGAGACTTATTTGCTGTAGATAAAAATTAATACATTGTAGGGAGTGAAAACGAAGATAATATTGAGGTTTTATTACAGAAAGGAGTGTGAGATATTGAGCCAGTGAACTATATCACTAATCGAAGAACACCGAAACAAAACATCAATTGAGCTAAGGGAAATGCTGAAGAATCACATTTAGCGTACAAAATATTTTTAAAGACGGAATCAGATATATCAGAACACAGCCAGAATTTGACAAATTGCGGGTTAAACACGATTAAAGTTTCCGAATTCTATATAGTAATAAGTTTCTTTATTTGGAAGGAGGAAATCAGAAGAAATGTAGGTGCCTTTTCTAATGGAAGCTTATGACCGATTTTTCCAATGTAACAGATTAATCGTGCCAGTTTCTAATTTGTTTGACGTGTTACAACTCACCTGGCACCGTTTTGAAACTTTTTCTGTGCTTGGAACAGCCATCATTCGTGTCGCACTGCGTGCCCTGGATTGGAGCCAGCGGATAGAATGAGATATCGCTAGCAAACCTACGACCACAATAAACACATTAATCACACCACATTGTAAGGGATTAGACGTTCAAAGTACCGAGTAAGTTATGATTTTGAATGCAGTTTCTTTTTAATTAATGACCCAAATTGCTTTCAAGAATGTTTAATGTACTTGCTAATTATTCTTCATTTAACATTTCCGTACCGAGTAATTAATCAATAACTCAGTTTCCATTTAAGTTCTTCTGCTGTTTCTGAGTTTACTAAGATATTGTGACAGTGTCTGACATGAGGTCAGCTAGGTCGAAACTCGGTGAATTAGGAGACACGGTGATGCACTGTTCTACAGTGTCCCAGAGGATACCTCACGAAATTTTATTTGATGAGGATCATTAATTATTTGAATCAAATAAACGGTGGGTGTGGTTACTTAGATGTAACTACTTAGCGTTGTGGGTGAGCGGTTAACGCTCTGGCCTCGCATTCGGGAGGACGCCGGTTCGAATCACCGTCCGGGCATCAAGATTTGGGTTTTCCACGGTTTCCCCAAATCACTCCAGGTGAATGTCAGGATGCTTCCTTCAAAAAGGCCATGGCCGAATTCCTTCCCGTTCCTTGCCCCCAGTCCCATCCCGCCTCTAATGACCTCAACGTCGACGAGGCGTAAAGCCATAAGTAGTAAAAGGTGTAACTGATCATTCACATAAAAATGAAAGGAAGAAATGATAGAGCAAAATATCTGTGATAACATCTTATTGATTTTTTGGTTCTGCAGTCAAGATGAACCCATCTTTTATTCCTAGAAAAGAAAAACATTTTAGGGACCGTTTTATGAACTGACTGAGGATTTAAGAATTTTGCTGAGTTTGATTAACAGTAGCTTCTCTGTCGTTTGTAGCCAACATGTAAATGGAGAGTTTACATAACAGTCAGCGGCTTGTCTCAGTGCTGCTACAGCTTGGCTCGCAGCTGTCCGCTCACAGTGGTAAAGGTGTCGGCGAGATTATTCATCCAAACAGCTCACCACTTTCTCCCAGCTGGTGGTTGGTTACTGATAAAAATCTCCCACAGCCGATCGACATGTCCCAAGCTTGAATCCTTCTCCCCACCCAGAAGAGTCTTCCCTCCACCATTCATTAGCACATAGAACATGGATTAACATAGAAAAACAATCAATCGATTTGATTGGCAGAAGACCACCTCCGTCGTTTACATTTTTATTTATTTATGGCTTTACGCCTCGTCGACGTCGTGGTCATTAGAGACGGGATGGGGCTGGGGACAAGGAACTAGAAGGAATATTGCCATGGCCTTTTTGAAGTAAGCATCCCGGCATTCGCGTGGAGTGATTTGGGGAAACCGTGGAAAACCCAAATCTGGATGCCCGGACGGGGATTCGAACCACCGCCCTCCCAATCGCGAGGTCAGAACGTTAACCACTCACCCACCACGCTTAACCTTTTGGTCATACAGCCATACCAAGTAAAATTGTACTTCTCTAAACTTTAGGTTATTATTTCTGACAAATAATAGTATTAAACAATATGTTACAATATTTTCAGTGGTCACTAAATGTTTCATGTTGATTGGTGACTGGATGCCCTCTTGAGTAAGTGTTTTCGTGAAGTTTGTGATGTTGTTCCATTATTTCTCGCAGTCGAAGAACATGTGATTAATGTCGACTTCTACATATTCTTTGCAATCACACAGTGGAGATTCAATTGCTTTAATTCTATATAGATGCGAGGGAAGGAAATCATGGTTGAACTTTACTCTAGCTACAGTAGTTATTTATCCTCTTGATGGAGCACCTGTTTGATGCCATTGGGATGTTGGTATCTTGGGGTGGGTGCAAGCGTAGTGGCGGCCTCTTAGTTGTGATGTTGCCGACCATTCTCTACCCCACATTTCCCTACAGTTTTTCTTAAGGAAGTGTGTGATATCTAGACCTGGTACCTTTGTCTCTTCCTCGCCGCTTCTCGTAGCACTCTTTGCTAGGTAGTCTGCCTCTTCGTTTCTTGGGAGGCACACATGTGCTTTTATCGACATAAATATAACTTCTTTGCTTAGGTTCGTGATTTGACTGCAGGTCTGTATAATCTTCATTACCAAAAAATCATTTCGATGTGATTTTTGAAAGATAAGATTTTTTTCATTGATGATTTGGAGTCCGTTAGTATTAGAATCGTCCTTTTTGGTGACCGTAATCCATATTCCAGGGCTTTTGAGATGATCAGCATTTCCGCTGTATAATTTGTGGCTTCCTCACGAAGCTTATTCATTCTAGAAAACTTTTCCTTCGGAATAGCATAGGCACCACCTGACTTAGCCCCATCCGTACAGATTTGAGTAGCCATTGTGCCAGATATCTCATTACTCATTGTTTGTTAATTTAAGCATTTTCACTGAATGGTGCATCAAAACGGACTTCAAGGTTCACAGTAATTGTCTCATAATTTACTTCAAAATAAGGTAGTTTGCTAGTTGTATACACATATTTCTAGTATTGCCACGTTTTCTGCTTCTCATCGAAGCGATAGAAACGAAACGATTATTGGCTGCTCATTCGCCCGCACAGTTGGGGATGAGATGTTTCAACAGCTAGTGGTATTCCTGCCTCTCGTTGTCCACTTTTACCCACATTCGTTGTCTGAGGGTACGTGTCTGGTGATGTCTTGGCCTTATTATTCACGACAAAGAGCGGCCGATTAGGGTTTTCGCATCAACTTCTACATCTACTTCTGCTTTCCGTTGTCGATAATCAACATGTACAAAAATTATGAAACTTCAATGCTTGCTTTAATACTTCATTCGCTTCTGTATTCATATAAGTGATTTCAGCCCATTCAACTTCACAGGGTAATGCAAATGCTGAAACCATTAAAAAATTTTTACAAAAATATAAAGGTCCTCTTATTGCTTTGTGCCCCAAAGTCAATTAATTCAGCACGTAAAATTATGTTTAAAAGAATATTGGTATAAGACAACGATTAAGTGTAAGGAATTTAATTGGTGAATTGTATAAACACCAAGTTAGGCGTGGTACCCAAATACAGATAACACAGAAAACCAGAGAAATTGCGCAAGTTTAAAGTTGTAGGGAGACGAAACAATAGAACATGGGACAGCTAATTTCAGAAAGTAGTTTAACCTTCTACTTCCGACACTTTTTTGTGTGTGTAATGCCATATTCTATATAATACTATTATTTTCTTTGAATTGCTGCTCTCAGGCGAAATTAAAATCCACATAGGTATCTCGAAAACCAGTTATCGCTTCTGTTCGTTACATGCATTCAGCGAGTCATAACATAGGCTTGCCCTATATAAATTCTACTCATCTTTCTGAAGGTTTAATTATAAGAACATGAAAAATACTACTTCCTCCTTACATAAGAATCATATTTCTTATTATCTCTGTCACCTATGTTTCTCCACAGTATTAACGGAAAAGCTGTTAGAATATATATATATAAACTTAAGCTGCTGGGAGAAAAAGATTGATGTTAGAAAATTTGATTTCTATCCACCGATTCATGCATTGTGCATTTAATTGAAAACACTGCTCTCATACGCTATATCTAATATAATTTTCATCGGAAATAAATTTCGGTTGGATGAAAGTAAACATAGCATCCGACGGGAAAAATTTGTATGTTGCTTATTTATATTAAAATAATTTTTCACTGGATCCTCTTTCTTTCATTCCAAATTAAAATGATCAATAAAATACAAACTGCGTCGCTTAAATTCAAACGAGAAAGATACGAATTCAATGACGACACTGCATTGTAATTACAAATTAAGTGCATTCAGAAATGTGGATAACGAAGCGCGAGTTGCTATTACCAAGTGATGCAGGCGGCGAAACTCATTTAAATTTTAAATCTGAGTCATTGTGATGGAACGCATACACTCTCTGCAATGTGACATTCCTCTCACTTTTCCCAGTTATTTCACTCTCCGTAGTAACTTTACATTGCCTGTATTATGGATTCCCGCTTGGATCTTTTAAATATTATCTCAGTTTTTGCTTCTACAAAGGGTCATATCTAAACACGAAATACCAGAAAAGAATTTTATGCTGGCGGAAGGGAAACCTTAAATCTAGTTTAGTTATTAATACTATTCTTTTATTTTATGTAATATGAAAAGAAAAAAAGTAGTTGTACAACAATGATTCATTTCTGCTTGTGAGGTTTTTGCACAGAAATAAAACCTACATTCCGAAATTTGTTCTCAGTGGGGAGTTATACTTCCCAACCGATAATTATACTAGAGCATAAATAATTTTAAAAAAATGTTAATCTAAGTCATCGGGCAGTGATTAAGGAAAGAACGTTTAAGCAATAGATATGAGGGCGGATATTCTTCAAGGAAGAAATATTATTGGATATTCTTCGTAACTATTTCCAATAATACTTTTATTGTTTTTGATCAAACACAGTTTCCTTATGTAATTTGCCTATCTACCTGATAGAAAGAAAAGGTAATGGAGATGATAATACGATAGAATATTAACAACATAAAAACATCGTTGTGTTTTGGTGTATTTTTAATTATTGAAATTTTTGTGTTTTTGCTGTCGTCAGTCTTTCGACTGGTTTGATGCAATCCTCCATCCCTTCCTATCCTGTGTTAACCTATTCATTTCTACATATCCCTTACAACCCACGTCCTCAATTATCTGCTTGATGTATTCTAATCTCTGTCATCCTCTACATTTCTTACCTTCGACTGTTCCCTCCTATTCCCTCTAGCAGCAAATTAACCAGTCCAGCACGTCTCAAAATATGACCTACCAACCTGTCTCTTCTTTCTGTAAGCTTCTTCGACAAACTTCTTTTCTCACCCATCATTTCCAAAACTCGTTCATTTCTCACTTTGTCAGTTCACTTAATTTTCATCATTCTTCTGTAGCACCACATTTCAAATGCTTCAATTTTCTTTCTTTCTGGTATTCCTAAAGTCCATGTTTCGCTACTATAAAGTGCTGTGCTCCACACAAAGAATTTAAAAAACTTCTTTCTAATTCCTAGATCAATATTTGAAACTATAAGGTTTCTCTTTTTCATGAAGGCTCTTTTGGCTAGTGCTATTCTGCTTTTAACATCATTCCTGCTTCGGCCATCGGTTATAATTTTGCTTCCCAAGTAACAGAATTCACTTACTTCTCCTATTGCATCCGATCCTATTTTTATATTTAATCTACTTAATCTTCTTTGTTATAAGATATCCAAAAAAAATCAAGTATTTGAGGTATGTATTAACGTTTCTGAATTTGTAGATTACAGCTTTTTATTTTTTAACGTAGCTTTAATTGTATGCTAACCACTTGTTTGTAGATGCACGAAACCTACGTCAAAAACGAAACCCAAGCGGATAATATCATATTCGTAAAAACATGCCATTGTATTTTTAGCCAGCTTAGCAATGCAGTTTTGAGCTTCTCTCCCACCACGAACTGGTGAGAACCACGTACCTGTACTTCTTGAGATTTGAGGAGTGTTGGGATTCCTTTGGCGTGGTGGCTACACTGTGAGACAGATTATGAAAAAAAAATCCATTGTAGTCGATGAATATGTTCAAGAGTCCATTTAACACTGAGTGACCTCGCGTCATTTTGCACGAAACGAATTAGGTAAGTCAGTTGAAACCAAATCCATCCAAAACTCAACTATGCGCCATCAATTTGCGAAACAGACATGCCAACAGGAAACTGAAAGTCAGATGGGAGGGTATAGAACTAGATCACTGTTTCAATCCAAAATATCTCGTAGTTACACTAGATCGCTCCCTCACTTGCAAAAAGCACTGCATAAACACAAAAGGCAAAATTTCAGCCCGCAACAATATCCTGCGGAAACTCACAGGAAACGTATGGGGTGCACATCCCGCAGTGCTCCGAACATCAGCTCTTGCACTGAGTTATTCTGCTGCAGAATATTCCTGTCCCGTTTGGTACAACTCTGCTTATGCCAAACAAGTAGACGTAACGTTGCAATGAAACCTGCAGAATTCTTACGGGCTTCCTCAAAGCCACGCCGATTGAAAAACTACATGTTCTGGCAGAATAGCTTTCCCTGATGTAAGACGGAACGTAGCTGCAATGTCAGAAAGAAACAAGGCTAATCAAAACGCTGCTCATCCCTAATTCGGGCATCAATTCCCCAGACAAAGGCTGAAATATATTTAAAGCTTCCTTAAGACTGCTTTAGATGTACCGTCGAAAGTTTCCCGGCTCAACCTGTGGCGAGCAAGAATGACTCATATGAATCAATGGGTACCTACTGCAAAGGCACTACCACCAGGTGGCAACCTCAACTGTAAAGCGGCCCCTACACGATCAATATTATTGTGCAATAATATTGCGCAATAATATTGATGTTCTCCCTAGACGGCTCAATAATTATTGCACAATAGTTTAGTTGACTTCGAAATGACAGACGAGCAGGACGTAGCAGCTGTTGCTATTGCTTTACTGTACTGAGTAAAAAAAAAAAATTAAGACGGATAAAGAATTGATATGTGAAGCGGAAATATTCACACATGATGGAGGAATTGTCTTCGAACTGTCTTGGTGCTTTATGCAGGAGACATCTAGTTATCAAGATACCTCCTGGTTCTGTAATCCTTTTTATAAGTTTAAACACTTTTTCAGTATTGCTCTGTTGGGTATAGTAAATGCGAATTACAACTTTTTAATGGTAGACGTCGGATCGAATGTATGTGTCTTCGTGTATATGATGGTGGCTTTCTTAATGTTCCAAATTTGGAGATATGCTTATTAATCACCTCACAAGAACTTTTACTAAACAGCTTGCACCATTTTATTTTTATTTATTTTTCGGTGACGATGCGTGACTGTTTTAACAATAAGCGAAAATTTCGTTGGAAATATCAGTTTTGTTAGCATTGGTTGAATAAATTTTACATTTTCTTCATACCTAATAACTCCTTTTAATGTCACATGTATACTATCTCAAGGTTTGTTGTTATTATTGTGGCTAATAATAAAACTGAAATAATTAAATCATTCAGTAATTTTCTGTGCTCTTCCAGTGGTCCCATTGTACGTTTTGAGCTCACCACATCCTGGTCTCCAGGAAAACTCAGCTGGTCGAAATACCAAAACGTTGGCTCCACCACTTTATCTCCACGCAAAACTATTCTTCTTTGTATCTTTAATTCGTTTTACTTCTTTTCCGTAGTTGGTCATCAAAGAATCGATTCTTTTTGTAACATCTTCCCTCGTAGTAATTGCATGTTTCTCTTTATATCTGTGCAGCAGAATTTCGTAAGCCTTATTTTTTCCTGTCTGTTTTTATACTCAGACGATTTGACATTTCATAATGCTGGTAAATCTTGCACTCACTTCACATTTGCATTCATTTTCAGAAGAAAAAAATCAATGAAAAATATTACAGTAACAAAATACAAGCGGAGACTAGTGATCGTGCCCGTGTCTCGAGACCAACTGAGGGAATATTGCGCAATATCGCCCACAGACGGCACAATGTATTTCAGGTTGCACAATATATTTCAAACTGTTTAGATTCACTCAATAATATTGCACAACCTCTCAATCTAACCTACAGACGTTCAATATTATTGTGCAACCGTAAATATTGTGCAATAATATTGACCGTGTAGGGGCCGCTTAAGACCTGGTGAGCGCTAAATCGGCTGAGAAGTGGAGTGGGTAGGACCAAAGATAACCTGACAAGATGGCATTATCTTCAAGAACCTAATAACGCTTGTGAGTGTGGGGCAGAACAGACCATTCAGCATTTAGACAACTGCCCGCAGTGCCCATCAACCTGCACTCTGCAAGACCTCCTTCGCGCCAGTGACAATGCCATACAAGTTGCTGACTTTTGGTCATCCATCATATGAACTCTTTGATGTTGATTGATATAATTTTATTTCTGTTATTGTTATTACTGTTTCTAACAATTTGTAAAAGCATCGTTTCTGACACGAAATAAATAAATTGAGAATTTCATGCCTCAGTTCTTAAAAGCATTTCACGGTACACATCAGCTTTAAGAGTTTCACTTGGCTGCATGAAACGTCCCATAAAAACTAACAACAGGAAACAGTTTCAAGATTTTATATCTGACTGTTTAAAGTTATTCGGTTTCCGTAGGCTTCCTTATGTGCTGTAGTTTTGTTCCACACTGACGAATGAAATACCTATTTCATGATCAGTTACCAAATGAGAAAAATCATTAATTCTGTTGTCTCTAGTAGCTGTCCAGTAATGAAATTTCACATTCCACGCTCTAAATTTTATATGTGTCAATTAAACTGTTTGAAACCTAATGCAGTTAATGGCAGTTTACCTTTTCAGAAACTATTTTACGTACTGTACATAAACACCTCTGTGAAACCCATACAAATTTTATGTATAATTACCAACTGCATAACGCAGATTGTTCTCCTACTTTTTCTAAGAATTTAATTACTAACCTCCTCTCGTCATTATACACATAATTATTTTACTTTTCATTCAATCAATTCTGTGTCAACGTAAATTTTGTCACTACCTCTGGAAGCAATAAACGTTGAAAAAGCTGATTACAGACTCATTTTACAACTCAAAAGATGAGCTAGTTTTTTCAGATATAATGAATCACTCGTATTATATGACAAACAGTGACAGAGAGGTTACGACATGGGAAACGACTAGTTGATGATTGTTTGAATTTATTATGCATGTATGATCTATTTCATCGCTTTCAACCAGTACTTTTCAGCAGACGGCTTTTCCTTTGAAATTCCCCATGTGTATCATGACAATGTCATGAATATAAATAAGATCATTTGCCGACAGTGAAATGACCACGAAATATTTTCATTAAAAATAAAACAGTGTAGATGGTCAGAGAATTTTTACCCAAGATACATACGCCATCAATAAGCGACGACAGTCATTAATTGTCTGTAATCATTATTCTTCCGAAACAATTTAATTACTTGAATACATTTTGCAATTTAATGTAATAATCTGTATCTCCACCTGAGGACTAGATTTTTCTGATCACCAACTTCCAGCTGCTAATGTGGAGGGTACAAAATTAATGTTTTGACACCATATAAGCAGTCTGCAGAGAAATCTAATATTTAAATTTTAGGACTCTCTTACCATAAAAAATGTATTTCTCAGGCGTTACCTTCACGTAGGGGAAAAAAAATCCGTACATGTGCATAAAACATTGTAACATCCATGGAGTTATCTTGTAAATTCGCAATGTTGTAGGAGGAATCATGAGATCCGAACACAAGCGTACTAAATCAAGGGTACTGTCGCTTTGAAGCAGAGATATAAACATTTCAATCAGGAAATTGCTATTTAAATGACCGCATTTTGTGAATAACGGTTAACTCGTATTTATCCAACTCGATTAAGAAAATGCCTCCAAACCAACGACCAAATTAAAATTATCGTTTGCGTACTTGGAAATGAATTAGTGATTATTGATTTCTACTTCCCTAAGGAATACACGGAGCAGTCCTGGTCGCTAACGTTCTTTAACGGTGCTCAAACTGAAGTAAAGCTGCCACTGTCGAGTGCTTGGCTAGCAAGGAAAGTGAGACCTTGTTAGACACCACATTTTTACCAGGCTGTGTGCAAAGTACCTGATCGATTATAGATAACCACGCGGAGTGTAATGAGGGAGTCATATGCCACTGTTGACTATTTATTCGTTTATCACGTGGGGAGGTCAAGCTTCGCGGTAGCCTTGATATATTTTCAAAAACTAGCCCACAAATATCTGTAGAGAGTTTTCTCAGTAGCTTCATTCATACTCATTCAGAGGACGGGCAACAGAATAAACACATACGCATAACAATCGTAACACACAAATACAGCTACACCAGTATCTGACCACCCCACAACTTCGTCATCCCTTGGAGTCAGACCTTATGGGCAAAGAGGAACTGGTATTCTGGAATACACAGCTTCTATTCTCGGACCAATCCGTTTTTCTGTACTTTCCATATATTATTCCACGTGCATATAGGTATGGTTCCTTTCAGTTCGTTACCAACAATATTAATTATAATGAACCTCTTCCCATGCTGACAACCAGAAATTCATAAATAAAATTAAAAAAGGCCTCCCATTGTGTTATTGGTATAGATACTAGACTTGAGAAGAGCAAAACACTCCTTTTAACCGCTGAAGCATTTTCGTATATAAAAAAAAACTACTATCAAATTACCATCAACTCTATTACATGTTAAGTTTATTGATGGTTCGTTTGGCTTATTTTCTGTTACTGGGTTTATTATTTTCTTGTAGTGTTAGCTAATTTTTTATTTTATAGCTGGATGGCGACAGAAAGGAAACCGGGTGTTTCCTATTCTATGAAACAATCCAAACTATAATTAAACTGTTTTTGTTATGTACTGAAAAATATAAATTTAAACAGCTGACCATCTGTTGAGCTCGAGCCGTTTAAAAATTTAGATCCTTCGTAAACTTTAATTATAGCGACAATACTGTTTAAGGGGAAAAATTGCTGATCTAAAGCCACATTTACGACGTACCGAAAATGAAATGGGTGAAATTTACCCATATCGATATTACAAAGGTAATGAAACACAAACAAGTTCATTAAGTAAAAATGAGTCTTCTCCTTTTTTATCATGAACAGATTCGGTACTTCTCGCTCGAGGCTGTAATGAACATTGTTATTCTGTGGAACGAAATGGTCAAAATAAATTCCTCTGCTAAAGCGGTCTCGGATTTAGTAACGTCCCTTTTTGTTACTACTGTTCTTGCGAGAATGGCTTTCAGAATTAAAAATGGTCACATTTACTGTTGCCATTCACCGTAATTGGTCGGTTCATTTGGTGGAGACGCCGAGAGTTGGCTCTGTGCCAGGAGACTTCTTGGCGCCAGACTTCGTCAGCGCTTATTACAAATAAAGGACGTCACTTGTTCTTACCGGCAAAGGTCAGCGGAGTTCACTTACTCTGCAATTCTGCTTCTATACAATATAGATAGGCGTTAATAATTACCCGCTACAGACTCATTAGTCCACATCAAAAAAGGATCAGATGTTAGAAGTATCAACACGATTCTCGCATTAAGAAATTAGCAATTTTGAAAATTATCTGTTTTTTCTCAGCATCCCATAAAAGATTTTTTGCTTTGTGTCGAAGTAAGCCTGCAAAATTTTTCAGTCATAAATTTGATTATCACAGCTTAAGTTCCCAGTGTAAAGAAATAAAAACTACTCAGAATATTTTAGACGTGGTATTAACTGGAAATTATATAACCATTACGAAAATATAAGTACGCAGTGAGGAAGGTGATGCTGTAAAATTTTAAGTAATAATTTTTACTTGAAATTTCCGATTATTTCAAAACAAAAGTCTTCTTCTCACCAACCACATTTCAAAACAATTTGGGGCCAGCTCCGTTTGATGAGTTTTCCTCTTCATTGGCGTCGTCAAATTTTGAGTTTTTGATTTACATAATCACGCCCTTGCTCATGACAGGCATATTATGCCTACAGGCAAGTAGAACTATGTACTAGTGGGGGAAGAAAAGTGAACGTGTAACAGTGTTCTGTGTGTGACAAGCGAATTTTTGTTTCTAGAATCTGTAGTTCATGAGGGCGACATTGGGGGCATGCGCCTTGACGGCTACGGAAAACCTAAAAACCGCACACAGGACGGTAGGTACGCTGCGGACTGGGCTCGTGCCCGCTCCCTTTGTACCTCCCGGATTAAGCATGTATAGCTTCAAGGCAGTGAGCCACACTAGTGGGTCAACTGCAAACCTATACTAATTACTGTTTATTCAATCTGTACAAACATCTTCAAGCAATACCATAAAGTTAAAAAAAAAGTAAAGTATGCTTTAACATACTCCGATCTAACTGGCTGCAACTGTTAAAACTCTTGTTTTAATCTATACTATTATAAATCTGTAAGCAAGCTGCGTTTGTAGTGAGGCTTGATCTCTAATAACGCAAAAACTACCGCATCAATTTGCATGGTGTTTCCAAATTTTTAAAGCTAATGTTGCTGATCAACAACTGCAGAAGTAGCTAACGACTAATATGTACCATGGGAAGAAGCAAGTCAGTAAAAAACTTCAGAAATGTGAAACTGTAGACCACAGATAATTATACACATTCAGACGGTCACTCCTTTCATAAAGAGACCTGACATAATTTAGGATTTCCCTTTTATTTTTTTTTACTTCTGCGATTCATTTTTCTGGACCGCAGTACTTCAAAATAAAAAGAATACGTGAATCAAGTATAATCAGCATTTACTTGAATCGTAACAGGTCTGTTGAATTACGAAAAAGTTACATTACTAATATTGAAGACGTATTGTCTCTGGTAGACTGTTATACAGTTTGTCTCTGGAACAAAATTGCTACGTGAATTCTGTACAATACAGCCACAATAAGCCAATACTTAATACGAAATTCAGTTTTTTCTCGAAGAGCGATGTCTGAAAAACAGCTATTATAAATATCAGCAAGTAATAAAACATACTTCTTTCATAATGACTTGTGCGGAATTGCACATATTTTGAAGTACTTTATTCGATTAATATGTCTCGTGGCTATAACGTGCAAATATAACTAGGCATCCAAAAATTCAGGTACATGCGATTCAAATAATTACATAGAAAATACGGATGTATTGAAAGAAAATAAAATAAAAAATTTTTCATATCCTAATGCTACACCGCGTAAATTATAAAGCTAAAAGCATCGTCCATTTTGCCTATAACAAAGCATATCAGCTGTCATCACTGTCCAGGTTGCATTTCAATCGATTTACAACTTGCGATAATTTTGCCACTCAGAAATAATTACTTGAGTTACATGCACATTAGTACATATACTGTACCGTGATCCATTTTGACATTTTTGAATTAATTATATCTGACTGAAATAATGACAATAATGATACGACGATTTGAAACCAAGATTAACTCCAATTCACGTAAATTTCTATTTTAAAGCAGGAATAATTAATGGTGTATCAACATAAAATAAAAACCAATATCCAAACAGCGAAAAATAAATAAATCAGAAAAAATTGAGATGCTGTGATTATTGGTAACGAATTTTTATTTCAAATATAACTAGGCATCGTAAAATTCTATTCTACACCGAGTAAATTTTAAAACTAAACCCGTTATGCCTGATGCTAAACAAAACGAGTCAATTGTCATCTGGTCCAGGCTGTTGTTTCACCAGGTACTTACATGAGACTGAAATAATTACATAGAAAATACGGCTACATTGAAAGAAACTTAAATTAAAAATGTTTCATATCCTAATGCTACACCTCGTAGATTATACAGCTGCAGGCATCGTCTCTTAGGCCTATAACAAAGCATCATATCAGCTGTCAGGTTGCATTTCAAGCGATTCACAACTTGCGATAATGTTGCCACTCAGAAATAATTGTTTCAGTTACATGCACGTTACTACATAAACTGTACCATGATCACATCTCGAATTTTTTGATTAATTATATCTGACTGAAATAATGACAGTAATGATACGACGATTTGAAATCAAGAGTAGCTCCAATTCACGTAAATTTCTATTTTAAAGCAGGAATAATTGATGGTGTATCAACATAAAATAAAACCAATATCCAAAAAATAAATAAATCAGAAAAATTGAGATGCTGTGATTATTCGTAACGAATTTTTATATTTCAGCACACTTCCAAGAGGACTAAGTCGTAGATTACTGCTATATTTACATAAATTTATGACACCGCGGTTATGTTGCAATCCTCGGTATCCACATTTAAAAATAAACTTTTTTTAGTTAAGTATCATGGAAACAATATTTTTCATTATATCCACAGATACATCCTTAACAAAGTTTATACCTAGCTATATAATCCCAGGCAAAGTTTACACATAAAATCGCCAAAAAAATTACAAATAATGATTATAATATCAGCTTTCTTAACGTTACAACTGTTATATATCCATTTAAATTTTCGGTACCACGATTAACGTGGAATCCTCACTGTCAGCATTTTAAAATGTTATATTTTAGCTGAGTTAAATATTGCTTTCAGAAATAATATTATTTATTACTACCACAGATATTCTATATTATAACCAAGTTTATGCTCATCTATATACTGGCAGCCAAAGTTCACGCATAGTGATAATTGCAGCTGTGAAAACGTTTTAATTGTTAGTGCTGTGAGTTGGGTAAGTATAAAAGTTTATGATATGCTGTTAAGGTTCTTTGGGTGGTTTAATTTACTGCATTAATTAAAAGTCCACCAAAAAACAAGGTTATGTGAAGATGTTCGTTTATTTTGAACAAATCACGTCTGCGACATTCACAAGCATAGTTGTTACAATCCAAAGATGCAATACTGACTTATTGAATCGAAAACTGAATGAAAACTTGCATGAATGTCTCTGTAACACTGAATTAATACTTAATGCCAACTAAAACTCTCTGTCCAGGCGATCTGTTTATATAGAGTCTATCGAATTTACGAGAATTCTTCAAAGGCATCCGCCCGATATTTCTCGATCATTAACAATCACTCAAACAATCAAACATATTAAAAACAATCGGAATTGATACAAAATTAATTAATAACATTACAAAATGAGTAGAAATGGTAATTAGAGATACTTGAATACAAGATTATATACAGAAATCCTTTCAAACGGTAGAAAATCGTCCTGTAGACATCGTAAATTACAGTAATACATGGAATTACAAACTTTTAAGAAATTCTCTTGCACCATTCGGTTCTTAAACATATTAAATAGACTTTAAATAATTTTCTTACCTAAAACAAAGTCTATATACACTTATTTACAAGAATTAACATATCAAATCACTTTCAAGCAAACTTTGGCTCACTACAAATATTTCACACAGTACAATATTATTCAAAATACAGGTATTAGGGCTGTTACAATGCCCTTGCGAAAGAGATCTAATCTGTCGGGGTCAACTTCTGCAGCTAAAAGATGTCGCCGAAATCGGCTAAATGAGAGTGAAATAGACCGACAACATCGTCTGCATCGTCAAAGAGAACGAGATGAAATAGCTAGAGCAAATGAAAGTAACCTGCACCGAGAAAAGCGATTGACCTATAACCGGGTTGTATACGCTAAATCCATAGCTTCTGAAAGCGCACAGAAGAAAGAATGTCGTGTGAACCGTGAAATCCTTTCTAAACAATAAATGTTTATACTTCGCACATTAATTACAACCACGAATTACTACTGTCAATTTTTCAGGAACCTTTTCTACTATTGAATCAATTGCATCACGTTAAAATATGAATAAAACAACTCTCTGACATCAGTATGAAAACCGAACCTAACGTATTAACCGAAACAAACGAAACTATTCAGAATACATTAACAGTTCATGCCTTTCCACGTTAATGTCTGATAAGAGAATAAAATCGGTAAATAATTTCTACACCTGGCAAGGCACGCGCGCGTGAAGCAGCGGGCAAATGCTAGTTTGCTTATAAAACGACAGCTACTAAAGCTGCAGAAGATATAAGAGTGGTTAAGACACATATATACTGACAAACTACATTTAATTACAACTTATTATCACTGAAATTACCCAGTAGAAACCTTTACCTTTGAAATTTGTTTATGATAAGTGTCATTCCGAAGGTAACATAGTTACGACATTTGATAAAGCATATTAATGTTTAATACGTACGCACAGTGACAACAAAGTTTTAAATTTTAATTATTACTTTTCCCATTTACTTGATCGTCAATCTTTCAAAAATACAAAATGTAAACTACAATTCTTAGAACGTGAATCAAAAATTAAAAAATTGTTTTCTTTTTGATCAAATGACTGTTTATTAGAGTTATAAGAGCATCATTTAATACTTTCTCAACCATGCTATTATTTTTTTGCTGCTATCAGTCTTACAACTGATTTGATCTTGTGCGAGCCTCTTCATCTCTACATATCCTTTACAACCCACGTCCTCAATTATCTGCTTCATATATTCTAATCTCTGTCTTCCTCTGCAGTTCATCCCTTCAACTGTTCCCTCCAGTAACACATTAACCAATCCAGCATGTCTCAAAATATGACCTACCAGCCTGTCTCTTCTTTCTGTAAGTTTCTTTCACAAACTTCTTTCCACACCCATCATTTCCAAAACTCGTTCATTTCTTACTTTGTCTGTCCACTTAATTTTCAGCATTCTTCTGTAGCACCACATTTCAAATGCTTCAATTTTCTTTCTTTCTAGTATTCATGAAGTCCATGTTTCACTACCATAAAGTGCTGTGCTCCACACATAGAGTTTTGGTTACCTACAAATGTAATAAGAAAGTCTGTACATTTAAAACATTTTTTAAAGAATTTTCTGAACTACTTTTAATGACCTATAGAAAATAAATCAACACTTAAATTGTATCTCCCTATCTGTAATAAATGTATTTCCAAAATGTTTTCGTAGAGTCCGTTTCATTTTGATGTCAATTAGGAAATTTGAGAAATTTAAGAAGAATTGAGCACAAATTGGTATCCATTTTTCGTCAGACTACTGGTTGGATTTGAAGGGGGTTCGAATAATGTATTTCCCATAGTCCCGGCATTAAAATAGGGTATGTTTTCTTTTGATGTGAAGTCTGGTTCCTGAGAAGTGTAGATAAAAATTACCAAAAATCGGTATCTATTTAAAGGTTAGTTACTTCTATCAGTGATGATGTCAGCGCACTAGAGGCATCGTATTGTTCGGTCATATTAAGTAGGTCTATTTATTTGTAATTTCTTCTCACTGTCAATGTGTTAACTGTAAGATAATTATCTTAAGAGATATAACCGTACCTTAACAATTAACGTGAAAGTAGTTATGGTCAATAGATAGTGTATCCTATACATTATTTCATGTAATAATTATAAATTTACATAATATCATGAGAGAAACGTGTTGTTGCAGATTTCTAAATTTGTATGAATACCTTGTCTCCTGATTTAATTACAGCATTGCCATCTGTTGGTAAATCAGAGATCTACTTGTAACTTATTTTGCTACCAAGAGTGTATTAGCCGGCCTCGGTAGCGTAGGGGCTCCGCGTACCGAAGGTCGCCGGTTCGAGTCCGGCCGAGGGCATGGGTGTTTAGTGTTGTGTCTGTGAATGTCTTGTGCGTGTTGTAGTGTCCATTAAGCTGGCTGTATGGCCCAGTAGCCGAATGCCATTAAAAAAAAAAAAAAAAAAAAAAAAAAAAAAAAAAAAAAAAAACCTAACCAAGAGTGTATTAGACTTAGCAGAAGAGTTATTTAGGGCCCGGTGAAACAGAGCGCAGAATGTCCACGCGAGCAGAACGTGGCGTTCTGACAGCAGTCCGCCGAAGTCGCGGATCAGTGTTGACGCAATCGTGGACGAAGGAAGGAATAACTCATTTTCCTGTCCCCTCATTATTAAAATGTCCAGCAGTTCATCCGACGAAGAAAAGCAGTATATACTTTACAAAACTATCCTTCCGCTTAAACCATTACCTGGTTCAGACACGCCTATTCCTCGTATATTTTTAGGCGATGAAGGATTCAAACTACAAACTTATTTAATGCGCCCTTTTGCAAAAACTACAATTGTAAATGGTGAAGAAGAAAAAAATCTTCATCTTTGTAGGGCACGACGTGTGATAGAAAATATCTTTGGAATTTTAGCTCAGACGTGTTGTATATTTCTTAGGCCTATGGAGTTGGACGTATATATAGCGCAGTCCATTTTGTAAAGCTACATGTTGCCTTCACAATATCTTAAGAAGTTGCAACAAAACAGTGCACTGGAACTGAATTCCAATAATAATAACACAATAATAACAAATCAACATGCCAGTGCTTTCTCAACCGCAAGTCGATTAAAATAAAGATCAACTGATGCTGCCTATATTGTGCGAAACCATTTCCTAAATTCATTTTAATTTTATAATAGTTATACTAATATATTATTGTATCTATGGGTTATGGGGGAAAAAAAGCTGCTGTATAAAGTAAATAAATGTATACGTGAACTCTTCAGCTATTTCCTTCCACATTTATGCTTTCTTGGCATGTTTGTGTACTACCAATGCCGAGTGTCATATAATGCACACAATGAAACTTTCTGTCTCGTCCACGATTGTCGGGGGGAGGACTCTGGAATTCACAACCTGCCACCCGCCCGCCACGGACTGGGCTTCCGCGCGCAGTCCACTACATTCTGTTTGACTGGGATGATGCAATACTATTTTTTTTTTTATTTTTTAAATGGCATTCGGCCATCTTAGCCATTCAGCCAGCTCAATGTGTTTTTTCGTTTTTACATTGTATAGATTTCACCCAAGTGTGCTTGTTTTCTCTCTTTTGAAAGGAAGACACAAGACGAATACAACACTTAATTAAAACCACCCATGCCCTCGGCCGGACTCGAACCGGCGACCCCTGCAACGTGAAGCAAGCACGCTACCCCTACGCTGCCGGGGTCGGCGATGCAATACTATGTAGTATGTACCGCAGAGATCGCGCGGACTGCCCGCGCTCTGTTTCACCGGGCCTTAAATGAGCTAAAACGAAACGAGAAATGGTCCGATACCGATAATCTCGTATAAGAGCTAATTTCAGTCTGTCATGTAAGAGTTTCAAGCTGGAACCGTTATTCAAACTCGCGTTTTTAGCCGCTGGAGAAGTTTTCGCTTAAAGTGTTTTACGTAACTTCTGTCATTCATTAGCTTCATAAGAATTGTATGCTTTACATTTCTACATAAGCGTTTATCCTTACAGAATAAGGTGATTTTTTCTTTCTTTTAAAAAAGGAAAACAACATTCTCGTCTTTCACTTCTTGTCAGCTTTCGTAGTAGAATTCATTTAATTTTAACAGAATTGTTTTTAATACAGAGTGTTCAGGATTTAAAATTACTTAAATTGCATACTTACTGAATGTTGTTCCTACCTAGAAGTCTTAAATAAAAGTAATAATAGAAATACGGATTGCAAGTACTTAATAGGAAAAAATTTAATAACTTTTTGACTGTTTAAGAAACAATTTCCAACTTAGAGGCAACTTCATAAATACGTTTGTTTAGCTTTTTAATCCAGTTTGTTGTTCTGCTGCCTCTACTAGACATAAAAAGACATAAATTATATTGTGAAAAATAAAGCTCATTGTTTGCTAGAGAGTAAAACCATAAACAATCTCCAGATTAAAAACGAGCTCGTTGTGTACAATGCTTTTTCCGACTGCCTTTTCGTGGCTCTGTGGACGGGTAATTCGATTCTGCCTGAAAAACCAACTGCCACGTTAAGACTACAAAAGGAATTGTGTTCCAACAGCGCGGAAAAAAGTGGTGCTGGCGTTTGCCGAAAGACAGCGGAAACCTTGTATTTGGTTAACGTTAGCAAATTCTCCTGCCCTGAATCCGCTCTAGCAAAAGGTAATAATGGGTCTCGTTTTTTTCCAGCGATAAGCAAGAACATCGTCTGATAGAAGCCAACTTCGTTAAGATTTATAATGAGTAAATAGAATATATTGCGCAATTTAAATTGTGAATACTGTAATTCAAACTGTGACGAAGTAACTATGTAATCAAATTATTCTTTAGAAACAAACATATCTGACCTTAATTTACTTCTGAGATGGAATCTTAGAAATTAATATTACAGTAATGAAAAATGTGTGACTGTAGCTAAAATGCTTACATTAATTCAATGTACATGAAGATCTGTTCCTGGAATTGTAGCAGCGGATATAAAAATTGTAACAATAAAACTCTTCAAAGAAACAAACAAAGCTTTAACACATATGGTCTCGGACATCTTGTTATTGCAAAGGAACGCGTATATTTTTTGGTAGCCCATAGTTGACCCACGACTTCAATAAACATCTTAATAAAAAATGATTAAGAAAGGGAAAACAATGAAACGATCATCCCCGCTGCTATAATATTTGTTTTAATAAAATCAGTGTATAAAGACAATTATTAGAATTGCGTAATGGAATACGATGGAAAGATTACGAGATAGCACTCTCTTAACAACAATTATTGGCGAGTAGAAATCTGGTGACCGGGGATATAAGACGACGACGAAGGAGCCACCGGGGAAGGGGTAGGCGATGAGATTTGGTGAAGAATTCAGTTATTGATATGGTTGATTCTATGAAATATTTTGGAGTAACAGTACAAAGGAACATGAAATAGGACTTAAACATTAATTCGTTAGTAGGTAGAGCTAATTCTAGGCTGCGATTCACAGGTCGAATCTTGAAAAATTGCAATGAGCAAACAAATGAGATAGCGTACAAATCTCTTGTGCGTCAACATTTGGACTAATGTTGTGCCATTTGGGATCCGTTTCGTAAGGGGTTGATCGAAAGTATAGAGAAAGTACAGAGAAGAGCCACTCGATTCGTGACCGCTGCTACAGTCCTTATGAAAGCGTCACTGAACTGATTAGTAGACTAGGCTGGGAGTCTCTGGTAGACAGACGACGCACGTTTCGTTTAAACTTATTGGTAAACATGTGTACTCCCACTTTCGCTCAAGAGTGTAGTGAAATACTTCGTCCACCAACCTATTTGAGCCGGAATGACAGGAAAGATAAGATTAGAGAAATAAGATGCCGCAATGATTCTTATATGAATTCTTTTTTCCCTCGTACCATCAGGGATTGGAATGCACAACAAAGAGATTAGCTTTGGCAACCTCTGCCACCCACAATTTTGTGAATTGCAGAGTATTATGTAGATGTAGATGAACCCATATCGGAAGGCAGGGACCCATCTCAGCCACTTGAGGATGCTTTGATCAAGGATAAGAAGTTCCTGATTTGAAAATTCTACAAATCCCTGAAATGAAGACAGCCAGCGGCAGAAAAATAGTACTACCTTCGTGAAAATAAAATTTTACCATAGAAGGTCGAAGGTGAGGCAATGAATGCCTGAAGTAACATTGCAACCTTCGATATATCGCCCATTAAGTGAAATTTCTCTAATCTGCCCATGCGCGACGGGCTCAGAGATAGACTAAAGAAATTTCCTTTGTCTGAGATGAGAAATATTGCATTGGCTATATGGCATAATGGAGGCAGATATGAGCAGGGCCCAGCGTAAAAATTCCTGGAAGAAGGATAGCCATAAACATCTGTCGTTGTTTAATGAGTGCCAGACGGCCGGGTCTCTAGGTGAGACATTCTGGATGTGACGTTTCGTCAACATGCAGAAAGTGGTAAGGAAACTGCGAATAATTATTACACGAAATGTTCATTATCAATGTTATGAATCTAACACCTAAAAGATCTAACTTAATTTCAGTTATCATAATGCGTGCTTAATTTATTTTATATAGCTAGCCGGATTTCAGTTAATGTAATTTTGGGTGTCTTTAAACTATGATTTTAAATGTTTTTAGTGTCTGGTTATTGATAAAATTTAATATTTCTTTTGATTCATGTGAATTAATATTACTGCTATGATGATGTATGGATATAAATAAATATTCCATGTTGAAAGTGAAGAACCCCAATTATATCACTTTCACTGATTATTGCTGTTAAAACAGACGATAATTAATATTGCAAAAGAAATTTCTTTGCTGGGCATAATAAATTTAACATTTATTTGTGAAAAAATCTTTCATTTTAAATTATCTGTATTTCACAGTAAAAAACAAAATAAATTTCGTAGAAATTGATTTCATTATTATAATGATTTTACAGAACACTCTTTCTTTAATTCAAAGAAGAAAAGAGTATATTTCTGTTACTGTCCATTCTAACTGTAGTGCTTTCCGCCTAATTGTGCACAATTTATACACATGCTGTTAACAATGTTAATATATTCTATACATAAATTATACCCCATAAGCCCAATACCAAAAAAATCCATTCCGTGATTTTACGGCTTAAGTTTTTTGCAGGATTTAGAAAAAACTAATATGAGATTCTGAAACGTAATCGATTAAAATGGATGTTATTAAATAGAAGATTGTTTGTGTTACTATATGTCGTGTCAGCTCTGTTATTTGCTAAAAAAAAAAAAAAAAAAAAAAAAAAAAAAAAAAAAAAAAAAAAATTATCAAGAAGTGTAATATTTATTTTAGTAACTAAATTTGCCTGAGATTACTCAAACTTTAACTAACTCTTATGACCCTTCAAATACGCTACTAACTTTCTTACTTTCTAAGTTCATCATAAAACATGTTACGGTGATATATTACGACATGACTAGTAGTGTAACATCCAATTTCCCTGGAATTTGACGTAAATAATATAATCAGCGTAAACGTCGAAATTAAATTTGCCAGAAAATTTGACGAACCTGTTTTTTTAAACTAACATGCTTCCATAAACTCAAATCCTGGAATCGTAGCTTTCACACACAGAAACCGAAACAACTTGTACACGATTCGTGGTACCGCAAACTCCGTCACCAGCGATAAATTTAGTCGCGCAGCTTTTTTACAAACACGAAAGCCCGGGAGGCGCGTATTCTGTAAATTATTCTCTTCTCCCGCAGCCTCTAGACGCTAATAACACCACATCTCTGCTGACATCTTTATTAACGCTCTTATCAGTCTCTAGACAGCCACGCTCTCAGAAAATATTTGTTTTTTGTCCGTGCTGCTCGTGAAAAGAAAACCGAGGCACGGAATAAATTCCTAGAGAATTTACGAGAAATCAGATATCATTAAGACACAGCTGCCTCTCCAACGTCTACACCGTATTTTAGACCAGCCAGGGGTATTAAATCGTGCGCCTGTCTTGCATTTTCCCTCCGGAGAGGTAAAGCCTAGGTACTATGAAAGATTTGAAACAGAGTTTCCCGGAGAAACTGCACTGAGATGGGACTTGGTTACCCACGAGGCAGATGGAAACTTTTCCCCTTTAAGAGGCCCCTCCGACAGGCGAAAATTTTTATCCCTCGTGTGTTATGGGGTGCTCACGCTGAGCCGACGGAAGTGTATTGTTAGAGTGAGGTGCTTTGCGGGTAGTCTGCCTGACAGGCTGTCGCAGCAAGTGGAGGGCAGCATGTCACGTGAGTGTCAAACAAACGCCCAAGGTATTTGGCAGTATAGTCCAGCCTATACCGTGTACGTTTTTTTATTATTATTTAGAGGTTTTATAACTGCGAAATAGTAAAAGGAAATAAACTTAGCTCGAAAACTAAAGCTCCTTTGTAGTAACTTTAAAGCCAATAATTCTTTCGAAGATCTTTTTTTCTTAATACTGTCCTCATAGAAACATTGACAAAATATCAGGGATTTTCCTTTAATGTTACAGTAATTTGCATAACAGTCTGAAATAATTGACAATTATCCACCTTAAAATTCTAATGCATCTGTAATCTTTGGATTCGATACCTGTTTGCTGCATGTGTTCCACCGTAATAGTGCAGGCATATTTGACACATAGTTTAATATCGACCTTCTAGTACTTTAAAATGCATTTATAGGCACCTTTCACTTATTAAAATAAAATACTTCCGATGAAAAAAGTTATTCATACCCACTATTTGCAAACCATGCGGTAAGTATTACATCAAATGATAAGCTTCATGATTTGAAATACTTTTTGAAGGGAAGCGGTAACTAATTATATCTTTTCTTGGATACTGTCTACTACATATTCTCTATTTATTTTTCATTTTTCTTCAATATTTCTTAGTACAATATTCTACTGGAAGGCATTCTTGTATTTATCTGTCTATTACGTTTTAGCAACATGTAAAAAATTATTCACTGGCAATTATGATCCTATATCGAATTTCGCTGACGAACAATACAAGTTTTTCACAAATTAATTTGCTCAGTGAATAATAAACCCATGTTTAATGCCAGCAAATCTCCTGATGAAATACAATAAAAAAATTAGGAATTATTATCACTGCCAGCAGCAGAGGCTCTTATTTAGCCTATATTTAACGATTGCTATCATTTAACGTTTAATGATATTCTACTACAGATAAAAAAAGGCTCGTACAATTCAAATTATTGGGCAGTGTTTGCAGTAGGGAGAATACGTATAGATATTGTTTAAGGATTTTGTTACAATACTGAGACCGGAGTGATTCTGAAGCGTAGAAATTTACATAGTAAATTTTGTAAACGTAAAGAGAAAATAAATGACGTCGTTGCAGTCTACTAGTTATTCTTAAATCCTTTATAATTTACTTTAATAATAAGAATATTTGTTAAAATATGTTTGTAATACACATTGTTTCCAAGGTCTTGGTATAATTCCTTAGAATTCCCTGTACATTTAACTGTGGTTATGCAGAAAAATAAATCGCACTTACATCGTTTTAAGAAAGGCTGACAAACAATAAAAACATTGAAGGATCTAACATGTGAAGGGACGTTTTTCCGGCGTAGATCTACTTTTATTTGAAAAATACAAGAATCAGGAACTATTTAAACGTACCATGAGGCGGAGCTGTTGATTAACACAATTCTTAATCATACAGGAAAAACATTAAAATTCAATATCAAATTCATAACAAAGGATTAAAAAGATGTATTCAACAGTTTATTTCATTATAAAATATTTAGATAAAAGAAGGAAATTATTAAAAAAACTTAATGATTTGAATACAATAGGACCTAGTTTTAAATCAGAAAAGATTAAAAGGAAATTGATACAGCAAGGTCAACGACAAAAACCTTAGGTCAGTAGTGGGAAGCTGTAAGAAAAAATAACTTCTTGGGAAAATACTATTTTGTTATTGAGGCAATAGTGATATCAAAATCAGATTAATGCTAGTAATAAGAGATTTAATCAAAAAACGAAAATAGAAATAAAATTTCTAATTCCGATTTCATTGAACATATTTTTTTACCAATCCAAAGCCTCAAAGTTGAGAATGCTTTCAAAAAGAGAGAATTTGTAGAGTGTAATAATCTACGAGAATGTTTAAGCTCAAATGGATGATTTGAGAAACAAACAATTTTGGAAAGGTTAGGCTAAAAGGAGTTGTTGGATATATTTTGCGAAAGTCTAAGACCTGATGAGCAGATTGTTTTGATTTTAAAGATGAAATGAATGGGTAATACCTGTGGAAGAAGTACTATAAAGAATTTCGACAACTAGGTTTTGATAACAATGTTCTTATGAAGAGAAATAATTGAAGAATTGCTTATTACGTCGCAGTTTGAGGCGAACCTAGATCGAGATGGAGATCATTGAACTAGTGTGTATTGCATACTGTTATTAGAAATCTTTCCAAAAGTAATTAGGATTTAGAATTGCTGCGGATGACCGTAACATATCTTAAACACGGTACAGAAAATACGTATTTTAGATGAGGAAAAACATTGTTCAAAAGTCAGTTCAGACTTCGAAATATCTACTTACGAGACATGGAGATTCTTTATATTATCTTTACCTGTAGGGTCATAACCACAAGTTTAGTTCAGTCAATGATGCTAGCAGATGTTTCGTGCGTAATGTGAGTAAATTGCTACTGGAGTCGTTTCATTGCTCCAGATACAGCTGGATACATTGGATCGATGACACACCCCATTCGGTGTGCTGGCAAGGCGCCTGGTTCTCTGGCAGAATCTAATTAGTGACTCTGTTCTCCGAGGGAACCAGTACGCCATTAACTGTACAAAAAGCTCCGTTGTATCAGCAGAGTAGCACCTCTGAGACCTCGTATCCTTTCAATGAATGACTCACGCGTGCTCCAAATCTCGAACCTGTAGAGAACGCCATATTATGTATTCAATACGTGATACCGTTCGACTTAAGACTTACTAGAGATTGAAAATGCTAATAAGCGCTGCTGCCTACAGTGTTCCCCTCTTTGAGGGACATAAATCATTGCCCTTTTAATTGGCGACCAGGATACGATACATTCGCAACAGTTAGAAAACGTGAAATCTCGAACCATTCTGCATTCCGTTTAAAACAGTGATTTTGAAGCTATTGATGGTTACCTTCACATTGGGTTGACATAAATAGCATGCTGGGCGTCTTAGTCTCTTCCGTAAGATTTTGTCTAATTTATATATATATATATATATATATATATATATATATATATATCGCCCATCAACTCACCTACTGAAAGAGACTGTAATATTTATCTAGAAAGATATTAACAGGATTTTAAGATCTGCCTTACGGAAAATGTTCCTCTTAATTTCTGTCAGTGATTTAGCAGACATTATATTAAATTTATTTTCATGCAGTCTTTCCAATCTGAACTAGCGATTATTGCGCTCTATATTTATCGGTGGGCATAAGTAGTTCGATAAATGAAATGTGATTTCGTACTCTGCTGTATTTTCGTCAATACTAATTGAAAATTTTAGAGGAAACAAAAAATATAAATGATTTTTAATCAGATGAGCTTATAATTCTTCTTCTTATACTTCACCACCATTTCCCAAAAATTAAGGGTCAGCTGCCTGAGTTCTACTCATCACTGGAGTGGTATAATTTGGAGCTTTGATTTTACAGTCACATGTCAAGCAATAAGGTTATTAGGCAACTGCCTAACAACCACAGTCGGGATGACAGTAAGCGGGAGGGAAAGGGGGAGGAATAAGGGAAGGTCGCGACTATGCCCGGACCCTTTGTATCTTCCCCGTTCCTGTGTTCCGCCCCTCAGCGCACAAAACCACGTTGAAAGGTTAAAAAAAAAAAAAAAAAAAAAAAAAAAAAAAAAAAAAAAAAAAAAAAAGAGAGAGAAAAAAAAAGAAATAAAATAAAAGTTGCCTTTAGTTCTAGTGCAGCCAGTTGACACCATTAACTGCACTTTGTCTCTTAAAACACTACCGAGCATGTTGGGTGAGCGGTAACGTTCTCGCGTGGCATTCGGGAGGACTTTGGTTCGAATACCCGTCATGTCATTCCGATTTGGGTTTTCCATGGTTTACCACATCAATCCAGACGAATGCCGGATGTTTCCCTTAAAAATCCATGGCCGAATTACCTCCCGGTCCTTACGCCCAGTCCTATTTCGACTCTAATTACCATGATGTCGACGAGGTATAAAGCCAGAAAGAAAGCCTTAAAACATTGGCTACCAGATATAACATGCATGGTTCATGGTTGGTCTGATAGGTAACGATGATTAACGTTTGAATTTCACAAAACAACTTATCAGTTAAGTTGCCGACAACCGTACCAAGCTCGTAGTCACTTTCAATGAATTTCTCTCATACTCTATCAATGCGTTGGTTTAATCTTTAACTATCCCCTGTTAATCACAAACTGTTTTCCACCCTACCAGGTATACAGTTCTCATTCTGTCTAACTGTTGAGATTGACTACACAAATAAAGGAAAGTTGGGAACTGTTACCACATCTCTGCTGACGAATTTTGACATTTTCGGCATGTCTTGAAGGATTTGAAAATCGCTTAAGAATTACCTTCTGACTCCCGATACTGTTCCGCTAGTTTCTTTACACAATTTGGGGCAGGCACATTGAATAGTTTTGTTGAACTGGATACACAACAACACATGTTGGCATTGGTTCGAGCCAGCTATGTGATTAAAAAGTGGTTGACTGTAGATCAAGTTGAGCAATGTCAGGATCATATCTAAGCGTATAGAAAATACTAATAAAATCTTCTTTATTTACTTCAGAAATTAAATTATTTTTATGTTCTGGATGGAGGATTTAGAGTAAATTTAATTCAAATTTTGAGTTCATCTAGTAAGTAAGTTTATTTCTACTACAGAAAATAATTTTAATATTCTCCTAGTTTCCAGGGATCCCGGGTTTCCAATTTCCGATGGACATTGTAACAATCTAACTGGTAAATGAAACTTGTATGTGAAGTTAGTGACATTTCTGCTATCCGAAAAGAAAAATTTAAATTGCATTTCATCATTTTAAAAGATTAAATCTACTTTCATTGTGTAGTTAGTGGGCCTTAGTGGATATCTACGTTCTAGTTATCTTTCATACATTTATGATTAATAAAGGGGATTTTAATTTTCTTTTTATGAAGTCCACAACAGTGTGATTGAGTTTATTGACAACCTTAGTACACAAAACCTAAAGTTACTGAACTTTAAATACCAAGCTCCACGGAAAATGTGAAATCCAGCAACACTAAGCAAACTAGAAATTTCGTGTAGTTTCAACCATTGCCATTTAGATGACGTGTTCAGAAAATAACATATATTACATAACACAACAGACAGAGACTCACGAGATTAGGTCGAAAATATTTCAAATAACCTTAGAGAATAACAGATTTGAATTTCTTGCGTTTACTGCAAACGTTCAATATTTTATTTTATGGCAGATTGGTTTTTTTTTAATCAAGCGACTACATAAAATGTATCCAACAGTAGCGTTTTAGATGTCAACATTTTAATCATTCCCGTTTAGTTTTGAGATAGGATGTAGCTTGAAATATGGAAACTATTACTAAGCATTAAAAAATTAAACGACATCTAGTACCACAAAAATCAGTGTTAACGAATACTACATCAAAGCAAAGGAAACTGAGATAATTTTACTAAAATATTTCTTCGTGTTAATATAGCTCATTCATAAAGCCTAAAGACCCGTAATGTTGATTTGGGGGAATCCTAATAGCTTTGCTAAGGTGTATTTCGTAGTTTTACTCAACTCATCTTATGAATTATTTATTTCTACGAAGTAAAACATGGGACGTTTCTTTTCTTTAAAACTGGAGCAGATTTTCCGAGATGTCGTTTCGGTTCGCACGCTGTGTTTCACTTAATCTTGATCTCTGGAGCCACCTGCATATTTCGGATTCTTGACAGTTCCCCCTCACGAATTTCCGCTGCTGCGGAGTCACGCTCGGCAACCCGCAGCACTCCCGCCGCCATCTCATTTGCACAACACCGCGGACCCCCAGCGAGGTTTTTCCTCTTTTTCCTCGTCCGTGTCTGCCTCTGCTGGCTGGATTCGCGTTTTCCCTCGTTTTCCGGTTTCTTCCTTTGTGGTCGTTGTTATCCGGAGACGCATAGCAGAACGTCTCCAGACGTCTGCAGGGGCTTCCTCCCTCCGGGAGAAACCCTAATAGCTTTCTCAGATATTCGGGAGCAGTTGGCATTCGAAGGAAGCTTGGTCTTTCAGAGAATTCCTCAGGGGAAAATTAAGATTGCAGATATAACAAGGTGCACATTTTAAGAGATCGGTTGCTGTCAGATAGCTACTGGGAGATGTGCCTTATCATTCCTTCATATTTCAGCATTTGCTGCGATAACCAGAATTGGGAATTCCACCGAATTTGATAATATTCACGTGATGAAAAGTTAGTCCTCACCTCTATATTGTGGTGGTTGAACATTGAAGATTTATATGAATTTATGTCTGTGTCTTACATTTTACCTTTTTCATGCTTACCTGTGATGAAGATACTTTAGAGAAAGTATGTGTCAGTCTTGTGAAAAACAGTAATTAACTGTTATTTCTAATTGAAGGCCATGGTTCTTTTATAAAATATAAAAATTCCAATATCAAATACAATCATAAATAGGGGAAATAAAAAAATTCGAAATAAAATGTATGTGATCATCCTAGCAGTTAATATTGTAATCACCAGATTGTCATGAATATTCACATTTCTGTATGATGATCCCCGTTTTTCACACGAATGATATGACACATTTCTAACGGCGTTTTATTCTCACAAATTTTATCATTATTCAGGTATCTATAATGGAGATGTTACTCAAATATCAAGGCTTCTCCGCTTCGGCAGGTCCACGCACAGTGACAGCCTTACACGCCTCCTGTGTTCCGCCATTCTCTTAGTTTCAATATATCTTCCGTTTATCATTATATCATCCAACATTTTCATCCTTCGCCAACCTTTCTCTTCTCTCCAATTACAGTCCCTTGCAGAGCAGTTTTAAACAGGCATTCGTTTCTCAGCACATGATCAATCCAGTTATTTTTTCTATTTCTTATTGTTTTTATGAGTGACCTTTCTCTCCTATTCGTTCCAGCACTTCCTCATTCCTTACTTTCTCCATCCTCCTTCACACCCACATTTCAAATAAGTGAGAGAAATTCACAGTAGAGTACTTGCTTCAACGTTACACCTTGCCTCAAAAGTATTCAATGGTAGCATACCAGAAATGACCTCACAAAACAAATCTGATAATTTTCATCAGTTCTTAGTGTTCTTAATTGTATTTGTTGTTTATGTAAAACTTAATAAAGTGAGGGGATAAAATAGGGACTGATCCATTCACGCTTCTTCTTCCGATAGACACCGTATGATCACAGAATCTAGAAAGAAAAATAACAGGGGAAAAATAACAACAAGAAAATAACAACAAAAAAAAACGCAATTCAAAAGAAATGTGTTTGTCAGCAATCACTCATCAAAATATTACCTCTACTTTTCCGCATACTATGCCAGTAGATAAAACCGTCACTGAAAAACATTATGTCACCGAATTGTATGAAAGTCTTCCTTTTTAAATTAACTCGTCTAGAAGATCTTTCACCATCTTTTAGAAAAGTACATGTCCCACAAACCGTCCAGCGTCCAGGACATCTTTTAGAAAATCCTACCTTTATTGCCACTGGCAGATATTAAACAAGTCCACACATAACACACTCCATCTCACAGTTCGTGGGTATAAATATTTTCTTAGAGAAAACGGAGCACTACAAAACGGAAGGTGAAGTTCACTGAATCTTTGCCGTCAATTATTCACAGGGCCGCATTTAGGCTTTGTGGGCCCCTAGGCTATATATGTGGGGCGGGCTCCTGCCGCCATTGGCGTTAAAATTTATGGATGACCTTGTTTTAACTCTACTACTAGCCTAATCGGGGGCCCCTCCTGTTGTGGTGCGCCCCCTTATTTTTGGAGCGGGTCCCCCTTTGTGGTTCTGGCCCCTGGGCTACAGCCTAGGTAGCCTCTGCGGCCCTCATTATTCATGTTGTCATGCCAGGCAGTAGTGCAGTTGAGAGTCTGAAAATAGTAAGAAATAGCGGGTTTCGGTATGAAGCCATTTTCTTCGAAACTGAACATCCGAAATGCTTCCAAGACCTACTACGACTGTTATCAAATGAGAAGCGGGAAAGTAAAATCAGCATAGGTGCCACAATGACTTGCTTAGGACACAGGTCATCTGTAGGAATACAGAGCTACATATCTGCGAATACGATTGGGATTTCATCTGAATCTGATGGAGATATAACATTTTTTTACTTCCTTTTTGTTGCTACTAAATTTTATTCATTACCAGTACCCATTCGCGTACTTTTAATAGTTTACAAATATTTGTATTATGTAGAATAGTCTGCTTCCAAACAATTGGAACCAGGAAAGTTCTGATTTCTGGCATCAGGTCAAATAAAATTGAATTGCTCTCGTAGGAGCCAGACGGAATGATTGGAACGTGAGCTACCATTTCTATACGGTCTTCAATATGTGGTGATGAAGGCTCATTCTGCCACGACCAGGTCCTCCATCTCCGCAAGTCGCATTGTCATTCCCGGCGGGCCTGAACGTGTGGTGGGCTGTAATGGAGCTCGAATACCTCGAGGCGGCTGATACCAGAGCCAGGAGAGTTGAAATAATCCAGCATGGCGAGCTAAAGGCTCTCAGGCGGCAAGCGTTATAAAATCCGGTATTCATTTAACCATAAAACAGAAAGTAACATAAATAATCAAGTCTCTTTCACTAACAAGGGACACCTTTGACCTCGAACGCTCGGAATCGCACGGAAACATGCTTAGCGATCATAAACAAAAAAGTGATGTTATTAGGTGTCTCGGGGCTAATTACTATAAAATAATTAGTCCACGATACAGGTTAAAATTTCAACTTGTTTTTATTTCTCTTAAGACTTAAGACCACAAAGATACTGGTCACATGTATACACAACTCCAGCGGTTACATTCGCCACTTCTTACAAAGACAATACTGCCACACACTCACAGTACACGTAAAACTGTTCACTCAAAACTGTATTTGTGACGTAAACTGTGTCCATAAACTGTTATTGTAAACCTGTCTCTGCCACTCGCTTTATATTAGTTTCATCGAAAGTTCTAGAACATTACAAAAGCTTCCGACAGATATTGCTCGAACCTTAACAATACTTAAACAATTAAAAACAATCAAAATTAATGCCTAATCATTTAAAATCATTACAAAATGGCCAGAAATGAAAATTAAAGATATTTAAACACAAACTTATCCACAAAAATCATTTTAAATGTAAATAAATATATAAATAAATAATCCTTTAAACTTCGTAGCTCACCTTAATACTTGGAATTACAAAAATTTCAGTATCTCTCTTGCATAGTTCTGTCCTCAAACGAATTAATAGTATTTACATAATTTCTCATTATGAAACAAGTCATTTACACCGATACAGTAAATTGCAAGAAAACATACAAAATCATATTCAATCAAACTCTAGCTTGCTACAAATGCTACATAAAGTCAATTCCATTTAAAGTTTAGGTTTGAGGGCTGTTACAGTGTGTGTCATTTCCATACAGAACGTTACATTCTACCTCAAGTAACATTTTAGAGAGAAACAAATTAGCAAGCCATCATTAACATATGAAGGAAATATACATAGTCCAATAACGTCAGTGTATCATTACATTTTGAATCGTTAGTGCCAAAAAATCTCTGATTAAATTACTTAATATAGCGCAAAACACGCATATGCAGCAGTACCACGCACCTGATAGTGCTTATATTAATCCTCAAACTGCAGATGCGGGATTTCGATGAAGTGGTTAAAACAAAATGGAATAGAACAATTTTCACACCTCACTAAAGCCACGTTATCACATTCCAAATCACTTTCGCATTCACGCAGTCCAACATCAAAAGACAAACTAATTCCACTTTCAAATGATGATGTTGGTATGTCAATGTCATAACCTGGCTTCCGCTAAGCATATTGCGACATAGGCTTCTAAGTAAATGCTCCAAATTGACTGTAAATCATAGAGTGAAGTTTCATGATGATATAACGATCATGTATCTTCACGTGTGGTTTGGCACATTGTAGTCTTACAAAATCAGTAATCCTTCTGATATAGAGCATATATTGCCGAAAGAAATAAACATCAAGAGGTTTCAATATTTTGTTGTTTTCGGTGGCAATATCTTTAGCATAACATCTTTGTTTCGAAAAGATGCATCTAGAAGGGTACGATCTGTATGACCTGACCAGAAATCACACAACAATAGGCTCTTTTCATTTGCTACATATTCGCCAAGGACTGAAGTTATGAAACGTTTCATGTGTTCTTTAGCTATTTTTCCACCTTTGCTTGCCTACACATGAATGTTTCCTGGCCAGGTTGTTTCCTTGAAATATTTGGACCGAAAGTGCCTTGCATGTCTTGAAAACAGAATTACAACTAATGGAACTAGCAGTCAAGTGCGGAGTTCTGTATGGAAATGACACACACCACTGTTTTGTTTATTATAGCTTGTTATTCTAAGCATGTTTTCGCGGGAAGTGGGCGTTCGAGGTCAAAGGTATTCCTTGTAAGTGTAAACAGAATTAAGATTATTTCAATCATACAGCTTGGTGACCGAAGTCTCTGGCGCTCAAGAAATAATTTGTTTCCATCTCCGGTCACTGACGATGTTTTAATAATTACAACACTGTGTTTGAGTACCGCAATCTCTGTGTAGCGCATGATGAGAGAGAGCATACTGTGGTCCATTTTTTGGATGTGAAAGTAAAACGTGATGACGGTTTTTTTTTTATTTTGAAACCACGTAAAAATGCGGCAATTACATTATATGTAAATTGTATTCAAATATAATTACTGATATGGAACAATAAGGATTGGCAGATTACAGTGGAAATTAATTACACATATGGGTTTTTAAATAACGGGTTTTAGTATTTGGTAATGTTACTGATTTGTTAATAATTGTATGTATTGTTCAACATCCCTGAAATTGTTCTCACATGGAACCAAAGAGAATATATTTAATCTCATCTGATTTTCTTTCTTGTTTCTTATATATTTATACATCTTTTTCGGGGACATATTTACACATATCAGGTGATATTTAGTCTTATCATTACAATATCACATTTAACAAAAGCAGTAATATATCAATATCAATCTTACCATGTTTAATGGCTTTTTTTGTTCGATACATGACTGAAATTGATGGAAAGGTTCAAACTATAAATTCCCTCATTTTAGAACAACAGTTAAGTCAATGTAATAGAGACTTGTAAGAGACAAGAAACATTAGTTATTTTGTGCAGTACGTTCTCGGATGCTTAATAATTTTTTTGGATTATGAACGAAGAGGTATCGTAGAACTGATACGTCTTAAGGAAATCTAAGTAGATTTTCCCTCTTGAGTGAATTTCGTTTCAATAATTCGGATTAAAAGTGGCTGTAGAATACTTCTGGTATTAAAGATTGGAAAGAAGTTTATAGAAAATTTTATCTCACGCAGTAACTATTTCACGTTCATATATACCATCTACTAAGAATAGAGCTCCACGGAATATGGTCATAAAAGCAGGTTTCATACATATTCGATGTGTGAAGATAATATTTCAAGCCAGGTAGGAGAAAGCCCCCATTTTTCACTGCTCGCCCCACCCCGGACCAGGGCCATCTATGTCATTGAGAAGGACGATTCACTTTTTTCTAGAACAGCGTGCTACGCTCTAGATGGCGGTGCAACGACAGACGAGAACACCCGAGGAATGCCGACGAGAAATTCCACGCCTCCGCTCAGCTACCGCGCCCGCTTTAATATTCCTGCAGTTAGGCCGCTCCAGGGGACGGAATAGGGGATGAGGTCGTACTCGCGAATTGTCGTCTAAGTATTATGACTTGTAAATGGAATAAGGCAGGCACAATGACCCAAAAAAATACCGACTGAGCTAGTCTGCTGGAAGAGGTAAGGGATTTCTGTTGCTTATAAATTAATATCGCTCCCTATGAACGAAGAACGGATAATGTCAGAAAAAAAGTTTACCAGAATCTATTCAACAACAAAACAAAAAAATTCTAAAACTTGAGTTAAGCAGCACATAAAACAAATTTTCATCTTCAGATATGCTAAGGATAAAAAACGGGGGGTTAACTTAAAATGTATATACTGTAGTGTACCCGGTTTAAGGATTGCCACCAGTTGCTATTACTCTCTATCATTAAGTTTTATTTTATGTATATATAATATCGTGTTCAGTTTTAACTGGGCGCCATGGAAGAAGTCCTTCCAAAATTTTCAATAAACAATTATAAATGCAATTACTTGTTTTATTATAAAGAAAATTTAATTAAATTATCTACTGACACATTTATTGATATCAATTTGAAAAGGTGATTGCATTGACTAACAAATGTAACCAGAATTAAATCAATATAATAAATTGATTAAATGAACAATTAAATGATAGAACATAAACAAAGTCCGACTAACTCAAAATCAGAGAGCACAAGTTCCTACAAGTTTTCGTTTTCGGGTACATGCGCCACACTTTGCCTCGGTTTGTTCAGGCGGAATAATAATGTTGTATTTACCATTCAGCTGACGTTTATGTTGAAGTCGGCGCTGTCCGGATTTTCTTGAATTTCTGCGCGCAACACACACAGAACAAAATTTTATCGTCGCACTTGTTTAACACTGGACGAGCACATTCGATTACTATTCTTTCGAACGGCGTCTTACTGGTCAGCTGCAGTCTTCTCCTCAAAACAAGGGTTTCACCATGAAAAAAAAAAAAAAAAAAATCTAGTCTGAACTTATTATCAATTAATGGAGTTATCCTCCATGCAAGCACAACACACACAATCCTCTGCACTTCACGCTCCACTCGCACAGGGCGGACTGTCCACTCCAGGAATGCGGTCCACTTATCTCCCTTCCCATCTCCAAACACCTGCACTACACTACAAAGGGTGCCGCGGTGGTTGTACTGCGAAACAGTCTCCGCTGCTTGCACCGACCAACGCTTGCTAGTAAATATGAAGCTTCCGTGAGCGGACCACTTCAAACTAGCCTATACCCTCAAAAATGACGAGTTGATAGAAATGATCCGGCGAATCATTTTGTTCAAGTTGCTTAACTAAACAGAATTGTTATAAAATAACGATCAAAGTTATTCCTTGATTTATTATGGCTTTACGCCTCGTCAACATTGAGGTCATTAGAGGCGGGAAAGAATGGGAGACTAGGAATGGGAAGGAATTCAGCCTGGAGTGATTTGGGGAAACGATGGAAAACCCAAATTTGGATGCTCGATACGGCAGTTCTTTGTGCCTTGCGTTGTAGCGAAGATCATGTTGTCATCCTCGTCCAGGTTGTATTTCAACCTAACCACAAACTCCGCTAATATTGCGGGTAAAAGTTAAAGTTTCGCTGTATCGCATGTTAGTGACATGATGCATTGGGATAAAATGATAACTGAAAATCTTAACGAGTTCTTACATCTTTATTTTTCGTGATTCAGATCCATATTATAACGTTTGAACGGCTGACACTTTTGGAACTACTTACATGCGGCTTAATTAATGATCTAAGTAATATGGCGTCTGTGAAAGAGAAGGTAATTAAACATAAAGCTTAACAACTTAAGTTTATCCCCTTGGTATTAGTTTTATTCGTAGTAATAAATCGCGATCAATGTGAAACTTCTTTCATCCGCATGAAGTAATATTTTCAGTAATATAGCACTCATGGAACCAACATTTTGAAAAAAATTAACATCAAATACCAGATGTCATTTTGACGTTGATGCTAAAAAAAAATTATATCTCTATGAGAAAAGAATTTAACGAAAAACATTTACATCGAACATCATCAATACTAATAAAGAACTAAGCTTGGTTATTATACCCTCGTGTCTCATACGCTATGACGTCACATACCTGGCCTCCGTTGATGGGCTAACAACCAACTGGAAGTTATGCGCGTTATTTAATAACATTTCTATTAAGTTAAACTTCCACGAAAGAAATAAATCGCCAAAAAAACTTTAATGAAAAGTGTGTATTGGTATCAAATTATGATATTAATTACTAGTTGTTTTTAATAATGTTAATTTCACTGGAATACTTATTTTTTTCTTGCTTTTATTTTTCATTACAGTTCGTCTGTGAAATATAAAGCTTAGAACTTTTTAACTGACTTCAAAAAAATGGAAGAGGTTCTCAATTCGTCTGTATTTTTTTTTAATACGTATGTTCAGCGATATCTGCGTCAATTTTGAACCGATTTAAATGAATATTTTTTGGTGGATAGGGTACACCTCCAAAGTGGTCCCATATGAATTTCATTGTGAAACCACCCCTTCTTCCCCATTCCACCCCTTAATTTTTATACAAGTCCACATTTTTTATTCGATCTCGATGAAAAGAGAAATATACTGCCAACTTTTGGTTTAAAAAAACTGAACCCCTCTCCCTCTATCCACCCCCTCAATTTTTGCCAATTTCCTTTATTCAAAGCTACAGTCGACACCATTTAACTGATCTCCATTAAAGTTGGCAATTACATGTAGTTTTTCATGGAGAAGGTATCTGACCAAAAAAATTAAAAAACCACCCCTGTCCCCTTTACACCCCTCAATTTTATAGAAACCTACATTTCTTATGTAATTTTTATTGTACTTTGCACATGTATACTTTAAAACAAAGAGAAAAATCCTGTCAACATTTGGTCTGCCAAAGCTAAAACCCCTCCATCCTTCCACCCCTTTAATTATTGTCAATGTTCTTCGTAAAAAGCTACACTCGACACCGTTTGACCCATTATCATCAAAGTTGGCATATACATTTAATTTTTCATGGAGAATCTGACCAAAAAATAAATAAATAAAAAACCACCCCTCTCCCCTTTACACCCCTTAGGTTTTATACAAACTCCCATTTTTTATCCGATTTCGATGAAACTTTGGACATGTTCAGTCAAAAATAAAGAGAAAAATACTGTCAACATTTGATTTGAAAAAACTTAAGACCTCTCCCCCTATACACCCACTACATTTTTACCAATGTTCTTTATACAAAGCTACAGTCGACACCAATTAACTGGTCTCCATTAAATTAACATAAAAATTTCACTGACAGTAATGTAAAATATCGTCCATTTAAATTTACTTTCTCCTAAGCAAGGTATAAAGTTAGTTTTAAAATTTAGTGCATTTTTTTGAAGGCGGTTTTTATGTTTTCTAAAACAATTATATTATCAAAAAATATTTTGCAATTAGAACTGGAAAGGTTGTGACAGTCGAAACAAAGGTCATGAAACAAGAGTTTTTGTAGGAAATAATCGGTCCTACGCAAAAATTAATTCTCGCTTCATTACGCAATAATCTGATCAATCAGAAAGTTTTAGCTACAAAGGAAGACTTAAGCAAGGAGTACTGGGATGTTCTAAGTACATAATTTATTGGAAAATTTAAATAAAAATTAGTAAAATATTAATACCGAAATAAGGCAAGTAATTCAACAAAAACAAAAAATCCACAATCTACCTTCTCTGCCAAGAATTATCTAGAGATTACTGGAAATAAATGGACCTTACTAGTGATTTTATATGTTTATAGAAAATTAATTTGAATTTGAATGTAAAAAATAACATGTTGCTATTAACTAAAACGATAATATAAAATAAATGAGCTATTAATCATACACGACTACGCACCAAAGGTAACTAAAATAAATGGGCGGTTATAACACAAGGACACCAGCATCCTCCGGAATGAGGTTGCAACAGGAAGGAACTTAGTGTGTACACAACGTAGATAGTAGAAAAATATATTTCACTTACCGGTTTCCCTAAAAATGAATTGTTTTACTTCAAACACATCACAGAGATCCTTCCGCATTCGGTTTCCCAAGAGGAATGTGGAAATTCCATTTTTCAGTCTAAAAACAAATAATAATTTGGCTATGTGTCAAACAAAAGCCTATATGTTTTGCCTACGTCGGGCACTTCATAATATATATATATATATATATATGTGTGTGTGTGTGTGTGTGTGTGTGTTATACACCCGAAAATACCAGCAAGAAACAATGCAGAATGACGTGAAGGCACTAAACCAATCACATTCTGAAAAAAAAGTAAATGTATGACGTAAAATTTCCATCTTTGATCTGCCAATCACTTCTGAAATAATTTACGTACCGAATCTCCGAAGCGCCCTAAAATTGAATTTTCTCCTAAAAGTTTGTGAACTCAGGCTTCAGTTATAACAGCAGACGTCAGTTATATCCACATCAGAGTTGCAAAAATGTGCCATAAAGTTTGATCGCTACGCCGCACGTTGAATGTCGTTTCTCCGCGATTTCGTTTTTTACAGCTTTCATGGCATAGCTTTGGAATCCGGGATTATCAGGAGAAATCCCCTCTCGCCTGTGTTTTGTTCCAGTCCTCCTAAGCACACAAATGTTGAATGTCATTCTAACTCTACATTTCCTTCACATTTCGAGACAGTAAGTTCAATAATATCAATGATGAAATCTGTAAGTTGATAATATACATATCATAAGATTGTACCAGAAAAAGAGCATATGGAATTAATATATTTTTTAGCACTGCTTTATTTATATACTAGCTCGTACCCGCGACTTCGTACGCTTGGATTAAGAATTTTTTTGCCAGAATTAAATATAGAAAGTTGTTTGTTACGAAGGATTGGTCCCAAACAATATCGAGTCGGCATATGACAGGAAAGCTATCACTATATCACTCTACCGTCGAACCTGTCTCTTGAAGAGAATCAATTTCCAACATTTTTCTGTCACCATTCGATAAGGTCTCAAAATTTAGAGACTACAACTGTTAATCATACTGGAAAAAATGTCCTGTGCACTTCATACAGATTTTCTTATCAAATTCCATCAATATCGATATAGCCATTTAGTTGTCAAAACGTAACAAAAAGACAGAGACTTACTTCCGTATTTATAATATTATTACTGCGGTTCACACACGCACACTGCGAACAACACCTGAGGGATCATTATAACGTAAAAAAGTGTACACCTACAACATTGCAAGACTACCTACGATTTGCTTCGCATTGCACCCCTAACTTTCTAATATCTACAGTTTAACATTCAATCCGAATAACCTACGGCCCAGGCCTGACTCTTACGATGATAAACAATTTATAAAAATCTTAGCCTCCACGGAGATTTTAACCGGAGACCACGACGATCGTAAGCAAGCGCTTTAACCACTGAGCTGCCAGTTCACTACATGGAAACACGGTACGGAGATGTCCATATCCAACGTGTCTGTCTATCGCCGTATTTCGAAGTTATGAGACAACATGTATTATTTATACAGATAATTTTTGAACCAAATGTAGACAGTATTTTTCTCCTTGTTTCAAAGGATAAGTGTGCAAAGTTTCATCGAGATCGGATGAAAACTGTGAATTTGTATGAAGAACAAACAAACATACATTCATCTTTATATATAAAGATAAAAAAGGTATCTGCCTGTAACTCTGTCTCTCTATATGGATGAACAGGATTCATGTTAAAACCACTGGTCGAAATTTGACGAGATTATGAATAATGCACAGACCCTGGTTTTCGATTTAAAATTAGTTTTACACGTAAGGGGCGGCAAATGGAATTATAGAAGGTGTATAATTTGATGTGATGTTTTCTTAGAATGGACACTGGACCTTTCGCACGCTTTATTGAGTACTGAATGTTTTGTTGAGAGTTTTTTCTGTTTCTTTCTAATAGTCGCTTTGGTTTCTTCTCAACCTTTCATTGAGTGCTGCTAGCGTGAGTTCAATCCAAGGTAGTAATAAATCATTATTACTTAAACCTTCTTTTCCCAGGAGCTAGATTTATTACATCCAGCCAGTTAATCATTTATCTTTTTTATAATTAGACACTTTATACAGCAAATTTCGAAGCGGATAACACAGAAATATAAAACGGCATTAATTCTAACCTCATTACACTGATGATGTATCCTTTCGCGACCTTCCTGATAAGGTCTAGTAGGACCGTCGTACAGCTCTCGCTAATAGCACGTCATCTTGGTCGATAGCCGAAACGTCTCCTTGGTAACCGTTTATGGGTTATAAACGTTGCTCGGAGCCTATTTACTGCGGATAGACGGGAGCTCTGCTCCCCTGGTCTTGCTGTCTGCTACCTGAGCTGCGAAGAAGCAGGGCGGAAAACAGCAAATACAATTAAAACAGTCAACCTAGCCATCTGACGATAAGTACATAAATATTACTGTAAGGCTGACAGTACGATTTATAAGCATCTCAAACTTACAGAAACTAATTAAAATTGTAATGAATGAGATCTTTACAGATGATAAAGTGGGCAGGGGTGACATAAATTCAAAATTTGGTTTTTAAAAACGAAAATAATGACTACTCCTAATTCCCAACGTCACAGCATAATTAATTTAAAATAAAATTCAAATAGACGAATATGACGTTATTAAAAACGTAATTACTACGGCATAAGTGCACTAGTTCTACGCATTATGTTAAAAAAACATTATTAAAAAAAGACATAAGTTATTATCCATATATTAATTAGAAGAGGAGAAATGGGTGAATTTCCTTAGCAATTTTAAGCAGCCCGTTCACAGCGTTAACTTTAAAATGTCGTATAATAGCATATACAAACGGTGCAAAAGTATATATTTAAGATGAGAGAAAGAAAGATGAAAAACTGCTGTATCTGAACTCTAAAATTCGTGGGTTCTTATTTGAAGTTTCGGCAATTGGAATAATGAACTGAATCATAGGAATTTTCAAGATCCATGACTCTGATGATTTATGTTTCTCTATCTCCAGCCATGATGCTTTAAGGCCTGTGAATTAAAGTAAAGCAACTATGACGCCTTAGTGCAAGTCCACATCAGTCTGTTGCATCAGTTATTAATATTAGAGGCATTACATCAAACAGATTGCGTAGTACTTGGTCGACAAATCATTTTGCACAGATTAATGAATGATTCTCTTACCTAATTACCTTGCTAATGAACAAAGTTAAAGTGTAAGGAGATGATACATAATTTTTAGTTTTATAAAAAATATACTTAACAAAGATATTTTGTCGATTCAGCTTAGCAATACCAATAAGACAGTGTTATATTTTTGTTAATTTTGTTGCGTTCAGCATACTTGAGCCGTTGACAGATTCTCTAAAGACCATTTTTTCCTTACAATGATTTTTTAATCAATTAGTCCAATTTTAGCACCAACTTTTAAAAAAAATCTCTCCCTTACTATAGGAATCATGTGCCAGTATATGGTCATCGTCTTCATTTCCATTCCATGAACTACTCCTATCATTCACAAAAACAAAAGAATTTATCATCTATTTCGTTCCATTTGATGGAGAATTTAATATTGACAATTAATGGGCTATTCTGTTACATTGTATTCGTTTATTTCGAAAAACATAGCTCCACTTTCCTTTTTCCGTTTTATTTCCCCGTGACTTTTAGTTTAATTTATTTTTCTGTTCTTACGGTCACAGTGACACCACCGAAACATTTAAATTAAAAAAAAAAAATACTTACAATATGCTGGTATAGTGAAACAAATTAATTGACCTATTCGTATTTGAACACTAACATACTATTGAGCACCTCTCCAGTAAATAAGGAGAAGTAGTTTAAGAGCCACTGAAAATCCTTAGCGTGAAATCAAGGATTGCATGTTGCCGAGTTTCAGCAGTCACAAACCTGCAAATGTCGCATCCATTTTCTTCAGTTGGGATACGGTTTATGATTCTTCACTAGCGCCTGTGGATATCAAACCAGGAGCATTCATAAGAAGGATTGTGGCCAGAAACCATTTTGCGGCTGCTGATTGGTTCAATTGGTGTTTCCATGTTTCTCTTCTAGGTAGAATGCTTTACGTCAAGACTGTTTTTGTCCATGTCTGGTCTTTTCTCCGCGCAATATGGCCGGCCCATTACCACGTCAAGATGTCTGTGATCTTTCTAACTGACCTAATATCAGTTGCTCTTTTCTTGTCTTGTCTTCACTAGAAGATGACGACAGTAAATGTGATCGCCGAAAATCATGTGATAACACTTCCTTACTCGGCTGCTTACCCGAGAGCATTTTATAAACTTATTCTTTCTTCCATCACAGTAAACGATTTGATGTAAAGGTGACGTTAATTTAATGAAATAGTGTCTTCTCTGAGTAATTTTTACCATGTTAATCTTTTATGTTGTAGTATCACTACCCCGGATATGGATTATAAGAATTGCAGATATTCTCCTTATTTGTGTTACGAATAAACGTTAATCCAGCACCTACTGGTTGCTATATAGGAGCATTGGATTTCCCTCACGTCTACTACTTTTGCTACAAAATAACTTTGGCGCTGACATGATTGCAAGACGAATGAAAGACTTTTGCGAAGTGTTCCACAGTGATCAGATATTACAAATGCTGCATAACAAGGGGTCATAAGGTTTGGGGCAATAACGCGCTGGAACGAGCAGTTCCTTCCCTCGTACACTCCACCAATTTCAGGCCTCCCCATGTGTGATAGCGGTTTTACGAGTTTTTTATAGTCTCCAGCAGCAATAAATTACTTCGCGGCCAAACAAAAAACACACACGAACGGCAGGATATGAATGCGGACGGACCCATTTTCAAGGCGATATAACCACCATATGTAAATTTCCAGACGGAAGAAGAGCTGAAAATACGAGTGTCGTGATGGGTGTCGGATGTGATGGGATGTAAGGCAATAAATTCAGACATGAGCGGTCGTGGCTACCCCTATCTCGTTGCGTCCTCATGCGGCTCAGTTTTTGTTGTACCCACGCCTCTCACAAACATTGTGAAGCCTGTGGATTAGATACCGCAGATACAGAGAGGCATAAACTGCAGTCGAAACGTCACAACCGGCCTATTCTTGCAAAAACTATAATTTTACTCCTACGGGTGTCTGAATACCATAGCTAATACGTAGTATCAGTGCATGCCATTGTTTTCAGAATACATTGTGACAAATTCCTCACCTTTAAATGTCAATATGAACTATTTTAATTTGTGATGTTGTCTGTGAAGCTTTGTTCTTGAGTTTGGGGATCCTGAAAATCTAGTATTACTTTTTTCGAATCAATTCATATAGAAGTCACTAAATAGGCTTCGAGTTGGAGTTGGCAATTCCAAAGATACTCTTGTCTCATGGGGATACCTGGTAGAACAGTGGGATACCATATGTTCGTGCGGGGATAGAGAAACTATATTACACCAGTTATCTTTTCCACAAATCTTATTTAACGTATCCCAATTTGACCTCCAATCAGCTATTGAAAACGCCATCGCATTGTCGGAAAAACTACCTCATATTTTATGCTGTTATCGACACGAGAAAAAGAAGAAGGAATCAGTCCAAGCGATTTTATTAGTGTCACACCTTCTTACCACCTCACATAATTTTTTGATGAAAATACCTAGAAGAAAATTGTCTTTTTCCTTACAACATACTGACAGCCACTAAATATTACTATAGATCAGAGAGTATGATGGCTCAATAGTTAAGACGGAGATCTAAAGGTCCCCGATTCGAATCCTGATATCAGCTGGGATTTTCAGAGGTCCTTAACTCTACCGTCTCCTCTGATACAACATGCTGCATTATGTTAACTACGCCAGAACGCTTCTGTGGTTCCACAGGTTTACCTGGTTAGATCGTGGCAGGCTATCGTAGGGGCAAATTGCACAGCCAACATACCTCGTCACCAGATCCTTACAACCACTAGAGCCTTTACTTTTGTAGCAAAGTTGTAACTGTGCAAGCATGTTAATTAATTCCAACCACCGAAAGTTGTCGTATGCTTTGAGCACTGGACAGTTGTTCGGTTAGCCGTAATCATGACGACATAAGCATATTTCCAGGGCATTGGCTTTACTACACAAGGTCGGTATTAGACAACGTTTACAAGAAGAAAATTACGAAGCATTGTCCATAAAGCAAAACGGCGCTTGCCCTTGGTGGAACTTTTCACTGCTTTATACAGGAAGAAGCGTTACCTGAACCTGGCTGATCCAGTAGCAGTTGCTTATAACATCTGAGCAGTCAGCAGATTAGGAATTTAAAGGAACACAAAAAAATCAGAACTGAACCGAATATCTACTAGTGAAATCATTGCTTTGAAAAATTGTCTACTAACAATATAGTTAGTTCATCTCGTGTCATGATAACTAATAGCATTAGCGTACGATTCGGGTGCAATATAAAAGAGCAGTTAACGATTTTAAAATTAATTGCTTAAGTTTACTGGCGCTAATTAATTTTACTCGTTTTAGAATTTAAGTATACTACAAATTTCGTCGCTATTTACTGATAGAAGCTCGTTAGTATTTTTTTTTAGCTATTTTGGGCGACATCTAAGTAACTATTTACTTCATTAGGTTTCTGAAATACTAATTAAGTACTGGAAAACATAAATCAAAGCTTATACAAAAGTCAAGAAACCGCCGACATCAGAAAATAATAAGGACGAAGGAAATTTCCCACACAGCAACATTTTAGATCTTTTCTTTTGTTACACATCTGTCAATGTAGCCTGTCTAGATTTTGTTGCTGCTCGGGGAGGATAACAGATTTGAAATAACTGTTTCCCATACGCTTACGTACATTACGGCAAAGCTGAGGAGGATAATATTGTATATAGCAAAGTACTTTGGTATCTATTATGGCTTCAGACCATCAGATGACGGCTTATCAACTTCACGAAAAAAATTTTTTTAAATAAACCTTGAATTTCAGATTTTTTTTATTTTTTTTTTCAGGCACCCATTTAGAATGTTTTAAGTAAATGCTAATTAATGAAGAGGTTAACCTGATATTCTTTCTTTGCGTTTTGCTACGGCGAAAGACTGTTTGCTAAACATTTTTTCATTATAATTTCTTTTACTGCCAATTGCATTGCATTGTACCCCTAACTGACAGAAAAACAAATACTAAAAGATGCAAGTAAAAAAAAAAAAAAAATCATGAAAAATTTATCTGAACGCCAGCAGTATTGACACTCCACATTTAAATAAAACATAAAGCAAATGGCTGCGTTTAATAATGTATTCTGTTACTGACGGCTGTTTGTCATTTTTTGCTAGCGCATAAAACAACAAGGCTGGGTGGGTTGTTTTTCCGTTCATTAGACGCCATCTATAATTAAACTGCCAGAAGCCCAGTTCTGCGTGGTTGGCGCCTCGGAACCCGTTCCCTGCCAAAAAATTTCCAAAAGCGTGACATGCGCCCCGCTCGAGTTTTAACGAAACTCGATTTCTGACCGGAGCCTGGTGTCCCGTTGTAATTGATGACGAGAGGCGTGGCAGCTTTTTACCAATTCGACTGCGAGAGAATTCAGCGAGCGTGTTGCTGTAATTCTGTTTGCCGCATTATTTACTTTTCGATTGCCGAATAACCGTGCAATGATATAAACGGTAGTCACTAAAGGCGCTTGCATGGATGTGTTACATGCATAAGTTACAGTCCAGGAAGTAACGAAATTACTGAGGCGTTTAGTTCGCTACACATAAATTTAGGTTTGAGAGGTTGCTTTGAAAGACAATTTTTTTATATATTTCCTTAGCAGAATTAGTCTATTTATTTTGCATAACTAAGTGCAGCATGACTTACGGTTTAAGTACTTTTCGCTGTAAAATCTAATGTAAGGAAACATAGTGCCTTACATTTATTATTTTAGTTTATTGTTTCTGTATTTATTTGTTTAAAGGTAAGAAGTTTATTGTTGAAGGTTTCCATTGGATTAATTATATTTTTTTGGTTTAATTTATTTTCTTTCTTAAGAGAAAATTTAACATTTAGTATGCGAGCGCATGGAGTAGTGTATTGAAAGATCATCTTTGGCAATGGAGTATGAAGAAGCAGTCCGGCAAGCAAAGGTGGCAGAATAGCGGACGAACCGTACGTCGGAATATATTGTTAATATATTTGATGGATACTGAAAGAGAATGGTTTTTTTTAATGGCTTTCGGCAACTAAGCCATTCAGCCAGCTCGATGTGTTTATGATACCTCATCCATTGATATAGTTTCTCCAGTATGTTAAGATTACTGAGTATAGACACCACAGGACGGACAGGACATTCACACAGACACACAGCACAGCCCGCGGCCGGATTCGAACCAGCGACCTTCGGCACGCGGAGCTAGTGCTCTAGCCCCTACGCTACCGAGGCCAGCGAAATAGAATGTTAGTTGGGAGAACAAGTGTGGAACAATAAATAGAACGTTGAACCATGTATGGGGTTGATGTTGAATAAAGTGTATCAGTGGTGGAACGCTCAGAAAGAGAGTTATTCTATATGTGAAACAATGGAATAGAAAAATCTAAGGGTGTAATTTTTTCTGGTGCCTTTTTCTTCTTAGAATGAAATAAATAAAAATGTGTTTTGGTTATTTTATATGCTGTGTTTAAAAAAATGAACTCATTACCTATCTAGTTTAATTTGATCTAGGTGAAGAGATACTAATTATTTGATTTTACAGAAATAAGTACGCAGTATTTATAATATGAGAGTATGAAATTGCTACATTGGTTTCGGAGGTGAGTATTACCACAAAGAGCAAACCCAAAGCAAACCCTATAGAAAAAGATGAATATTAATTTACTTTAACCAAAAAAGTTAGCGTGTTATGTAAAATACTGAAGTATTTCCACGGCTCCACGATTAAGCATTTTGCTTCGAATAGTACTCATAAATTTGAAAGTACTGAACTTCATTCAGATAATTTGCGGAATAAGTTAAAATACTTTTTTGGGGGGGTGGTGGGGGGGGAGGGGGGGGGTAATACCTGAATTTTTATTCACGTAATGTCCAAGTAGCAGTGTAGTAGAAAAAGTTGTTTAGTTGATTTGGAACATGTTAATTTCAAGAGGCAAACTTTTACACATAATTTTCGCGCCAACTATGGTAAAAATTACTCTAACAATCCCACAATATACCAGCGGCATTAGACCCTTATTTACCGAGCGTAGTGGTATAACGGTTAACGTTCTGGCCTCTCATTCGGGAGGACAGCGGTTCGAATCCCCGTCCGGGCATCCAGATTTGGGTTTTCCATGGTTTCCCAAATCACTCCAGGAAAATGCCGGGATGCTTCCTTCAAAAGGCCATGGCCGAATTCCTTCCCACTCCTTGCCCCCCATCCTTTCCCGTCTCTAAAGACCTCGCTATTAGAGAGACGTTAAGCGGATTAAAAAAAATAACTTTATTTAAATGTTACTGAATTCAATTTATACGAAAATTTAGAAACATTTGATAAGCACTTCAGAGCTAGGCTAAACCAGTTTATGTGCTTTCAAATGATATAAAACTGGTGGTAACTTAGGTAAGTATACAAAAGTGAGATGATGCGAATATCGTACGACGGTTCTGAGAACTACCAAGTCTAAACCTTATGGTTCAGCAGATACTATGACTGATATGAAATATGATATTCATTATTCCTTGCAGTCAGTATTTAAAAACCTTATCCCATTGGCTCATAATGGTGTTCGAAGCTGACTCAGTGTTAGCTGTTCGAGTTCAGGTGGCCGATGAAATCTTCACTATCAGTACTTTTCCCGCGCGGTAGGAGACGTGATGGTGCACCATTCTTAATCATCAGATTGTTTACCAAAGTCCTGTTAAATCCCAGACCTCTCCGCACCGCGTATGCAGGTGAGGACATTCGGCACTGTAGATGGTGATTAGTCTGTCGGTTGAGGCCCTTGGTTTCTTTCGGAAGAGTAGGCCTGAATGGGCTGAAAACGGGGTCCTCATTCTCCCTTCTTTCATCTTTCATGTTCATAGATCAAAAACAACACTCTACACTAACAGTTACGAACGGGGAGTCAACGGAAAACTATCCCATTCCATCTTCCCAGTCGTTGCCGTGAAAGGGTTAACATCTATGACGGGAAACGCCTAATTCACCAACTATGTTTCTCGAATAGGTATGTTACCTTCAGGGTAAGCTCCGGTAAATTTTTGTATATTCAAAATCTGACATCAAATAGCATATTACTCAGATTTGGTAAGAGGTTACTAGAGATATGTTATTTAAATGTTACAAATCTACCATAAATGTGTACTCTTTGTTTCTTTTATCGTCCCGTGTATAAAGTCTTTAACGAGAGAATAGATACCGTACAACAGAAATCATAAATACACAAACGCACTCAATTTTCACTATCCACGATTTTTTTTAAATTAATTTTGTTCAAAAGACAGTAAAGCTAGTAAGCTCCAAATGCATAAAAAAATGCACTGTAATATTTCACTTAGCTCTTCTCAGTTTATTTTTTTAACCATTGAAAGCATGTCATATGTCCTTTTTTGTATTCGTATGAAAACTCCTCACTTCAATCTGTGTTGCCATTTTGCACTCAAAAAGAGATTCGGAATTACCGCAAATTTCAATTAATTGATTCTAGGATCTGTGACCACATTAAAAATTCCCCACAGTGTTTACTTTGTGAACATGAAATAATTTTTATTTACGGTACAATTACGTTTTTGCAACATGCAATCAAAATAATTAAGCCTATTCAGAAATAACAAATATCAACCAAACTCCAGTCATTACTGGAATGCGGTGTTCATTTAAGTATTTGACGCTTATTTACGAATTTGGCATTTATCTTTTTTATATCGAAGCTAGAATTTTCACTGGCAGAAAATTACGGCTGATTACTATCTTGACGAAAAAAAAAAAAAAAAAAAAAAAAATACCCTAGTGAAAGTTTTGTTGTCTGTCTACCTGGATTTTCAATTCTCAGAGTTTTTTTTTTATGGCTTTATGTCTCGTCGACATGGAGATGGTTAGCATATATATCTTAGTTGCCATTGGTTTCGTTAATTATGGTAAAGGGCGAGATCTCTTTGATTTAACAGTTGCCTTTCTCCAATTTAAATAATGTTGGTATAATTATTTTCGGTACTGAGGCTTATTTTAAGTTTTAAATTCCTGGTTATATACTGAAACCAATACAATAAAGTGGCAGTAATGAAAAATCTTTTATTAGTAGCATCAATTTATGTGCATGATTTTGTAAGTAACTGATTCCAATTGCTAATTTTTTTATACTTCGGTCCAAACTGGGGTAATGCCACAATCACATAGTTATTTCGCGGGTTTTAAAACATTTTGATTGGGCAGAGCCATTTTAAGGAGTATTTTGATTAGCTAAAATGATCGAACAACTCATACCTGAGCACGATATTGATATGGCAAATTATGTCATGAAGAAAAAAAATTCACACGCAGTACGTTAAGACTCGCGTACATACAAGAAGACAACTAACAAGGGAAGGACACGACCGCGGATCAACGGATTTCGATGACATTTGACATGGTTGTAGAGGATCGCTCAAAACCAAGCCCTGTAAACAGATTAAAATCATCACTATTCGGTAATCTTCGGAAAAAAACAGGGGCTAAAAGTCATGGCATTGGATAATTTCGGACTGAGGGGGGATCAATAGACAAACAAAACTGAGGCGATCATATTATGAATGGATGGAAAACTGAGGGGGGAAGGAGGGAGGAAGCTTGAACCTTCAGAATCACTAACACCTTATATCTGACCTTTCTTCACCGATGTACCTAAACGCCACCTCTCTCCGCTTTTAATATTACTAATTTATAAAGATACAGTTTGAACAGAAATTAATGCCATAATACTGTTAGTATTAATGCCATATCATATTATGGGTTGAGTTACATCTCAGCCACCAATTTTAATATTTACTAATACTATTTTGTTGAAAATGCTCTAATCCTTGCATCCAAACACACCAATAATAAAGTTGCTTGGATCTGAACCATAGCAATATTGACACGAGTGGGAATGCGGAGCGATGTCCGCTGATTAACCCCAAAGTATTTCAAGCAGTTATTCTTTTCTTACCCAAGTGACGGCAGTCTTACCTGCCAAATACAACATAGCTGTTCAAGAATTGCCCATATTCATACATACTAAGGGAAAACACTAGCATTTTCACTTCCATGTGGCTCTAATGAGTAACTATTTTCTTTTAGTGATTAAAGAGACCTTACAGCTAGAAAAGAAAATTGTCAACCAGAAAAGGTTTGTGTGGAAGGATCCAAGCAAGTTGCATGCAAACGCGTTCCCGCCGTGTGGCTTTAATACGAATTGAAAATGGACGACTTCAGATGGTAATGCTTATACAATGAAGAACCTAAGAAACTGATACATCTGCCTAATATCGTATGGGGTCCCCGCGAGCGCGCAAAAGTGCCGCCATACGACGTGCCATGAACTCGAATAATGTCTGAAATAGTGCTGGAGGGAAATGATACCATGCATTCTGCAGCGCTATTCATAAATCAGTAAGAGTACGAAGGGGTGGAGATCTCTTCTGAACGGCACGTTCCAATACATCCCAAATATGCTCAATAATGCTCATGTCTGGGGAGTTTGATGGCCAGCGGAGGTGTTCAAACTTAGAAGAATGTTCCTGGAGCCACTGTGTAGCAACTCTGGATGTGTGGTGTGTCGCATTGTCCTGATGGAATTGCCCAAGTCCGTCGGGATGCACAATGGACATGAATGGATGCAGGTGATCAGCCAGGATGCGTACATACGTGTCACCTGTCAGAGTTGTATCTAGACGTAACGTGGGTCTCATGTCACTCCAACTGCACTCGCCCCACACCATTTCAGAGCCTCCACCAGCTTGAACAGTCCCCTGCTGACATGCAGGGTCCATGAATTCACGAGGTTGTCTCCATACCCGTACACACCCTTCCGCTCGGTAAAATTGGAAACGAGACTCGTCAGACTAGGCAACTTGTTTCCAATCATCAACAGTCCAATGTCGGTGTTGACGGTCCCAGGCGAGACGTAAAGCTTTGCTTCGTGCACTCAGCAAGGGTACTTCGGCTCCGAAAGCCCATTTCGATGATGTTTTGTGGAATGGTTCACAAGCTAACACTTGTTGATGGCCCAGCATTGAAATCCGCAGCAATATGTAGAAGGGTTGCACTTCTGTCACGCTGAAAGATTCTCTTCAGTCGTCGTATGTCCCGTTCTTACATGATCTTTTTTCGGTCGCAGCGATGTTGAAGATTTGATGTTTTACCGGATTCCCTACATTTACGGTACTCTCCTGAAATGGTCGTATGGGAAAATCGCCTCCTCATCGCTACGTCTGAGATGATGTGTCCCATCTCTCGTGCGCCGACTATAATAATCCGTTCAAACTCACTTAAATTATGATAACCTGCCATTGTAGAAGCAGTAACCGATCTAACGCCTGGGGCAGACATCTATTGTCTTATATAGGGGTTGCCAAGCAAAGCGCCGTACTCTGAGTGTTTACATGTCTCTGTGTTTAATTGTCAGTCAACATAACGTGTGTAGATTTTTTTTAATTTCAAGTTAAGTATTTTTGACACTGTCGAATCATTAAAAATGAGATGTTATAGAAGGATGGCAAAATTTATCTGGCGGATAGAGACGAAATAAATATGTTTTGAAACTAATTGGCAAGTTGGTGAAGAATAGTCATGAATATAAGAGATGTAATAGCCACATTTTAAAACATTCAGGATGGTTATCGTGTTCGAGGAGCGAATAGTCAATGGTAGGAATTGTAGAGACAAACAGATTGGAGTAGATGAAGCATATAAGACGTAAACTGCAGTGGGTATTGTAACGATTTCTTTCGTTACTTAAAGGATTATTAACCGGATATTACCATTGACAAACCGTTATTTAATTATTCAATACTAATTCTTTTTTTAAAAAAAATAATTCTGGGATAAAATTTCTGTTTGAAACTACATAATATTTATTCACAATATGCACAAAAGAAAAAAAAATAAAGGAACACTAAAGTACAATTTTTGTATGTAAAATTTTGCTCCAGCATGGGATGCCTTGAATTTATTTCTTAATACAAGAAACGTAAAAATAAATGACAGTGTCTTGATGAAGCAATAATAAATTGGCTCATGAGAAAATTCCCGGGTCGTTTCAGGTGCAGTCGTATGAAAATGTCAATAAAGTGATAAAGTTTTTTTTCTTTTCAAGCTCATTACCGTGTTCTTGCCTGCGTGCTGGAGAAACTAATACGCTGCATAAAAATATCAACCTCACTCTGACCCTGAGATGGGCTGACCCCTGACATGAAACACTTTTTCACAGATTTTACACATCACACTTGAACTAAACGCTGCTGCGTATCACCAAAACCGTCCTCCTCTCGTCTCCTCCGCACGACGAGTCCTCTCTTGTCTCCTCTCCAGCCACGAGGTCAGTTGGCGCGCCACCCCCAGCTCTGCCAATCAGGGTGCTGCATCCGGTGGCCAATTCCCGGTATTTGAAGCAGGACCATAGAACAAAAGTGGCGTCTTAAACACCTGCACATAGATGGCAGCTGTTGCCTCTTTCACACCATTCACACACACGGTGATGTAAGGTGGCTCCAGCTTGACAAATGTAGTGGATACCATAACACTACAGTATGTTCAGGTGAAAAGAGAATTTCAAGATAGCTACAACAGACTGGGGGGGAAAAAATCTATACTTTAATCCATAAAATGCTATTTTCAACACAGATCGGTTATATCAGCCTAACAGCACAGATAATGTTCAAAGTGAGGCGAAACTACAGAAATCCAGTCTTTAGGGAATGTAATATTATGAATCATTAAACTTGTGCCGTACAATCAGCTAAATTATTGATTATTATTCATTTTCTTGATTTTACTCATGTAATAATTACTGTTACTCTATACGTTTACTAATTTACAGAAATTTTATGTATTTTGCAATTTTCATCTACGTCAAAAGAAGATACTTGCGCATTTTTATTCATAGTTTCACTATTACATGGACTTTATTAAGAACTTGGTAACTTCCTTTACTCCCTTACCTACAAATAAAACTATTCCACTGTGATCACTAAACTCAGGTATTACTTCATAGTGATGGTGTGTATGCACGTTTACATCCAACAGAAATAAAGGTCTCATCGGCAATGATTGTCCCAGACACAACTCTATTTACATGTTTCATCACTCAAATAACTTCCACCACACATCCTTTATCTTATTATTAACTGAATTTGTTCTTCAGTATATTTCGTAGCATACTGTTCTTCTTAATATCCTCACGAAGACCTGTTTTTGATACCAGTACAGTGCCGCTGTAGTCATCACTTCAGTGTGCGATCATTACCTTCTCTAATAAGTATGTAACTTGCTTTACTAACACAGTGTTTCATATTCAGTTAAAATTACTGTTATACGCTATCCCAAGATATCTAGATCTGATGGTCTCAAGCAGTAATTCAACTTCGACCGGATAGTAATGAGAAAACCATCTATTTTAAATTTGTGAGCTTAGTAGACATGTCTTCAGTCCATGCTGAAGTACCCTGTCAAATATGTCTGTATCTGTCCTACATCCTCCGTTGATGTAACTCTATTTCGCTTTATTATGATATCTATAAAAACCTAACTGGAGATCGTAAACAAACAAAAGAATTATTCATTAAATACATTAACACCAAGTCTTCCAACACGACAAGCCGTGGGAATTAGTTCAGATTTCTAGCGGATTGATTCGAGGAACTCCCCCTGAAACGCATATGAAAGATGGCACAACGTTACATAGTTGGTCACGTCTGTTAGGCATATTAGAATTTGACGCCATGCTATTACTTTTCACACCAAAATTTGCCAGTTGACCCCTGAAGCTATCGTTGTTCCCATCGCAATTGGCGTGAGTGAAATGAAAGGGGAGGAGAAAGCCGTTAAAGAAAAGGGAGAAAACAGCGGCGGAATATATATCCCCTTAACCCGACCTTCACCTTTGGCACAGTTTGCTGTGTAATGTGAAGTACGTCAGAACGTTTCTGTGGTTCGGATTCCATGTTAAGCTGTTGGTCCCCTGTAACCGGTAGAAACTGGGGGCTAGGTTAAGGTGGCTACGACAGGGGCGGAATGCGCAGCCAATAGAAACTCCGTACCAAGGGTAGTGGGTGAACGGTTAAATTCTGGCCTCGCATTCGGGAGGACGCCGGTTCGAATCCCCGTCGGGCACCCAGATTTGGGTTTTCCATGGTTTCCCCAAACCACTCCAGGCGAATGCCGGGATGCTTCCTTCAAAAGGCCATGACTGGATTCCTTCCCGTTCCATGTCCCGCCTCTAATGACCTCGACGTCGATGACGCGTAAAGCCATAAGTAAAAAAGAATATGAGTCACTTGGCAACTCAGTTACCTTTGGGAACCTTGAATTTTACGTTTGCTTGTAAGGCTACGTATATTTTCAAATAATAAATGACAAATGCAATAATTAATTACAGGATTCCAACACAGTGGTAAGAGATCTTAGACATTCATTTGGACATAATTTTAGTGTGTAACTGATTCGATAGATTTCTTAATTTATACCAGTCCTTCATTTGCTCATACCGATTGTGAAATATTGTTTCAGTTTTGCATTTAGCATTCACGTTTCACAGTTTTCCATATAAAGATCTTTTCTTGGAATGTTTCTTCTATTAACAAATCTTTATTGATAAAAATTTAGCCGAAAATATTTTTTCTCGTAATATTTTTACATATAACACTCTCTTCATTCATCATTTAAAAAAGTATTGACTGTGCCACTAACATATAAATGATTCTATTTTCATTTTTTCCGTAAGCTTTTCTTCCGCATATTTCTTGCTACCTTTATGCCTACAGATGCAAAGTATATGAAATTTAGTCTCAGAGATAGTTACCGAGAGATGCATATTTTTAAAGATCCTCTTTCTGGCAATATCGATAAATATTGATTATTTTTATAATTTGTGTAGCTAATGGTGTTTATATTGACTTTTCTTAGAATCAGTCCTAACTATGTGCACTACAAAACTTAATATTTCTTCCTTCACTACGTTCAGATAGTTAAAATAATGTTTTTTGCCAAAGGAAAGTATTGATAACTCAAAGCGTTCAAACTATAAATTTATGCTGTTCCGAATTATTCATCTATAGACATATGTAAGCTGTAACCAGCCCACATTTTAACGTATAAATATATATATTTTTCTTTCTTTTCGATTCAGCCAGAAAAGACGATGAGGCACTGGCCATTACATGCGGTCAATGTGAATTATGAGATGAGCCAAGGGAGGGTCTGAGTTCCTGCCCGAATTCTATCCGTGGCTGTTGGACATGGGGTACCTAAACGATTGGAGTGCCATTTATCTGTGAAACGTATAACGAGTGTTCTGCATGGCATTTTTTCTTTGTGAAATGTGTAGTTCATAATGCAGAGATTGGACACCATCCCAACATTCACCTGTAGTACTGCGAGAAACCGCCTAATAACAGTATTCAAGACAGCCAGTACCAGTTCGCGGACACGTGCACCTTCCCATGGTAACTTCCAGATCCACTGAACAGCGCGTCAGCGTATCGAGCCAATAGGGCGAGTTTTAAAATAAATAATAATAATAAATAGGTATTTTTTCTTATCGGCCTTGGAAGACCATCAGACACCGGTATCTGTGCACAGGAATCCAGTGTGTAATTATGAGATCGAAGGACTTAAGCCCTACCCGTGAAAGAACTCGATTTATCAGAACTGGATCATTTACAAAATTGGAGTTGCCATATGTCTGCGAAAAGTGTAACTACGTTGCGCGTGATTAGTATATTTTTGTTTCTGAAATGGTAGTCAGAGGCGGATATTGAGGACCGCCCTAGAAAACAGCAATAGCGATTGCTGGGACGCGGGTACAGGGAATGGTCCCTGGTTCAATTAATTCTGAATTAGATGTAAGTATCAGAGATAAGTGGAATTATCTTTCATACAGAATTATTATGTTTTATAATAATGCTGTTAATGAAAAAATTTGAGAATAATGAAGACATTAATAGCTAAATTTCGGTTAAATTTAATTTAGTTCATGTTAGATTTTTGTAGTTTGCTGTAATTAACGTGTAATCATAGCACGTATATAACTTTAAGTGTGAAAGAAGTGCATGTATGCTTGAATGTAGAAAGCTTGAGATATTGACTAAATCGTCTTTGGGAATCAAAGCACAGTTAGTTTTAATTGTGATAATAATATTTTCTAGCAGTAAGAGTGAGATCCTGTGATCACAATCTTTTCGTTACGTTAAGCTGTTATAATTTCTGTGCTGCACATGTTATGGGTGTTTCCGATTACGTGAAAACTCCGTATTTTACGATAATTTACTCTAACAGAAGGATGTTCGTCCCTTATCACTTCATAATGAAGTAAAAAAGGGTTTTAATTAACTGAGAATGTTTTTATATTCGTTGATCAACATTTAATACACAGAGGGAATTAAAACGTGAACTGAATCAGATAATTCATTATAACTAAAATCAAAACTGTAGAAATATTTTCTCCGCCATCATCCAGTCTTTATTTGAGGTTTATTTCTTAATTTGAGGTTTATGCATTGTTTATTCTATAAGCTCACTCCCTACGTTTGGTTATTTCTCTAGATATACTGGACGTAATTCACCTACCTCTATGATCAAAAAAATCAATATTCCAATGGTGCCGTCTTTCTTCTTAAACAGGATTCATCATTCTGTTTACTTACACTAACAATTTTAGATTTTTCACAACTTGAACACACAGAATTTATACATTCAGTACTAGTTTATGATTTTTAGACTGGTAACAACCAAAGCCATTCTTAGTCATAAACTACATATCTTTCTCTCTCTGATGTTGCTTTTCCAATATTACATGTCGTCAGATCATTACATATTTTGTAAGTCAGCTGCGGGACAATAAACTCCTTTTGAGTCAATCAAACCATCCTCTTTCATTGTGTCCTATTGAAAGTTTGATACAATTTCAAGCATAACAACAACTATTTCTTCTGTAATGACGTCATTTAATGTCTTTGAAATGTTTCCACCAACTCATAATACCGCTAGCGTCAATGCAAACATCTTCATATAAAAGCTGAAGACAGTGCTGAATATAAGCAGCTGAATTTTCCTCTTTAGCCAAAAATTCAACGATACCTCTTTGACGAAACGAAACACGGTCTGCCACTTTGAATCTGTTACCTGTTGTCACGTTGAGGAAGCCAGTGATGTAAGAATAATCCAACACGTTGAGCTAAGTTTGTAGATTGAGAAGATGCTCTTGTGAGGGTTAAGTCTTTCCCGGCGTTCAGCTGATAAAAATTCTTCTCTTTTGTTCTGTCGGATAATTTCTGCCTTACACGACGTTTCGACAGATTCCTCCGCCATCTTCATCTAGTGAAATGTAGCTCGAGATAGGGTGGGAGAGGCTCTCCCCCACCCCAATAGGGACAGCCCCTACCACCAGGACCACCCCCACCACGCAGGTTGCAGCCAGATTGTGCCAAGACAGACATACCGACCCAGCTCGCCAACAGTCTGGGCAGTTCAAGAAAGAAAACCACTGACCAAGGTAGAGGTTGTGCGCGATGCTCCGAACAGCAGCAACACTAACAACAGAACGTCGCCGGAAGTCCTGACCACCTGGCTCTCAGTAACGTCATACAGCTGTATATGTAATTAATATCGAAATTAATTCCCTAAATAGAATTAAAATCAAGGACTTCAGGTCCGCAGCACCAAAATTGAGGACGTAAGGTCCACAGAGTCAACACCCCAAAAATCCAAACGCAATAAAATGTATTGTATGCAACGAGTCAAATAAGTAATGTAGAACCTTTGGTTGAAACGAGTTATCGCTCAACAACAGCCCATTCTTGGCATTCAGCCAGACGAATGAAAAAGTATAAAAAAGCGAGGCATTCACAGTTATGACGTATAGTCACAGTATCAACCTCGACCTACATTCCACCAGTAGAAGACAGCGGGGGTAGCTATCGGAACGACATTACAGAAATTATCCGGCAGAACACCCGAGACGAATTTTAAATAAGGCGCTTCCATAATCTATAGGGGAACCCGGGACACAACGCGGTGCCGGGCCGGTATGAAGTTGGCCTTTTTCCGGTGTCAAGAACGCATTGGCAGTGAGTGGCAATAAGTAGAACTAGACCAGCCTATTGCTGCTCAACTACGACAGCCATGTTAGTTTAATTTTCTCGAGCGTTGGTTTGTGAAGTTTTCGTTGTGCGATTTTCTTCTCCTCTATTGTAACTTTTTTCTTTTTTACTTTTTACTTTTGTCTTTACGCCTCGTCGACGTCGCATCGTTGTCATTAGAGGCGGGGAGTGAGCAAAAGGAACAGAAAGGAATTCGGCCATGGCCTTCTGAAGGAAGCATTCCAGCATTCTGCTGGAGTGATTTGGGGAAACCATGGAAACCCAAAATCTGGATGCACGGACGGGGATTCGAACCGGCGTTCTTCCGAATGCGAGGCCAGAGCAATAAGGCTACGGCCACAGTGGTGTGTTTTCACGCCGGGAGGCGGCGGGGGGGGGGGGGGGACGCGAACTGGAAATTCTGCAGATATTGTCACACTGGTGTGTCCTATCCGCGCGTGAAAAACACGACTATCCTATCCCACGCGTGCACACACCAGCGGATTTTCCCGTTAGAAATGTTCAGTCACCTTCTGCTTGCCAACTTGACTGGTCTCGAATTTATGAACAGAATTTCAGTAAGTCATAAGAATGCAGTAATTGCATTATGTGCTGCGCTAATAACTGTGCGTCACCGTCGTCATGGAAGGAGAAGTACTGAATCCATCCAATACTGAGCGACAGGTCAACGAAGGGAAAATTTGTGCTCCTATATACAAAACTAAAAGAAATCTCCATAAAGTTTTTCGAGTACTACAAGATGTCTGTTCCCTTATTTGATCTGCTTCTGTTTACTGTGAAAAATGCTACATCAAAAAGAAACATAAGGTTTATAGAATGTGTTAGTGCAGAAGAAAATCTCGCAGTAACATTAAGGTAAGCATGTTTTATTATACACGCATTCATTTAATAATTAATTAAAAAATTAAAAATAATTAAATTTAAAGATGTTAAATATGTTTACAGTTATAATAATGAAATAATAGAGCCTTGCTGATTACTTCTGTTCTGCTCAACAGGGTATATAGTTATATTAACCTCCATGACTAACTTATTTCAAGGTGAACTTTTGCATAGTTCTGTATAATATCATGTACACAATTTATAAAAAATATGAATAAACTTATCTAAATTTGCTTTTGATTCTTCATCAGACTCTTCCCACTTGCCTTCCAAAACGGCAAAAATTATTTCTATCTATGAATTCCTCTTGATTTCTCTGTTTTTATCATCCAGGTGTTTTGGGTTGTACAATCAGGGGTGTTTTTGCACATCTAGTATTATACGTTCACTATCTAAGCACTCCATAATATCAGTAAACAATGAAATCGCAAGAAACAAGAGCTAGTATACTTCAATGTAATTCCTATTTTCGACGGGATTTCACGAACAAATTCGGCGTGTAAACTCGCAAGTGTGGCCGTAGCAAAACCACTCAACCACCACGTTCGGTTTGTAACTTCAGATGATTTTGAAACCAAGGTAGATTATACATACTTGTTTACATTATAAATACTTGGTACGTGATTGAAGTTCGTTTAACTGTCTTTAGTTTTATGTAGTTATATTTTGTTTATGTATCTTTCTAGGATGACCTTACCTCCTGTATTGGAACGGATGGTTCTGAGTAAAAGGGGTGGGGGGGATACCATCACGTAGAAATATTTATCGGAAATATGAATATTAATTTTCAAATCTCGAATGCTGCAAGAATTTAAGTTACACAAAAATATTCAATTTATTCTGTCTTCTGGCTTATACAAGGCCGGGCATATTTAATGTTACGATAAACATAATATAATCAAAGACAATAAACAAACAATACCAGACGTTTACAATTTGCCGTATAAATGCAAACATGAACAGATACAAAATTTTTCAATGTAGCGTCGCAGGCCAACGAATTAAAGTTAACATTTACAAAATAAACCCAGGGGCGCCATTTAAAGTGAAAAGCATCATTTTAATTAGTTATAATTAGCAAGAAATTTCAAGTTAATGAACATGGAAAATTGGTTAGCTCAGTAAATATTGTCGTAATGAGAGCTGAGAGTCTAATCTCAGAAGCCGCTTACGGGTTTGTAAGTCTCGTTAAAACCTTATGGAAACATGGACCTTTGCGTTGGTACTTTACCGTTGTCGCATCTGCTCGACGAAGTGTGTGACACGCTGTGTCACTGTTGAATGCAAATTCGCGGACCCATCCACGCTTGTGCATCTCCTGACGGCCATTAGCAGGTGAAACACTCAGTTTTCGGCCACATCTGAGCCAGAAAGCGTCTAGATGCTAGGAGAGTGTGTCAGATGACACGTCTACACTTCAGCTCGTCTGAACAGCAAGTCCTCTCTCATGGCGTCCTCTTCTCCCGCCACGGAAATCCAGTTTCCCTATCTCTCCTTACATGGAACAGAAGCCTTTGATTAACAAATGTAGATCCTGTAGCCATGCACGATTGGTGAAACGACGTAGCACACAATCACGTGTTTCGTACCATAGCTAGCATTCGTTGCTCATTTCGCGCACATTTTCTCTGTCCTTGCGCCCCTCAAGGGAGACCTAGGACCGTCGACCTCACAACCTAACGGCATTTAAGCGTCCTTCGCAGGGCGTTCCATTGTGTATGCGGCGACTGGTTGTCGCTAACACTCGGCACAATGTCCGGCTAGCTGAACTCTTAAAACTGCAGTTCCAACATTTCGCACATTTCTTAACAGCAATTTTGCAATGAATTAAATTACATAATAATAAATTTGGCCGCCCAGGTTTAACACATAATTATTTACGCATCAGTTAGCCCAACAATTTACATTTTTAATAAACAAAAAAAAATTGAATATTAATTATGACTAAATTAAGGGATGACTCTGTCATACCACACTCCCTAAACTGTGGTAGAACCGGTGGGGCGGAACGGGGAAGTGGTCCATTCTACCCCGCTCTTGGGGTGCTCTTGGATGACAACAAAAAACAGAGCCTCTTCATTTTATGTTTCACCTAAAATTATTACACCTATTACAAAAATTAAAGAAAACACAAAAAAGACGAATCGCAAGTTTTGGAAGAGCTCTGTCTTAACAGACTCCAAATATACAAAAGTGGCAGAAGCTGCTGATAAGAAAAGAAGAGTAAAAGAAATTTTTCACATAAGAAAAATCAAAGATATAACTATTTAATAAAGACGGTTAAGAATGAAAAAAAAACCAAAGAAAAGTGCCTGAAGAGAATTGGTAAAAATGAGCAGAAGAAAGAACACAAAACCAACGAGAGTGATTCTGTGGATTGTTCCAATCGTGAATGTTTATATTGCGGCGAATTTTACTCAAAATCGGTTGAAGGTTTGGTCACTTGTTCGATGTGCGAAAAATCTGAAAACACAGTTAAAAGTTTAGTCACTTGTTCCATGTGTAAAAAATGGGCACACAATTCCTGTGTAGCAATAAATACCGAAGGTTGTCCTAGTGTGTGAATTTTGGGAATGGGCTTAAGAAAAGGATACCCTACAATCAATGAAAACTGCAGTTAAACGTTTGTAGAGACTTAACAATAAATAAATGTAGAGCAAACTTATTCTTCTTCATTTTCGATAGTTTTATATGTTTTATAATGACTTCTTCTTGCCACCATGTTCTGCCCCATGCCCAGTGCAGAACGGGACAAATAACATTATTTTTTGTTTTTGAAAAATAAAAATATTGCTCTTTTGTTTTCTCACAATGTTATTACATTTTTGTAATTACTTCATTGTAGTGCATTCATGGAAAATGTTTAGGTCTTTTAATTAATTTATTTATTTATTTATCTTATGGCCATAGCACATAATCACTAATACAACTATATACAATTGTTTCACACTATTAAAATGTAACGTTAAATTGTAATTAAAGTTCCAAATCGACATAGTGCAGCCAATGTAGAGCTTCATTTGAAATATCTATGAAGTCCTTTTGTGTTTCCCTGAAGGCTCGAAGTGGGCAACCTTTTTATATTTTAAAACATTTTTTCAACTTGGTACCCCATTCTACCCCATACTGATGACTTTTTATTCGTTAGAAAAAATGTTTCTCATTGATGTCAGTGTGTCCCACCAGTATAGACGGAAAAGCCTAGGCGGAACAGTGTGTGATACGATATCTCAGTATGAAATCACTAGCCAAGTCATGGAGTCAGCTTTTACAATCTTAAACACCATTACGAATTCAATATTTGTAGCGCCGAATATTTTCACAGGTCTGTGACTGTTCGCTAGCATTAAGTACGCTGTTGGACTAATTGCGGCAGCAGTAGAAATTGGCTCTCAGGGCGATGACGAGGGAAGAATAACAGTGGCCGTAAATCCAGGTTACGACACGTCGCAGCCAGCGCGCGCGGGTTTCGCACTTGCCAGAGGCGGTTGTACGGATTCCCAAATGCCGCCGCCGCTTGTTATTCCTACGACAGAAAAGCAACGGTCGGTCTCTGTGTTATTTTCTACCACAGTAACGAACGCAATTAGGGAACGGTCCACTTGGCGAAATTTGCAAGCAAATGGGGGTTGGGAGATTTCTTCACCCGCCGATGTGCCACGGTCATTATAATAACTGCCGCTCTCTCGAATGAAGTTGCCAGTTTGGAAGACTGCTCTTTTTCTCCAGCCGCTCGCTGCAATTTCCCTTCTTCACTGTCATTTTAAAGAGTTGATTAACCAGAAATGAAGGAAAATTGTTCATGGCAGACTACTCCATCAGTGTACTACTTGTAGCTAACCGATTTTTTTTTAACTTATTGCTTTACGCCTTTACCGATAGATGTGAATATTGCGAAAATATATACTCATTTCTGCATCGTTTTCAGTGTGGTGTTTGATACCAAATATGGATGTGGGTAAAGTATGCTATGGCAGCCCTTTTACAAGTATCAACAACGAATGTAACCATCAGTATATTAGTACTGTCAGACATCAATACAGCCCCGCATGAAAAAACACAACTTGTGCATTTGGATACTAAGCCAAACCATATTCTACATCCTTCAGAACAAGATGAAGAATTTAGATTACTTTTCCACAGTGAAAATTAATACGTGGATCATGAAAAAAATCAACAAAATACAAAGAGAAGTACGGAGAACTACGATCACTTCACAAGTAGTACGATAATCAATTATAAAACTTATTTTACATATTGTGGACATATATCAAGGTTAAGAACGGGAGTCCAGTACCGTTGACTTACATTAGTTACTTTTATAATGAATAACATTTAATTTCATGTAATATAAATATATCACTTTTTGAAAAAAAAAGTCATTTTAAACACATCTTGACAGTGAGTTTTTGGAGGCTATGGAAAATCACATACAAAAAGTAGAAAACGGAAACGTGATAATAATTGCTGCTGTCGAAATGTTCACTGTAAGCATACAAAAATACGATACAAATACAGTGGAACTTCTCTAATTCGAACCTGAAGGGATCATAATTAAACTTCGAATTACCGAAAATTTGAATTAGGAATTGTTTGAAAAAATAGGTAAAAATTCAAGAAAAACGTCCTTAATAATTTTGTTTTAACTTCCGTATACAAACATCGCTCTAACTTATTAAAAATATAACTGTAAAGTAAAAAAAAAAATAATTAAAAATAGATGTTCTTTGCATTAATATTATTGAAGGACGTGAAGTCTTGGCAATGAAGAGAATCCACTCACGTTAACTTGACCATCGATGTAGCGTTGAAGTTCGTGGATATAGCACACAAACCATAAATACAAGAACTGACTTTACACGGCTACTACACTATTAAAATCGCACACAAAACAGCAGACAAGCCTCTGGACAATGACTTTAACGATTACTGAGAATGTATTTCATCAAACCTTATTTTATATGAGAGTTACATTTTTTTCTGAATGCGAACATTTTTTTAATTATTATTTTTTTAAATTAACGAAAGAAAAGTTCGAATTATAGAAGTTATTTTTACACCAGTTTAATACAAAATTCAAGGGACCACAAGGAAAATTCAAATTATCAAGAAATTCTAATTAAAAACAGTTCGAATTAGAGTAGTTCCAATGTATAAATGTTATAAGAACAGATAATGTGATGCTTATTTAATCCATTTTTTGTTTTTTTACTATTCTCAGATTACGTTACTTCTCTATAAACATGATCATCAGCGGATGAAAAGAAAAAAAGGTTTCCGCTGTCAAGTTATAAGAGGAAATAAATAGTTCGGTACCAAGAGCAATCGTATTTGCTTATTAATACACAGTTCACATAGTTGTATATATGCGTCGAGTGCTTTCTTGCATATTAGAAAATCAAATTGTAAGTTTTCAGGAATCCTGCCAACTTCAACCGCCAGACGACTACTAGATAATTTATGGGATTTAACGTCCATTTAAAGGCTAACCAAAGCAAATCAGTCAACATAAATCAAGACAACAATAATAGGTCCTCGTTCAACAAAATCTAAAACGCGCATAGGAAGAATAAAAGTGTGAAATGGCAAAAGAGGCAACAGACGACTACTTTGAAACATGAGGAAACGATATTGTACTTTGTGTTCAGAATAACGTTACCTGGTTCGTATCCTGGTTTCTCATAAGTAATACCAACGGAGGGAAACAGCATAAAAATAGTAATCACGACAGCTTGTAACAAGTTACCAGATTTTAACCTATGTCGCAATACCTCACCCAGTCCTGTGTTTTAGTACTTTCGCGCTCCCGATAGAAACATGGAGGATATAACATTAATATACATTTACATTATTTAATCGAAATATTTTACCAATTTAAGCATCTTTCGCACTGTAAATTACTCAGAAGGAAACTAAATGTATGTATCTAATACTGTGAGTTAAATTTCAGTTGCTATATATTTCTTTGCTCTAAAGTGAGTTTATTTATTTTTTAATCAGTACATTATCTTATTAAAGCTGTAAAAATTAGATAGTGATAATATTACATTAATAATAAACTGACTGGATCCACTGAAAGCAATTAGTATTACTATAAACAAGTAACGAATCTACCAAATTAAAATCGGAATAAATTTGCTTCTTGTTTACGAAAAATATTTATTTTGGCATACATATCACATGAAAGGTGATGTTGATATTTAAATGGTTTCCAACAAGTAGAATTCAATTTAAAGTAATTGCCTTAAATAACATATTTTTCACACACAGTTTAAAAAGTCTGTGTATAAGTTGGAACTGCTTTCAGAACATTTACGTAGAACTGTAAACATTCAACCAGCTACAGTCAGTTCTAATTCAATTCAGAAGTGTGTGAATAACACGTCAATGAGTGCAGTGTCTCTCACTCTAACAATCACATAACTTCCAATTTGTTACATAATTCTATAAGAGTATAAATACTATTTCCCTAGTGTTTCTGTAATTACAGAATTAAGGACAATACAAGTCACTTAAACCAACACATAACATTTAATCCTAAATACACCATTGCAATGCACCAGAAGAAAGAAAAAGTTTTTAAACTTTTGTTCAGAACATTTTTAGTCTTACTACTGTCATATTTGAAGCAATTGTTCGACAGCGATATAGTATAAAATTTCTTAACCTCTGAATAAAATCGCGGTACAATTGAATTTGCCTATTTTCTTTAGGAGACCTAAAGGATTAACACCAGCGACAAGTAATGTAGAAAATTCAGATAGAGATGAATCAATTCAGTAATACTGCCGTAACGGATTCGATTGCTGGAAATGCCGGTTACAGTACAACCGAGGACGTGGATGTTTGTCATTGAGCGTTTAGTCCCTATTATGACGCATACCTATCACGGAGTTAAACCGCAATACAGTTGACACAATAATGAAATAACAGTGCCTGAAGGTCCAAATTCCTTGTTAATAAATAAAAAATGATTGCAGGGATTGTAGTTTCCACGGACGATATGTTCTTGCAACTACGTAATGCCTGAAGGGAAACTTCTTCAAGGCTGCAACGTTACATTTCCAGCATTTCCTGTCCAGTAATGGCTTATTTGTCTTTTGAACATCGTGTTCAATAAACGTGAAACATATATATATAGCGTATCTTCCAATCAGAAAATAATATTCCTGAAGTGTCTGATGTGTAATTTACGAAAAAATACTACATAATATTTAACATAATCCTATATTTAAATATTTACTGATTATTTTCCGGTTACTTGTTATTGAGGAAATAGTAGGTATGTGCGGACACAAGCCCTCATAACACCAATATAAATAGTAAGTAGAAAATAATCACAAAATATTTCAATTTAGGATTATGTTAAACATTATGTAATTAGTTTTATGTAAAACCAAGTGTAAAGTTCAATATAGATTCGCGGCTCATAATGTCCCGTTGAGAGGCGAAATGCGTACGACATTGAACCATATTGACATTCTTTATTGACAATTACTTTTCTTGGTTATGCAAAGTTCCCATTGCTCGGTTATATTACTCGGTTAGGTCAGCGTAACCACAAATTGCTCGAACAAATCTAAATTGTGTAAATTCAGCAGTGTAATTGTTCATAGGGGTCTAATGGTGAATAGTGCAGTATGTATTTTACTTTTCTTAACTGCTGCACTCACTGAAATGAGTATCTCTGATTAGTTCCCTTATTCATGATGAAAACTGCAATCCAAGAAACACGAGGCGCAATTCATGGTAATGTCCGTTTGGCGTGTTTTTATTCCGGCTTGAGTTTAGCCCTCCCGACGGCGGAATAAACCAGAAAAAGCACTTGGACCGCCGTAGAGGTCTGCAGCCCTCGTGGGTTGTTAGCCCACACAAAAACTCCAAGCTCGTCCGCTCGCCCACTCCTCAAAAGTGCCGAAAGGCTGTGCGCTTAAAATTCGCCTCTACGCCTCGGACGTAAAGCTGCCCCCCCCCCCCCCCGTGTTGGCTCACATCTGACGCAATATTCCGGCGTTAAAGCGCACCGGCTCCCCCCCTTTATAACACACTGCCTGTACCAAGTTTATTGTTCAGAGATAAAAAGAAACGAAAAAAGAAGAGAGTGCACTCGATAACAAGGCATTTCGCTGCCACACATGGACGTCGAGATGAAAAAAAATAACTGCTAGGCCCGCCACCTGGTGCGCAAAAGCAATTACTACGGCGACAGGTGCCGCAGTAACCTCCTTCCCCCTGTACTCATATTCACCCAGTGCACAAGTGGTCGAGTGAACCTCGTTTGCGTTCTGACGCTGAAGGCCGTAAAACCCCCCGGGCGTCCATAGAATATTGTTCGACCAGCCCTTCCTATCTCCTGCAATTAAGTTCCCGGCTAAAACGGAGAGGCATGTCGGCCGCTGACGAGCCAATGAGGGTGCTTAACTGCAGGCCACTCGCCACGTCATGACAACCTAAAACCGAATATTTCGTACTCGTTGCCAGTGAGGCAAACACAGCGCACACGAAAACTACACTTCGAAAAGTTCCACATTTTTTGCTTATTTCGCTATTTTCGTGGGGATACACTAAACATGATTAGGTCACCTAAATTTCAGAAATTTCAATTCACCGCTTGGTTTAGCCTTTCACCAGCTACAGAGCTCCTATATTTTAACCAGTTATCTGAACTCATGGGAGACTTTAGATTATTTTACAAATGCAATGCATACAGTGCCTGAAGTAAATGACAGCTATAAGGTCCTTAAAAATTTTGTGTTATCAGTCTGCTACTGTGCAGTAACAGTAGTTGATTGACGTTTGGTAATGTTCCAAACAATAACACTGGATTAAACACTACACCTGATTGCTTTGAGATAATATCGACTGATTAACTTTTCTTTTTGCCAAATGAAATTAGCTATTTATTTTATTATGTATAAAAATGTAGTCTCCTTTTGTATAAATCCATTTAACGGTTCAAGGATGCAAATCACCTACAAGAAATTTTTTTTTATCAGCTTTCCAAAAAATCATATTCTAGACTTTTATTTTATTTTGTATATAATTTTTGTTTTTTGTTTTTGTAATTACAGTGCACATGTCATCACCTAAAAAAACATTTGTAAGATGTGTCAAGAGATTGAGACCCTATTTGTTACAATTAATTACATCAGAAACGATTAAGTTTTAAAACGATTAGTTTTCTAAAATTATTGTTCTCAGGGGCTTTATGACTCGGTAAATTATAGATTTTAGTCGATTATTTTCTTGTAACAAGAGACTGACTGTCTCAAGGAAAACCCAAGGACGTGTTCAGCTACCGAACCGTGGTGCGGGACCCAAGAATTATTCTCCATTCCTCAAACTTCTTATTTCAAATAATTATCTCTTTCGAAACAAGATACTTCAAGCTCTAGCCAATAAAGGATAAGGTACGAGAACTGTGGTAGGTATTGAACTTTACATCACTGCATATTTTTAATAATACTAACACTGCTCTACCTATTTTAACTCGATCCCATATTAAAAACACTGATAGTCATAAAAACAAAGACAAAACGTTACCAAAGAAATTATTTGAGTATATGCTTAACTCATTTATTTCTCAGTAGTATATCAGATTTCGATGTTATTGAAATTGCACTAATATTAAATAATACAAAACGCATATTTTGTTCCTTCCAACAATTAGAAGAATGTAATTATCAGATTATACCTTTCCTCTATATATTTCGACGCTTCTACCAATCGTTCACGCTTTTGATACCACTAGCCCAGTGGGTGGTTGGCAGGTTAAAATATTTCTAGTCTTAGTGTGTAAAGAATTGCATTGAAATTAGTCTATGTGCTACACCCAAGGTAGCCTGCATGATCTAGACCGGTAGGTCAGTGTTGACGCTCAAGCGTTGGGGAGGATATGTGTTCAAATATCGTCCGGCTATTCAGATTTCACTTTTTATGATTTTCCAAAATACCTGTACGCGAATATCGATATGGTTCTTTTAAGGCCAGTGCCGTATTTATACCGATCCCCTCTGGACCTTAAGTTGCTAGACGTAAGGCTGTAAGGAATGAATAGAATATGTGAGAAACTTAACTATTTCCGTAAAACCTCAGATTTAAGATTAGACTTATTAAAGCTCTGTAATACTGAGAAATCACCCCCGCTATTCATTCCTCCTTTTTATGAGTGAAGTAAGTATAAAATTAATTCAGATATTTGGGTGCACGGCAGTGCACACGCCAAGTCGAGTCATCGGCGGCACAGCCTACCCTTTCTCGAAGCGATTCGGGCCATTTTTGAACCTCAATTTCTGCGGACATAATCATGCCACATGTCTCAAATTTCTGTTATGCATAGATATCAGCAATCTTAACAAACGTAATAAATTTTATTTTGTTACTGTTATTAGTCCGAATGTTATTCAGATGCAAACTTCAGCGATTTTGTCACTGACTGACTGACTGATGATCATCAAAACTCTAGGCACTTCCCGTAGCCGTAGTAAGCTGAAATTTGGTACACAGATAACATTTTACCTACATATTATAAGAAATGTCTGAAACTTGTAAATTTCCATATACATACCCCCTTAGCTACCCCTAACGTGAAATCGCTATCTACCCTAATTACTTTCTATACCTCAGATTTTCACTGTGAAGTGAGCTTACCATGTTTAACTAACGTGTTATATTTTATTTATTTCCTTTTCCTACTTTGGAAGTTATTGAAATTCAAAATTTTATTTCGGTACAACACCCCGACATCAAAATTCCATTGTAATTCCAGTAATCCTAGAAACAAGTAGTTTGGTATACATATATGGTTTCATCCCTAAATCATAATAAAAATCTGATAATGGAGTTTTTCAACGTATTTATTTAATTACAATCCCAAACATGAAAAATTCTGGCACATATTTGCGGCTTAATTTCTTTTCTCCGGATGTAGCTACAGATCTGAGATTTCTATACTGTATAGAGGCAAGCATGTTTAACCAAAGCCTTAAATTTTACTTTGTTCTTATGTTTAGTTTGGAAGTTACTTGTTATTTATTTGAGGTGGTAGTTAAATCCAGCGGCAATGTTCATTGTTTTCAGAGAGTGGGGCATTGTTGCTAACTTATATTGATGTCTTAAATTCTGAAATGTTCTTATTAACCGATTTTCAAATGGAATAATTACATTTGAGAGGCAATTCATAAAAAGCGTTAAAATCTGATGACTTGGCCACTATGCACGTCAAGATTTTTACTGAAATTGAGGGCATAATATATACTTGTCAAATTCGAAAAAGAGGGAGGAAAATCTTGGCTTTTAAGTATTTATAAGTTTGTTAAAGCAACATATTTAGGGAATTTATATAGGTTAACTAAAACATGGGCTGCATAGTGGCCAAGTCATCAGATTTTTTTATCCTAAATAAACGATCTATAACACCGAGAGAAACCATTATGTTTCTCAAAGTGAAGTGAATACACACTGTAAAGGTTAGACTTGGCTCAGAAGAAGAGCTCATAACTTTTTGTCACTACATGAACACGAGACTTGGCCTATTTTTACAAGAATTGTTTTTGTGGGATTAACGTTTCTGTAATACAATTCTTCCCAGTCTCTGGCTCGCGGGACACAAAGTTGAATTTTCCCGCCAACAGCAGCGATCTAGAATATGCTATCTCAAAAACATCTGCATAGGTCTAGTTGATGTTTCTTACTTTTTGATTATAGTATAAACAAAACTCTGTAAATTTCTCTTTGATAGTTTTTACTTTTTGATTGTAATTTAAACTGTGTAACTTATATCTTTGTTATATTTAAATATCTATTGTAAATGCATGCAACTATTATGTGACCTGAAGGCTATCATAGAAACGAAATTGTGGCCCATCTTCAAAATTGTTTCGGCAGCCTTAGTGTAATATAATATAAATTGATGTAAGAAATTTTCTTGTAGGCACAAATGGTAAGTGTAATGTATTTTTGTTAGTTTTGGGGAATAAACTCAGTACCCTGATATTAACGTTTTGAGTTAAGAGGGAAGCAGTCGTGTGACAACGCTATACCTTAGAGTAATCATTTATATATTCTCTGATATTGAGGTAGTTAGAAATTGAGTATGGTGCGTAAGCGATTAACATTTTGGCGTGATTGTTAACAAAGGCGTATATTTAATCTTAGTTTCAGCAATCATGAATTTGGTTTCCTTGGTTTCCCGTTATCATTTCATGTCCCACCTCCTTTCCATAGTATTTCAGTTCCAATAACCTCCCTTATGGAAGCCGTGAAGTCATCTTAAAAAGAGTTACAATAAATTTTGAAGATTTATGTATAAATATCAGTTTTATAGCGAACGTCTCTAAAAGCCTCATAACAACTTATGAAACACGAACTTATTTCAGACGTCGTATCGGGGCCTTTAACCAAATAATATTCCTCAATGACTGTAGTTATAGAATTTCGGCCTTCTAGCCCTTGCGGTGAGCAGGCTTCAGCTATAAGCTCCAACTTTTAATTGGTAATCCTTCTCCATTTATAGCGAGAATAATTATTTGAAATCGTTCCCTGATTCGACGGTCTAAATTACTTGATATATCAAATTTTTTATTAATATTTATGCATCCAAATCCAACAACCTTCAAACGCAAGTTAACCAATGTCTGTGGAACCGCATACAGGGCAGGGTCGAACAAAACCTATTGTGATTCTTTTTCATCCATTGTGACAGGTTGACGGATATAAATGGCCAGCGATAGACTGACCTATCTTTGAAGGAAAACACCGAACAGCCAGTAATGAATGGTGCTGACAGGAGTTTGATTTACGGCCTCACATCAGTGAGGCGTTAAAGGATAAAAAAAAAAGTGGGATGACCACCGTGAAATATAACGTTAATATCATTGTTATCATGATAAAAGTTATTTTTGATTCTTCAGTTATAATATCCAATTCTTGCTTTATTTTCTAAGTACTGAAATAGTAGAGTACTTTGAGAGTTCTTAGCCTCAACTGTGTATACTATGTACAGTATTTTCAATGTTAATAATATTTAATTAAATTTCAATGGAGCACACCCACCTTTCCTACACCCACCTACATTTGCCCTCTACACATTTTAACTTTAAATTCATTCAACGTTTTCGGTAAATTATTCATCATTTACACTGCTAAATTATTCCAAACCCTGACAGCCATATCCAAATAAGAAAAACGTTCTACACTCTTGTGCCTGAAATCGAGTGCCAGCTTGTGGTCATGGTCATATTTTCCCTAACATGCATTACTTTTAAGTCTTACACCAATATCTTTCCATGCCTCATTACCAATATACACCTTGTACACTCCAATGACCCTCTTCACGCTCCTCCTGTCTTGCAATGAATCCCATTCCAGCTCTTTTATCTTATCTGTTACTGATTGCGTTCTGCGATAATTTCCAGAAACAAATCTGGGAGGCCTTTTTTGCATCCTCTCCAGCTCCTGTATTTGATACTCAAAATGTGGGTCCCATACTACATTACCATATTCTGACCTAAGTTTTGTAATCAAATTCCTTTACCTTTTTCAAACATCCCCTCCTCACTTTTTTCAACAATTACAGAATTTTTAAAACTTTTCCTACTACCTGTCCAATATGTCCTGCCCAGGTTAAGCTTGTTATCAAATGTGCCAAGATATTTATATTTCATGTTTTAAAACTAGCAATTCTTTCCCAACCTTATAATCAACCACTAGTTTTTTATTTGTGTATCTAATAAGCTGACCTTCGTTGCATTTATCTTCATACCATGTTTATCAACCCAACTAGATATCCTGTCCAGATCACCCTGCAACACTTTACAGTCCTCTGCCGTTTTGATCCTTTTATATAGCATTACGTCATCTGCAAACAATCTAATTTCTGATAGTAAACAATCAACACAATTATTCATTAGAATAATCAATAGCAATGGTCCCAATACGCTACCCGGCGGTACTCCCGTTTTTACTCCATTTCTTTGAATACTGCATTTCCTGCCCTATCTTTGTGTTTTCTATCTTTTATACTGGTACTAGTTTTTACATCACTCTGAGTCTTCAACTGTTCGAGCTATTTGGGCTTAGGTGGTGGCAGAAATATTTATAATTTACTAGCAGTGTGGATGAGATTGTTGTGCACAACAATAGTCATGGGTTAAATCACAAACCACTTCGCAGGATGTGGGGAATGAGACTATGTGACTATTGATGAAGATCCGTCCCTCCAATAGGGACGAAAAACTAGGCGACTCTTTCGATGTCATTCGGAAAAGGAGGTATACATGGACCGGTGCCAGTTTTCACTCTCTTCTTTCCTTCATCTTTATCTAAACACCCTACACTACAATCATCACTAAAAATGCAACAACCATTACACAGACGAAAGAATAACCTGTCTTGTCTCTGCAACAAGGCGTAATACATCTCCAACTTACGGGAAAGGATCAGATTAAATATTTTCACAGTTTCAAATTTGTTTTGTATCTAGCAACGAGATTAAGAATTTTCAACCATATACGAATCAACCACGTATTCACCCTACACTACTATCATCACTAAAAATGCAACAACCATTACACAGACGAAAGAATAACCTGTCTTGTCTCTGCAACAAGGCGTAATACATCTCCAACTTACGGGAAAGGATCAGATTAAATATTTTCACAGTTTCAAATTTGTTTTGTATCTAGCAACGAGATTAAGAATTTTCAACCATATACGAATCAACCACGTATTAAAATTGCGATCTCACTTTAAAAAATATTGTTATTTTGTTGTTCCCTATGTACTGATCGTAGCGTCATATGTTTTCAGTATGATTGCCTAAATTTTTTTTGTTTCTTAATGATGTCTGGAACAGTACTCGTATACTAGAAATATTTGTATGCAACGTCACAGAATGAGTTGCAGTTATGAATTATTAACGTAATCATTTGAATTCTGATTTTTTAATTTTCTTTATGGCTTTAAACTCGTTGACGGTTGATGGTTGACGTCGATGTCATTAAAGGTAGACATTCGTCAGGACCGACTTGGGGAAACCAAGAAAAATCAAAATCTGGATGGTAAGACTGGGATTCGTTCCCACTTCCTCCAGAAATGCGTATCTCACCCATTTTGCTCGATATCAGCGATCGCAGTATAGTGAAGTTAATTGGGGGTACGAGATCATCGATTTCTAAGTTCATAAGTTTCCTTATGTGTTTATGCAATTCTCTTATAGTCACACGCCTATTTTTTACACCATTTCCTTGAATAAGCTCGTCAAAGATTTCGTTACGAAAATCGATCTGCCTCCACAGAAATCAAATTTTGATGGTTCGTGTAGTTTTCACAAGCACAAACAATTTTTGCTGAATATCCACAGATCTCTCACCTTGCCCTTCAAGAAATTTTTCACTTAGCGTAAAAACTTGAATTGGTGCAGCTATTTTAAATACTTGCTATTCAGATTCATCTTGACGAAACTTACTACTGAGTGAACACCTGGTAACTGATCTTACGAAGAAGTTATCTGTTTCTGACCTATTATTATTATTAAGAGATTTTCCTCACTACAGAGGTTTTTCTCCAACACAACAATAAAGAATTCGAAACATAGATCTTGACTTCATCTTCTCAAAATATTCCTCCAGATATTTCGATCGTGTATATCTTCCTCTTCTGCACCAAGTCTTCTCATTGCTATTTGTACACTTTGAAGCCAGGTAAACACGGGCCGTCCTCTTTTCCTCCTTCCTTTAACTTCCCACTCATGTACCAGTTTTGGTATCCTAGTGTCTTCCATCCTTCTTACATGGCCATACCATTCCAGTCTTTTTCGTTCTATAACATCACACATTTCTTCTTTCACTTCCATTAGCCTTATTATTTCGGTATGCCTTACTTTTCCTTTCCTGATATTCTTGCTGATCTTCTCCAGAAATCCATTTCTAATGCTTTCAGCTTCTTGATATGTTTTTGGTTGATTGTCCAGCTTTCTGATCCATATAATACTATACTTTCAAATAATGATTTGAATATAATTCTTTTTGTTCTATTCATAACACTCTTGCTCCATAGAAGTGAATTTAGCATCCCGATTACTTTCCGGCCATTAATAATTCTTTTATTAATTTCCATATTCGATTTTCCTTCTATTTTTAAAATTGAACCCAAATTTCAAAAATTATTTACCTTTTTAATTTTTATTCCATCAATGTATAATTCATCCAGATCATTAGTAAGATATTCTGTTTTTTGTAGTTAATTTTCAAGCCCCATTTTTTGTATTCTTTTGACAGTTGATTACATATGTAATTTGCATCCTCACCATCTTGTGCTATGACGACTTGATCATCAGCAAATAGTAAATGATGTAGATATTTTCCATCTATTATTTCTAAACCCATTCTATTACACTTTTGAGACCATGTTCTTAAACTAACATCTATATAAATTTTAAATAGGGTTGGTGACATATGGCATCCTTGCAGCAGATCTTTACTTGTTTTAAATTTTTGTGATAATCCATGACTAGTTTTTATTTGCCATGTGTTATTTATGTACATTTGTTGTATTATTTTTACTAAGCAGTTATCTATATGTGACATATGTAATGCTTTCCATAACATATTTCATGGGACAGTATCATACGCTTTTCTAAATCTATGAAAATTAATCCAATATTTTTTGATTTTTCGTTGTATTTTTCTAGAAACTGTCGTAACGTGAAAATGTGGTCTATACATGACCTACCTGCCGTATAATCCACATTGTTCTTCTTGAGTCTTATACTGTGCTTCTAATCTATTTTTTATTAGTTTGACAAAAATAAATTCATAATACAAATCCCACGATAATTTGAACATACTTTGCGGTCCCCTTTCTGAATATGGTAGTAATATTACCTAATGTCATTTCCTTAGGTATTGGGTCTCCATGTAATATTTTATTGAACAATTTTGTTATAAGCTTTACAACTTTATCACCATCATATTTCATAAATAGTCCTTGTTTCTTCTGACTTATTACTCAGCCAACGATTGAAAGCATTCCTCTTTTCTTTTACTGCTTGCTCTATTTCTTCTGACCACCACTCTGCTTCAGGTTTGCGTTTCTTTTCCTTTATTCCCAACACTTATGCTGCTATTTTTTTCATGTTAAATTTTATGTACTCATATACTTTTCAGTGCTTCCATCAAATGATTCATCTAATATATTTCCCATTCTAGTAACAAATAAACTTCTTATACTTTCATCTTGTAAGCTATTGATGTTATAGCATTTATTTTGATCCTTCTCGATGTGATTCCTTACTGTTGCAATGTTGTTACTCCCTAGGATTTTCCATGGCCAGAAACTGGGCTCCTCTGTATGATCGTACATCACTTGCCTTACAGGTGCTTGTTTGTCTTATGATAATGTAATCTATTATAGATCGAAGTTCTCTAGTATTCTGTTGCCAGGTATATTTGTGAATATCTTTGTGTTTAAAAAATGTATTTGTAATTTTTAAATATAATTGTTCACATAATTCAATTAATCGTTCTCCATTATCATTACATTCTGCTTCTCCATGTTTTCCCACTATCTTGCAAGATTCTCTTGTTCCTACTCTTCCATTCATATCCCCCATCAAAATCAATTCTTTCCTTCCTGGGATTTTTTCTATGGTTTCTCGAAGAGTATTCCAGAATTTATCTTTCTCACGGTCTATTGCATCATTTGTGGGAGCATACACCCCAATAATCACAATCTCCCTGGCAAACAGTGTCATTTCAGCTACTATAATTCGTTCACTGATAAATTCCCAATTTGTGATCCTTTTTTTCCATTTTTTCTGTATCATGTTGTAAACTCCTGCTTTAGCCCTTGCATCTTTGGGTACCCCACTCCAAATATATACGTAGTTACCAAGTTCTTCCTCTCCTCTACCATTTCTCTTAGTTTCAGAGAATACAGTAACATCCATCTTGAATGCGTCAAGCTCTGTGGGCAATATGTTCACTTTCGTAGAAATACCTTGTACATTCTAGCATCCAAAAGCCATTTTCCTTTTTCCATCGCCGTTCCGGTGATACAATTTTTCCGAGGCATATTGTTCGGTTTTTTAGCATTTCGTATTTTTTATATGAGTGGGGAGCTGGCCCACTGCAAAACTCCCTACCTGGAGGACCAGTTAATTTTTTTTTCAAGGTTTTCTTCCTTTAGCTAGTTTTGGTCCACTCCGGATATTTTACTCCCCGGTACCCACCTGGCAACGAAATAATAGAACCAATGACACCGCTTTGAGATGGACCGTGATCTGTGCCATGCAACTTTTTCCCGATGAATCTTAAAGGTTTCTCAAATCATCCATTTGAGCTAAACATACTCGTAAGTTATTAATACTATTATTTCTTAATATATTTTAGTTTTTACTTATGGCTTTACGACGTCGGCGTTATTAGAGGAGGGATGGGACTGGGGCAAGGAACGGGAAGGAATTCGGCGATGGCCTTTTAAATGAAGCTTTCCGGCATTCACCAGGAGTGATTTGAGGAAACCATGGAAAACCCAAATCTGGATGCTCGGACGGGGATTCGAACCGGCGCCCTCCCGATTGCGAGGCCAGAGCGCTAACCACTCACCCACCACGCTAGGTCATATCGTGGAAATTTGCTACACCAGATGTTTATTTTGTGATCTTTCTGCTCTCGATGCTGCTACTGGAGGCATAATCGAATAGATACGCATCCTCGAAGTCACTCTGTAGTTGTATTTGTTTTGAATATTAAAGTAGTACTTTAATCAATATATATTATAAAAGTGTTCAATGTGCGTATCGCTAGAACTAAAAAACGGGTCCCGCTTACATCAAGGGCGTTATATAGTGTGGTAGCCTTCTACCCCTTATCCATGAAGAAGGTTCACATTTTTACCTGAAGGGTGTGCTGTTGAAGATATAAGGGCTAGAAGATTCGCCCTCTAGAAATTTCTAAACAATCCAGAACATTTGAAAGTATTCGAGAGCATTTCACACAACATTCCAGAACGTTCTGAGATGTTCTGGAAAGTTTGGGAACAACCCAGAACGTCACAGATCATTATGTAACATTCCATAACACTCTATAATGTTGTGGGATGTTCTGGAACATTGTAGACCATTCAAGGCCTTTTTTGTACGGGTGAGACTACCCATTGGTGAGGATATATAAAGCAAGATCCGTTGTGGGTTCGAACGTCAGTTTCTTAACAGTAACGAAAGGAAAAACCGGAAAAGAAGCTAAAATTCCAAAGTAGTGCAGTGAGTGAATAAAAGTAAACAGTGAAGAAGGGCGTGTTATTCAACATATAAGGACTGAACAGTGAAGTGTGAATAGTGAAAGTGATACAGTGACTGAATTCAAATCGAAAATAAAGTGTGAAAAGTATGTAAAGTGTATTTGCTAGTAAAAATTTAATTTAATTTATATTTTATACATTGCACAAACTTAAAAGACGAGGAAATCTTTCCAGTTCTGAAGCAAAACAGCGAAAACAAAAAGAGCAGTGAGAAAACGAAAATTGGATCTCCGATCATAACATACAGAAAATCTGAACTCGCCATAACTACGTAATGTAATAAGGAAGATCGTAAACAATTTATCAAAAAACATCATGGAAGCCGAACTTATGACTGCAAACGACAAAGGACACACCGCATTTATTCCCAGAATACCACTCATCAGTACTGAACTGACATTCCAAATCAAAAGACTGCAATTTCCAATCAAATTAGCCCATAGCTTTACAATTAAAGCGCAAGGACAAACTTTAAAACATTGCGGCATCAACCTCAAAGACCCCTGCTTCCCTCATGGTTAACTTTACGTAGCTTGCTCTCGAGTAGAAAATTTGAAAAATTGTACATAAATACCTCGGATAACAAAATGAAAAATGTTTATAAACAAGTATTAGAACTAATTTGAATATGTTTTTAATAAAAAAAGATTTACCTCTTATATTTTCAAGTTTATTCTTTTACTCCAACTACCACACAATCTCATATAAACTCCCTCTGCGAAGCCGAGTACCCCAGCTAGTTAATGATATGGAAATGTGCCTACCAAAAGTAACAATAGTAACCGTAGCAATCATAAACTAGAGATGAATGAAAGAAAAATAGGCAAAGTCAAAAGTGTTGTCAACTTACGTGCTGAAAAATTAGCTTTCTGTTAGTATGTGATGTATTTTTACTTTTTCGACACGCATGATACATTGCACAACAAAATTCGGATTAGACTTACGGCTCAGTGACATACTAACAGCAAAGGATTCACTGGGCAGAGCACTCTTTATAGAGGTGTATCAATATCAGTTGTGTAATGGAGTTAGCTGCTTGTGTTGATGTCTCCGTTGTGGCAGGTTGTAAGGGTTTGCCGGTTCGCTTATCACGTGGAGCGGGCAGGCTTCTGTAGCCGTATTATTCATGCCTAAGCCCTCGCGTCTGACAAATAGCGCTCGCCCGCGAGTTCCCGAAAGCCAGACGCTGCTAACTTGCTCGTTAGCATTTCTCTTCGTTCACTGCCGCACAGTAGAAGAAAAGTTGCCATTATTACTCTCAGCATCAGGTTAATTGTGACTGATGAAGTAGTGTGACGTGAATATATGTGTTTTCTCATGCAAAAAAATTCAAACGGCATCGGGATAAAATGATGAGAGATCTCGCCAGAATGGGAATCTTATTCGTGGTCAGCGACATCAGAGCTGTCTCGTAGTATATTTTTACACACTGTGTTTATTAACAGAATGTAAAATGTTTTTAGTGGCGTTTCATACGTCAGGGAGGGACAAACAACAATATTCTAGAATAATTTAGATTACAAAATAATCTTAAAAGTTCTAAAATGATCTAGAATAATATGGAATCTATGTGATCTATCTAATTTATATATAGAATCTAGCGGGTTAAAAAAGCATGTAAGAAATTTGGATCTTCGAAAATATAGAAGGCTGAAAATTATAACAAAAATATTATCAGGCGATTTTTGTCAAACGCTGCCTGTCATTCCGAAATCGACACCAGTGGATGAAATAAAATCTTGTTTAAAAAAAGTACGTATAATATTGAAGTTAACAACAAATATGAGAGCGCAAATCTCGGAAGACGAAAGAGCCCAAGAATTTGCCGAAAACCTTTTGCAAATAAGAGAAATCATTTTTCCAATAGATGAAAATTCTGGCCAAATCGAACTGACAAATGATTTTGTAACATTGCTGAAATACCTGAACAACTCATAAGCGAAATATACCCAGATATCGTCGAAAATTATACCAAAGGTTACGCGAGCAAGTTACTGAAAAACGAAATTGTTAACCACATCAACAAGACTGTACAAGAGATGATTCCGGGGGAAGAGAAAATTTATCTGTCGATCTATATCACTGATGAAAATGAAAGTGGAAATATTTCTATTGATTTCTTTTAATTCGTCGACTGGCACAGGAATACTGTTACACTGCCTCAAATTGAAGGTTGTTTCGCCAGTCATTTTACTGCGGAATCTAAATTCACCGAAACTGTGTAATGGTACAAGACTCTGGCATAAAACAACTGCAGAAAAACATAATCGAAGCCAGTATAATGACCAGAAAAGCAATAGGACACACCTTATTTATACCGCGAATACCCTTACTATTAACTGATTTGCCCTTCAGTTTTAAACCATTGCAATTCCCAGTAACGTTGCCTTGCAGCATGAGCATCAACAAATCACATGGCAAACATTACGATATTGTGGCGTTAACTTAAAAAAAATTGCTTTTCACACGGCCAATTGTACGTCGCGTACTCAAGAGCTGGATCACCTCAAAATTTGTCCTTTTATAGTCCAAACAAAAAAACTACAATTATAGTCTACTAGCTACGAAATCTTCGCGGGTTCTCCAGCAGATAGAATTATCGAAATGCCAGATGATGGCGGCAGAGCAAGCCGCCGAAAGTTTGTCTTTCGATAATACTATCCGGCGGAGAACCCGCGAAGATTTCGTATCAAAAATAAGCCGGGAAAGTCTTGTATCTCATAACTCACCAGCTGTTACCCGCGACTTCGTACGAGTGGATTTAGAATTTGATTGCTAGAATTGGATACACAAAGCTTAAAGTTACATAAGACATGTCGGCATAATATGACGAGAATGCTATCGATATACCTTTCTACCGTCGAACCTGTCTCATTTATTCATATCGGAAAAAAGTATCCTATTTCGTTCCTAATGATAAAAAGTATTTCGGTATAGCGGTATACACATATAGTCGTCGAAACGTTAAAAAAAATGAAGACGGAGACTTACTTTCGCATATATAATATTATTAGTTTAGATCACACAAAAACTGTCTGTGGAACCAGTAAACCCTGAATAAAGCAAACGCTTAGGACAATGATGTATCTCCAAAAATTTGCCAGAATATGGTATCCTTAGTACACAATCCTAGGCTGGCTCAAACTATGAAAAACAATTCACAAAAACTTTTCTCTCAGTGGGGTTTGAACCCAAAACCATACGGGAGTTTTCTTAAGAAGCAAGAACGTCACCACTGCGCTACGCTGCTATTTCAAGGATATGTTACAAAGACATAGATATTATGCGTTTGTCTTTCACAGTTCAGATAGTTTTCATAATTTAATAACAATATGTTCTTATCTATACATAATATGGTACCCCATGTCCATCCTAATGTCAAATAGCATCTCCTTGTCAAATTTCATCACGATTGGATTAGCTGTTTACCCCAAGAAACGTAACAAACAGACAGACAGAGTTACTTTCGTATTTATAATATTAGCATAGATAAGCAAGTATTGTGAGAAGAAATTAAAAAAGTAACCGTATATAAAAACGTAAATACATACATGCAATAAAAAATACTTTTTTTGTTAAATTAATATTTTTTTTATTCTGATCTGTGTTTTATTTAAATAATAATGTTTTATTGCATCGTTGATCGATTATTTTGTATACACTATATACCTCGTTCGATTGATGAAGCATACGTGTATATACATCTGAGATAGGGAGACGGATCCTAATGCCACTAAGTGTGTGATATATTATGACACGGACAACGCCGGGTATTGCAGCTAGTATTATGTATGAAATGAGTAAGCTGAATTCAATGTATATCCAGAAGATTGTACGTTTGATACATGTTATTTTATGAACTATGTTTGCGATTTAATTTAATAAGCAGAAGATTTCTGTTATGATAAAATCTTATCTTTAGTAACCAATTCAAATGTACGAACTGAACTTATACAGATGCTGAAATCATTGCATATTGTAATTATAAATTCTGTGAACTACATAAAATGCGTACAAGAAGATGGTACTTATGGTAAATTTAATTTAGGAACTATCTACGTTAAAACGAATGTATATTCAGAGTATTGTACTCATAGTACTTAAGATGGCTATATGGTTTCTGCTACCTGAGACCAATAGATAAATAAATTTTAAAAAAATAAGTCTCCCTTAATGCTACGTATAACATAAGTAATATACGAGAAAAACATTTTCTATTCATATCTGCATATTGCTATCATATATATTACACAGATAATCAAAAAACATATGCTTCAAGCTACATTCGCTAAAACGATTGTTCTTTACGGTAGCAAATGTCATGATATATCTCGTTGTTAGTCATAGTGTTATTAACGTTGAAAAAAATTCGATGTGTCAGTGTCTTCAGATTTTCTGAGGTGATATAAGCAGAGCACCTTGAACTTCTAGTAAATTTTAAATGAAGTCTATTCCGTAATCTGCGAAGTTCTCCCAGCTTATGATATATTGAATTATTCAATTAATTTGATGTCATCTCCATATTTAACATACTTTGATCAGACATATTAAGCCAGTAGTTGTCTGTTAGTAGAATGAAAACATGACAGTTTGCTGGGAAAACAGTTACATTGTTTATTAAAAAATTTGGAACATTGGTGAATATAATTAAAAGTAAAATAAATGAAAATGAGACATGGATATGGTATCGAAACAAAGACTATAGAGTTTATAAATATCAGGCATCAATACAAAATTTGAGGAAACACTGACCAGTGAAAAGAATAAGCTATTTATAAGGTTATTATAAGAACACAATTACGTTCAACACATGTGAGGAAGTGGTGTTGTCATTAAATCGAAACAGCAAACTATTAAGCATTACATATTGAATTTGTTCACTTACAGGGAAACTAATATTTTATCAAATCAAAGTTATTAAAATCAAACACCAAATCTATGTAAAAACATAAAATTGAGTATTTAACAGGTCATTCACACTTGCTGGGAACTTTCCTACAGTTTAGTTAATAATTAAAACAAATAGCATTAAAGTATTTTATCTATGCAATGTTAATTGCCAGGGCATTGTGGTATCTGATGCATACGTTTCTGGAACTCAACAAATATTGAGGATGTATTTGCTGTGGGCAAAGTAACTAAGACTTTATCATTTAACAGATAAGGGTGCACGATGGGTGACGAGAGATAGCTGCAGGAACTCCTCAACATTTAAATTACCTGCCGGAAGTGACCAGACTCGATTCCGTTTGTTATCTATGGTAATGAACCTCATGTCCATGAGTAAGCTGGAACTGATATAGCTTACTCGACAGACAAGCTCAAACGATTCAACACTGATTTGTAGGATTAACTTCCCAAGATGCTCCTACTATTACCATGCCTCTGGCACCGACTCTTAGAACTTCCTAGGCACTGCCTTGGACTAACACTTATATCAACGTCGTCTATTGTCCACCGGAAACAGGGCCGATGTGTCAGCTTGCTGCGTTGTCACACAAGCCGAACCTTCTCACCTCGTCCACTTTTGGTGTTTTCCACTTAGCAGGATTGAAACTCACTCTCGTTTGGCCATGGAAATTACAACAACACTAATTTAGTTCCAATAAACAGCTCGCTTGATTGCGGTATGCTGTCCACGTTAACACACACACAACCGTATCACTCCGCGTCCCTATTTGTTGATACGTATCACGTGACGGGTCCTCCCTTCACACGCCACTGTCTTCTGTCTCTCTCTCTTCTTTCCCGAACATGAAAAGTCACACGGTTTCTGCAGAACCCGGGAATGCGATGGCTAACAGTAGCTCCAATTCCAACACTTGATATCTCGTGGGAGACTTCTTGTAACGTCCAAACTTGCCAGTGCCGTATCAAGTAACCTTCTCTTGATCTTTCTCACATCACCAAGGTCGATCAATTTGAAAGTCCATTACGCGGCCCACGGGAATTTTTGGGGGAAAGCATGGCATAGCTACGATTTCACACAGCTCAAGCCAAAGCAGATTAGTTGCATCAGCAAAGGGAAACAATTGCAGCCGTATTAATGTGGCTATGCAGAAGGCAATGCCCAAAAAAGCAGGTCAGGAGTCAGCAAGAATAATCTGAAGCACGACGTCATTTGGCAGAGGCTGGGAGAAGAGCAGCAGTCACAATTGATCAAGAATCCTCCCTACCACTTTTCCAACGGTAGGAGGCCGGGTATCAAAACTCGGGTGCCTGAAGGAGCTTGGGGAGCTTGCTAACACAAGCTAGGCTCGAGGCTTGTTTAAGGGCAATGAGAAGGAGGAGGCCCAGGAAGTGTTAGCGAAGGGCTACAGCCGTCGGCACCAGCCGAATCAAGGATGGACGCAGCGAGGAGCAAACGCCATCAACATTAATTCCAACAAATGGGATGAAACCATTAGGGAATCTCAATTGGGATATCAAATAGTAGAAGCAAGTATTAGATGACTTACATAGCTAAATGGGCAAGGAATATAGGCAGGATTAATTATGTCTATAAAACAGGTATAATAAAATGTAAATGTGTATAAACCTTTGCTGAGAGTATCATTTATGATAAATACCACTCACGTGAGATAGAGTTTTACCCACAATTTATTGTACCTCTTGGGAAGTGGCAAAGCGAAAGCAAAACGTCCACCAGTCCACCACAGTACAAAGTGAACTACTATATCGTCCCATACAGTATTTCCTATACATTATATCAATTAATTTTTTATATATAAAAATGAAGCGTCCTAAAGCGGACAGTTTCCAGAAGGACAGGACACATTACGCGACGAGTTGGGAGAAGTTTAAGAAGTTTCTTTATATTGATGAGGATAACGACGGGATGTACAAGGGAAAATGGAGGAATTTGGTTTACAAATCCTTGATCAGACCACTGTTCTAGTATGGCGGGGTTGTATGGGACCTTCCTATAATGATTATCAATTACAGGAATTTGAGAGGGTGCAAGTAGAACAGCAATTTATTTATAGACATTGCTACAGAATACATTCAGTAATTGATATGTCAAAAACGATCTGGATCCCAAGTCATTGGATCATATGAGGAAACTGTTTTAATACTGAGTGACTGAAGCGTATATTGATTATGAGGCCTGAATGGGAATTTGTAAGTGGAGGGAAAGAGATGAACATGACTACAAACTGTAATGGTCCGAATTACATTTTGTGTTTATCTATGATGTATTTAGTTATTAGCGGGAGCTGGGAGGAAGGGTGCTGGAGGATTTTCTCTAAGTGTCAAACGGGCAGTTCGTTTGAATATGTCCGTTGAGCCGATGCTGTTATTTGCGACTTAGCGGCGCCAGCATTCCTTTGTTGGTGGGAGAAGGGCCTCTCTCTAACTGCGCGTAGGAATTTGCTAAGACAAGTTCAGAAAATAGTGCCCTATACCGAAGCCACGCTGAGCCAATGAAAAGCACCCAAGGCTAGAGCGAAGCGGTTTGGGAACTAAGTTTCGGCCATTTTTATTATTCATTCTCTTCTGGAGCACGAAACGTGTTAGACCTATTTTCTACAGACTGCACATTAGCAATGTTAAACTTTTTTTTTTTCAGTTGCTTGCATGCACCAAGAATCAGATTAACGAGCAGCTGATGAGTTAAGCTTGGTTCTACCTGTGCTTAAATATGATACATTCATTTATTGTATCCATTTGCCCATCTGTTTTGGTGAGGAGACGAAGGGGATGAGATAAGGATCTCAAGTCTACTATCTGACGCACCTGTGGCCGCTTCCTGCATTCTAGAAACAGTAAATCACATCGTTCTGTTCAACAAATTATCACGAACATTGAGGAATACGGAAACCGTAACACGCCCTTAAAGAAAATTTCATTGCTCTATTTAACAATGCAAATGCAATCAGTGCTTTGGTTTTGCGTGATTAGCTAGCCGGCTTAATCATATTTGATTTCATATGAATTTCGATGGGAGAATGATTTTATACCGCAGTATGAATGAAAATTTGTAATTTTATATTAAGTGTAAATAATTCTGGAAGTGATAGTGGGATATAAATATGTGCATAATCATTTCTTTGTTTGTTTTACATATCACCTTTTAATATGTAGATTAAATGCAGTTTGTTACCTAGTTAGAGATCTTTCATTTCTGGATCCCGAACAGTAAAAATTAATATTACAAGAATATCAATAATAAAGTTAGATGACTATTACAAAACAGCTATTTGTTTTCAACTGTAAATGATTTTTTTTGTTATGTGAGGGTGTCTTGCAGTAGAATAGATCTCTAGGGAAATAATGATTAATTTGTTTCAACAATGAAAGAACTTAAAATTAAAACTGGTGAAGATGAAAGCAGGCGTGTTGGTAAATTGTACTTATGTAACAAAAGATTTTAAAGATCTGGAAATGAGAAAGTAAACAATTAGAGAAATTGTCACGAAGACATTTGCTAATCGCAATTAATTTAAATCTAGTTCACAGCAATCACCTGACGATCATATCATTGCTGTAACATTTAAGGATAGCTGCATCAGAAACGGGAGTGCTTCTGGAAAGTCAAGTTTTGCCTTCTCAAGATTTTTTGGTGCTTGCAATTTGGGTAATGGAAGAAATCAGCAAGAACCATGACGCAAGAGTAGAGAACGTGATAACTTTAATCAGCAGTGCTTTCTCTACATTCATTCCTACACAAGCATTCATTCAAAGTTTTTCTACATCTAACTACTTTTTTTCCCTCTAAAAAGAAGCTAAAGTCATTTACTACATGAACACATTTTGTATCTATTCTGTTCTCATTTATAACAATTATTCCGCAACATTTTTACAAAGAACTGGGAGAATCAGTCACCAGATTTAACTGTTCTGTGATAAAATTAAATTTAGTTGCACATCTAACACATTATTCGGATGTGATAAAAATGCTGTTCCTCGCGATCTTCAGAATATCTTTAATAGTAGACCTACGCTGCACCATTCTTGCGAGCTGGAAATCAATTTGTTCTTAGTTCCATACAGCTAATTTACTTTCTTTTCAGATTGGAAGTAACTTTACGTTTGATACCATCGCTAAATAATAAATAAGATATCAGAACAGCCAGAAGTAAGTTGAATCATGCTATTGATGCTGTTAGGTTATAAATTGTAGAAAAAGTCTTACGGTTAGGATAATTAAAATCTCTGGCACTCTGTCACTGGTAATTAAGTTGTATCCCCAGTGACTGGTCATTACCTATTCCAAACATTAAGTCTGAGTCTATAACAATAATGAGTATTGTCTTACGAATAAGGAAAGACTGCTCATCGTCTTGATTAACATGTGCAGCGTCTCCCGGTGATTTGTAAGTCCATGCGTATTAGGTCGGCAAGGACCTACCACAAAGCATGTTCGAGAGAGCTAATAGAAACAATGTTGTCTCATAGCGACTATTAATGATCATACTACATTAGAAACCACACTCTCTCAAGATGAACCAGCAGTTCAACATTAAAACATCTGATGCTTTATTTCTTATAGGCACCTGCCCTCTATCGAATAACATAATTATAACAACAGGCTGTATGCTAATAAATGAGGTATAAAAATCAGAGAAATATCACTTCCTCGCCTTTTAATTTCCGTAATGCTACCACAGCTCCTATCGGTTATTTAAATGTGACAGATTTTTGTCCGCACGTTGAATCTAACGTCAGCTGACTCCACATATTTTGAATACATTTAGGGCATGAAAAAAACATAATTGACTGGAATTTTCGTCAGTTGATAGCAAACCGTAATTTATATTCACCACACTATTATTAAACTTACGGAATTATCAACGTCAATTAGGTATACATAACTCAATGAAAACCCTGCAACCAGGTCAATACGACCAAACGTGTCTTTACTGCAATTATGCGTTTTTCTCTATTACTGCAAAATAACATAGGAGGGTACCAGAACAAAGAATCCTGTGGTGAATTTCTCAGAGTGAAATTAAAAGCCAAAAAACATCGCACACAATAAGTAATAACAACAAACCAATCAGTAAGGTTTGATTTCGTTATAATAGATCTAAAATTTCATGAGACTTTGTGAAGATTATCTGTATATTAAAAACTGTTGCATTCATTCCTATACACGGAAGAAAAAGAAGTATTTTTATCTGATATAGTCAGAAAATCCATGAAAACTGTAAACATCTGTGCAATTGCCAGTATCTTGTGTCATTCTCTCAACTGCCCGATACTATTGGCATAATTGCACCCTATCATAGTTTGATGTCCCTCACATTCATAATCCCATATATGGATATATATATAAATATTGTGTCCATTTATTTATAGAAATATCGAGTCTATTTGATCAATCATTTATTGAAGTACTAAAGTTTAGTTAATTATAGCATGGCAAAAGCAACGTCGAAGAGCAATACAAAAATGTAGCCACACTTATCCACAATTATTTTTTCACATAACCACATCTTGTGTTGTTACAGTGATCGATAACTTCGCTCAACTGACCACTAACATGTGGCTGTTTTACTGCCAAATGTCTGCTTAAAACTAATGATATCTGGGTGTTGTAGAAAAAAAAATTAACTAGAAATTCAAACGAAAACAGCGCTTTTTGCTCTGCTATTTCTAAATATCCTAAGGACTTACTGGCCATATTTGTGCTCTATCAATCTGGATTGTGAAATAGGACCAGTTTCCGAAACACGAGGATACTAGATCTGATCTAGCTATCCAGATTTTAGTTTCTCGAAGTCACTCCAATGGTATCCTAGGATGATTTCTTCAAAAGGCTATCCCAATCCATATGCCGAATCCTCTCAATCTATAATGACCCCAACGTTGACGAGACATAAAATCATAATAACGAAAAAGATAATGAATTTAATATAACTTTTTTAATCACTTCTTTTGTTATTTTTTCTTCCCCTTGTTAACCATTACGTTTCAAATCAGTAGTAATGTAAAAAATAAAAGAGAGAATTTATAACACCTCGGGTATCCTGTGGGAGCTTCACCTGCGTACCGCAGCCTTGAGCAATGTACAGCCGTGTTAAACTGACCCCAACGCTCAGACGGAAGAGGAAATGATGTCACTGCTGCATGCAGACATGGGAGTACGCGCTGCGGAACAGGATATGGGCAGTAATTTGTGACTGACAGTACAAGCAACATGTGAGGTCCACATCCAACTCTCAAGGATTCTCAGTTCTACTATAAATCATACGACCATACACAAGGTCATGCAAATAGATTTTTTGCAGTTATTACCATGGCAACTGGTTTGATCTGAATCTTTCAGGTCTTCAGATTATCAGTTCATGTCTTCATTTTTTTGAAAATGTATATTGTAGTACAAACAGTAACATGTGTCCTTCAGTCATCAGTCTCTCGATAAGTTTGATGCAATCCGCCATTTTTACCTGTCCTGCACGAATTTCTTAATGTTACATCCGACGTTACAATTCATGTACTTATTACTTTTGATTTATTTTTGTCTTTGTTTTTCTATAAACTTTTTATCTTGTGCTGCCTAGTTACCAAAAACGTGTCTCACCTTCCTGTCTATCCTTTCAATGAGACTCCCATTAACGTTGTTCCTCGCACATCATCTCCAAAACACGTTCAATTAGTAGTTTATATGTCCACTTCATTTTTAGCATTTTTTACAGACCTTGATTTTAAATGCTTCATTTTTTCTGCTTTGTCGTGTTTCTAAAGTTGACGTTTCACTTCCTTTCTTTTTTTTTTAACTGCTTTACGTCTCTCAGCAGCAGGGTCTTTAGAGACGGGGAAGGATGGGGGGCAAGGATGGAGGCAAGGAATGGGAAGGAATTCGGCCATGGGGTTTTGAAGTAAGCATCCCGGCATTTGCCTGGAGTGATTTGGGAAACCATCGAAAACCCAAATCTGGATTCCCGGACGGGGATTCGAACCGCCGTCCTCCCGAATGCGAGGCGAGAAGTTTCACTTCCATTACGACCTGTGTTCCATATGTACGTACAGTGTCAGCAAATTATTTCAAGATTAATAAGTCAAATTTTTAAAAAAAACTCAATTTTTCAGTATGCTTATGCTACTGGGATTTTCATCATTCTATAACATCAGTATTAATTTTGTTTCTTAAATAATGGAATACTGATATTTTTGGGTTTTACGTACTTTTATAGTCGCCTTTTCTCTGGCTTTTTTTTCTTTTTTTTTAATTTAACCCAAATTTTTAATGTAGTACTTTTCACACAGTTTATGTTAAAGGGTCGTGTGGTCGTAACGAAATGGTGACAAGGTTTTTACTGGCTATGCATTGCGCCACTGTCGTTGCTGCTTTAATCTAAACCGGTAAGTATACTGGGTATAGGAGCCCTGCAGTTTTACGTGGAATCCGAACCGCCGAAGCTCCTTGGCGTACTTCACATTACACAGCAAGCTGTGTCAGAGGTCGGGATAAGGGCCTATGAAAATCCCAGCCGTGACCGGGAGTGCAACCGGTGTCTATTCGATCTCCAGTAAAATACTTAACCACTGAGCCACCAGACAGCTCACATTTTTTTTCTTTATTTTACTACATTTGATCCTCTTCGTCTTCTCCCTCTACCAAGAAATTAAATAACCCTGTCATTTAAACAATTTTAAACCTATCACCCACTTTTCAATAATTTTCTGCACAACCCTATCATCATCGATCATGAGAGCGTTTTGATGGTTCACTGGTTAAGGTATCTGACTGCGAATCGGAAGGTCGCTGGTTCAAGTCCCTGTCTCGTCAAGGATTTTCGTAAGTCCTTTCCCCGACCTTACCCCCTCTGGAAAAGTTTGCTGTGTAATGTGAAGTACGTCAGAATGTTTCCGTGGTTCTGATTCCACGTTAAGCTGTTGGTCCTCTGTGTCCGGTAGTACTACAGAGTTAGGTTAAGGTGGCTACGACAGGGGCGGGATACACAGCCAGTAGAAACTTCGTCACCAGATCATTGCAACCACACGGAATTTTTACTACTATCATCGATTATTTCGTTTATTGTTTTTCCACATCCTTCTAATAACAAAACAAATAAGATATTTCAGTTTTCTTTTCTTCTTAAAATCCAAAGTAGAAGCATTCCTCCCTGGATACATTCCAGAAGTGTCGCAAAGAATGCTGTTTTTGAGGAAGTCATAGGTGCGTTCTCGCCTCGCATTCGGGAGGACGGCGGTTCGATCCCCGTCCGGGCATCCAGATTTGGGTTTTCCATGGTTTCCCAAATCACTCCAGGCAAATGCCGGGATGCTTCCTTCAAAAGGCCATGGCCGAATTCCTTCCCATTCCTTGCCCCCATCCTTGCCCCCCATCCTTTCCCGTCTCTAAAGACCTCGGTGTTGAGAGACGTAAATACAATAAAAAAAAAAAGAAGTCATAGGTAATGTTCACGTTCGACACCTCTTCTTCTTTTACTTGCTATGTCAGCAGGGCCCAGCACTATTGGAAGATGTAACACTTAACATCACAACTTTGCAACTGAAGCAGGGATTCCAGATTAGAATCGTTCAATGCCTGACGGCTAAAACGGTTGGATAAATTTAGCAGTGTTGTTGTGCGCGTTAACACGAAACACAGTCCAGGACAATAATAGAACATTGTGAGCATTACAGCTCAATATCTAACATCAGAGTAATACTGACGGCATGAATAAGGAGCGTACAAGGATAGATATAAACCAACTATTTGCTCGATACGAATTCTCGGGATTCTAGCAAGGTCAATCTGTAAAAAAATGACGTTTAAAGCAACATAATGACCATGTTCTTCTCAGATACCAAGGTACGGTCTGCTGCAACATTCTATGTCGTTTTATTGTAAGTCCGTTAATGGCAAGCGCCAACCTGACTTCTTGCCTTTGCTTTTTGCAGCCAGTCATTTGATAACACTAAAATGAGTATCACTGAATCCTAATAATTATTCAACTTTAATCTGTTGTCTTTCATTTTGTTTTTGAATGGTGCTATTGCAGGCTATGGTTTCGTTAGTCTCAAACTTGTGCCACAACACTAAACTACGTTCTGCAACAGCTGTATTATTGGTAACAGAATTTTCCATATTCATTAAATCCTGCGGAAGGCAAATTTCAAGCAAATCTGTCAAGGATAAAGAAAGATTCGACTTTGAAAAAAGATTCAATAACATCACTGTTTATATTACTGTCTTTAGGGACCACGTAGATCGCTATTGTACCGTCTGACTAGGCAAGAACTCCCGGAGTTCCATACCTGTTGAAGCCAGAAATTTTGCATGGTGTCTTAACTTCTGGAATGGTTCCCTAGGATTACTCAGCCTATTGTCAAATGAGTAGTATGGAGGAACCTGCAGGAAAGTTAAAGTCAGCTAGAGCATGTTGCTGCTGACTCCCTTTTCTTCTTCTGATTGGTTCACGCCTTGAAGAAGTCGAGGTAATTTGAGTCCGAGAAAGGACTGGAGTCAAGAACGGATAGGGATTCTTCCGTTGTCTTTAAAAGAAACCAAACCTAAATTATAATGGCCATACTGGGATTTGAACCAACGTCATTTTAATGCGAGGTTGGATTGTTACGCTCACCCACCATTCTTGGTGTTCATTCCCCAACTCCACCTTTAATACCGCAGGTAGGAGATGGGATTAACTTTGCGAGCGGTCTACAGATGCAAATACCGACTTTTGAGTATATTACTAGAACTAACCTTCAACAGCAAAATAAATTAAAAAACACAAAGGTTGAGGTGTCCCTAAGCTAATCACTTCTCTGTTCATTCTAATCCATATCTGCACGAAGGACTGAAGAATACGTAAACACATCAGTACGTCACTTTATTTTCTTGATATGGTCTCCCCAGTCATTGCTTCCTAATTTATTGGAGTGAAAATTATGTCAGTACAATCCATAACGAAAGTGGGTGCTAGCTTTTTGTAAATAAATTAAAGTAATAACTAGTCTTATACACTTTATTTTCTTTAAACATGCAGGTATAACATGTTTAACACATCACCGCATCTCGAAACTTTGTCTGAGTTTAAATTTCTCTCTGGCTAAAGGATTCGCAATACTAAGGCAGAATTGGAGAAAACTTCTTAATATCAATCTGAAATTCTCCTTGTCTATACTTATTTTTATCTAAACAAAAACTTTAAAGTACAGTGATCAAGTCAAAATTTCGACGGGAAACGTTAAAGCTTAATGCGAATTAACGAGTATTTAATAGAGCAGTGTTCCCCCTACATGGTCTCTTTCCAAGCTAGGATGACAAGTTAGAGAAGATTGACAAAAAAAGAAAAGTAAAGAAAAATTAAGCCAAGGAAACTTTTCCCTTAAAAAGTGGCTGATAAAAGGAGTCGCAAAAGGCGAGCTGGCAACTCGGTGGAGGGGAGCGGGGGAATTTTGGCTGGTTGTGGTGGCAGCAATTTCTGCGCCGCAGCCGTCGCTCTGGGACTCCCCGGCTTCATTTGCGGACTGAATCGAGATCCTCCTAGGGCTACAGTGCAAACTGGGAAAGGCTGCGAATCGAAATTAAATTAAATATTACACCCCGTTTCGATTAATTTCAAACTAAAGTCTCTTTAAAGACAATTCCCTTGTTTGAAACTCGTAATGACGCCGCTTGATTGCTCTCTGTAATGCCGCAGACTGTTCGACATGACAGTGGAATGGGTAAACACAGTTCTCTTAATCAAGAAACCTTCTTTACCGAAAGTTTCGACATCGTTATTCAGGATTTTCTGAATGAGAATAGTAACATGTTTTCTTTGTTGAAGCGTGCAGTTTTTGGGGGAGGGACTTAATGGTGAATCAAAAATTTCCGAAGTGTAAATGTATTTTATCAGAGTTAGGAATGTGCACACACCTCAGGTATCAATGACGGTAAGCTAAGCTAGGCACACTTAGCGTGGTATTGGAGGTAGGGTGGTCAGTTCCTTTCCTCCAGACCAAACTAACCCGGTAATCCTACCGGGTAAAGGAGACCTAAAGTCAAACGAGGAATCCTAACCACGGTAACTTTCAGGCTAAGGGCCTTCAAAATCCCCTGCCGAGAAAAGGATGCGAAATATAACAGTACATATTTTTTTAAAAAAATTGCATAAATAATTTCTTTAGGACAATGTTCTTCAATCGGTGATGCCGTAGCGAAGAAAATTGTCTGGATCATGTAGCCACTATATTCTTGCTTTGGGTGTAATACGTTGGAGCAAGATGCTACACGCTCCAAAGAGTATATATATGTGAATTGTACAGCCACCGAGTGGTAATGTTGTGTCAGCTTACCTGTAGACGTCATCTAGGGAAAATTATTATTTTATAGCACTATTCTTTTACTAATATTGTATTAAGTTACTTAGGGAACCAGTTATTTCTTTCGTTGAATTTTAAATCCTAAATTAAAAAGTTTAAACTATATAAAAATACCTATAAAAACAATAAGGAAGAAGTGAAACTTCTTAGCTTAGCAGTAAATGTTCTAAAAGATTAATGGGTGAAGGAACATTAATTTGGTATCTTCAAAAAAAATATTTTTTACGACTGTTAAGCTTTTAATGTCTTTCAGTTTAATAATATTCCTATCCGGCCGAAAGCATGAAAGAAATTTTGGTCGCGCGAAATGACGGGTAGCGATGTGAAGTAACTTCTGCCGGCCTCGGTAGCATATGGGCTGGAGTGCTTGCTCAGCGTGCCAAAGGTCACCAGTTCGAGTCCGGCCGTAGGCATGGGTGTTTAAGTTTTGTGTCTGTGGTGTGTCTAACTAGAAGGAAAAAGTTCATAAGGCTGCATGGCCTAAGATGCCGAAAGCCAAAAATATTTAACTTCCTTCATTGTGTATCATCTTTGCTTGCTTGGTGACATCACCGAGCATGGTGGTGTAACGGATAGCGTTCTGGCCTCGCATTCGGGAGGACGGCGGTTCGAATCCCCGTCCGGGCATCCAGATTTGGGTTTTCCATGGTTTCCCCAAATCACTCCAGGTGAATGCTGGGATGCTTCCTTCAAAAGGCCATTGCCGAATTCCTTCCCATTCCTTGCCCCCATCCTTTCCCGTCTCTAAAAGACCACGTTGTTAAAAAGGGACGTTAAACTGTATCAAAAAAAAAAAAAAAAAAAAAATGGTGACATCGCTTGCATCACGCATTTTCCTTAAACAGCTAAATGAAATGGCTTCCCACACAACTCGTGGAAGGGATTGTAACTTCTAAAGAGTAAACATCAGAAGATTCTACGGCAGAGGAAAAGACGATGTTCAATACAAAATTAGACATGCTACCGAAATTATTCCAAGTATTAGTGACCCATGTTTAGTAGGAATACAGAAAATCATTTTATATTGCAGTTCTAGTGCAGTGAAACTGAAAATAGAAAATAAATATATAGAGAAGATCTAGAGTACAAAACTGTAGCTAAAATACTCCCGATGCCGAAAATAGAATATAAATATAAGCAAATGTGAAATAATGAAAAATGTAAGTAAATTTATATTCACGCCATAGTTATGTTGTGTAGAATGTATCATTAAACAAATTAATTACACATAAACACATTCAACAGATAGAATCACCGAAGATGCTTCAGAAAATGAAGTGAAACGCGTTCGGAAAATAAAAAAAAAAAACAAATTCAATTCCACTGTCATTGATGTTAATTATTCTTACAGACTGATTATCTCACAATTGAAGAAATGGTCCAAAACGTCCAGTTGTTAATAAAAATAAACAGTCCTAAGTTCCACCATTTTCATCGGACTTCAGCCGAGAACCAGCGTCGTCGAAGTTAAAGAAAAAGTTTCAGTTCCTCTTGATAGTTCCACTCTTCTTGAGTACCAACTCCACTCTTTATAACGAGATTTAAAAATTTATGAGAACGCTGAATGCGGTACGCCGTACTTTAATTGCGTTAACAAACCAGAACTCATTAAGTTAGAAAGAAGGAAAAGATAAAGTATAGAAAGAATACACGCTAGGTAGAATTAAAAGAAGGAAATGTGGATCAAAAAGATTTTACAAATAATTAATTTTGAGTGCATCTAGGTTTTAATGTCAACGAGAAGGAAATAAGCATGTACTTAATACTGACTGGGTAGATAAGTGTTTCAGTCTTCTCGCTAGCTAAACAAATCATACTGTTTTTGTTAAAGTGTCGTTTGTTTGTATTCGTTTTATTAGAATTACCGCCTTCAATACTTAGTAATATCTCTGTTGTATAGTTTCTACTCTGACCAACGTATAAACCGTGATTGTTGTTATTCTGTGTAAACTGTTCCCAGTTACATTTCTGTTACATTGATACACATATTTTTCATTAAAATAAATATTTCTCGCGTAAGTAATTGTTCATAGCATATTTAAAACCCAACAGGTTATCGACCCAATAGCCAGGTATATGTGGAAGTGGTGAATATCTGACGAAAGTAAAAATTACAACCTAGGCAATACGCGGCATTTCAAAGTGCGGAAAATATGGGTTCAAGTAATCAGCTGGCTTTGATTAAAAAACTCACTGGTCGAGAAAACTACTCGACATGGAAATTTGTCTAAAAACCTATCTGGAACACGAAGAATTATGGAACTGTATTGAAAATACGATTGATCCCAAACGCGATTTAAAGGCCAAATCAAAAATTATTCTGCTAGTGGATTCCATCAACTACGTCCACATTTAGGAAGCCAAGACAGCGAAACAAGTTTGGGACAACTCAGCAAATGCCGTAGATGATTCTGGATTAATATGTCGGGTAAGCTTACTTCATGATCTGTGCACAACAACTCTAGTCGGATGTCGACAAAATAATGACCACACAACACAAGTTGCGAAGTATTAGATTTAAAGTAGACGACTGGTGGCTTGGAACTCTGCTTCTCTCCGGTCTACCAGATACATACAAACAGATGATAATTGCCATCGAAAGTTCCGGTATGAAAATAAGTGCTGACTCCGTAGAAGCTAAAATTTGACAAGATGTAAAAACACATCAGCTTTTGCCGTAAATTATAAGACCAACAAAGGCTTGAATAAAAACTTCAAAAGGGACCACGCTGCTACACCTGTAATACGTATAGCCACATGAGTGCACAGTGCAAGTCTAAAACAAAGAAGAAACACAAAGATTAAAATCAGGAAAGCTCAACCTATGCCGCTGCAATCATAGCTTCAGTGAGTAACAGTGATTCCTGGTATATAGATTCAGGTGCTTCTATGCACGTGACCATTAACAGAAATATATTCCAGGAAGAAACAGTACCACTCATCAACTCATTTAAGGTTGCAAATGACACATGCTTATCAGTAAAAAAAACTATGTGTTTGAGTGTGTGTGATACTAATGGTTAGTGTAAGAAAATTTTGTTTCAAAATGTCCTATATGTGCCAACAGTTGTCAACGAATCTACTATCTGTCAGCCAGATAATTAGAAATGATGGTTAAATAAAGTTCAGCACTAAGGGCTGTATAATAATGAAATAGGTGGGATAGCCAATTTAATCAACAATATGTACAGATTAAATGTAAATAATCATCAAGAATACATTTCCCTGTGGCGCCAACGAATGGGTCATTTGAACTATCTGGAGAAAATAGTGGAGAATGCAAAAGGTGTAAAATTGTCCAAGAAAGTAGACAAATTAGTTTGTACAACATGCTTAGAAGGAAAACAAAACAATTTACCTTTAAAATGCAATGGAAGAAAAGCTACAAATGTACTTGAGCTAGTACACTCTGACTTTTGTGGTCCAATAGAAACGAAGTCATTAGGATGTGCTGAATATTTAATGACATTCAATGATGACTATTCAAAAAGGTATTTGTTTATTTTCTTCATAAAAAGTCAGAAGCTTTGGAGAAATTCAAACATTTTAAAATGCAAGTTGAAAAACAATTATAATGCAACATAAAATGGGGGAATCTATGATAACCGTGGCGCCGCAATTTGATGATGCATTCTAATGTAACTCGACGAGAAAAATTGAAAGTAAAGAATAAATTTTTTTGATACATTGCTTAGTTTTCGAGATATTTTATCTCAAAATTGAAGTTGTTAGGTTGAAATGCGGCCTGGACCAGCAAAAAAATTTAGCCATAGCCAAATTTGATGATGAAGACGTATGTACCTCGACGAGACAAATCGAAAATAACGAATAATTTTTATATATATATATCTTGCTTATTTCTCAAGATATTGTAAGTTAAAAGTGAGGAGGTTAGGGTGAAATCTGGCCTAGAAGAGAAAATTTTTTTTCACCTAAACCACTATATCCACAGCTAACAACAACCACTACGAAGAAAATAAGTCACCAAAAGCACAAGGAACTGTACCTATAACTGATTTTTAACGTGTTATATCTCTAAATCCAAGTAAGATATCAAAATATTTTATTCTTTATTTTGGATTTGTTTTGTCGAGTTCTTCAATAATTCATCATCAGATTGTGGCGCCGCGGTAATGATAGAACTTCCCTTAGTAGTAATCATTATGTTTAAGCTACTTATACTTATTACATAAAATCGTTCTTACACTAGAATAAATAAAAAAATTCACAGTCATTGATTCAAAAAACATCCTTTTATTAGCAGGTTGATCTCTTGTCACTACTGCTTTTCGTATAAAGGTTTCCATGAAGAAAAAATACCAAATTTTGATTTATTATGGCTTTTAGATGACCATCGGCCAACATTCTCCTTAACACTGTGATTTATTTAGTAGTTTCTGTCAGAGTATTAAACCATCAGGCTTTCTTAATGTTGAATGGATATTCTGTTTGTCCTATTTTGTATTAGTTGAAATACTTTCTAGCCCTCAGTGAATGTATTTTTAGTCTTTAAAATAGTAGCCTATCTAGGTGGCAGTGAGTGTATTATGAATTTTTGAAATAATAACTAGGAAGCAGTGAGTGTATTTTAAGTGCTTGAAATACTTTCTAGGACAAAGTGTATGTATTTCGAGTTTTTCAAATACTTTCTAGCCGGCAGTGAGTATATTTTGAAACTCTGAAATAGATAGTATTATAGTATATACGTAAAATCTGTGACGCCGCTTCTAAACACTCGGCTGATACTGCGCATGCGCGGTGGCGGCAGCGGCCATATTGCGAATCCATACAAATACAAAGTTCACATTGTGTTTGATGCTGTGATTATTTCATTTTCTAATGTGTGTAAGTATTTTATAATACCATCTTGTGTTGCATAAGGGACAAAGAATTTATCTATTATTGTTAGTAATTTCATGAGAACCATGTTAGTGACAAAAAGTGTATCGCGATGGAAACTACTTCTAGCTATTCCCAATTAAGCTTATGGCATATCGTAACAAGATAACTATTTTTATTCTGGTCTAGGCCGGATTTCAACCTAAAAACAAGTGGTAGTAATAAAACAGAAACATCCATTCTGCATGTCCACCATGTAATTCATTGTGGCTTGGCAGAATTAATTTTTGGTCCAGGCCGCGTCCCAACCTAATCCCCTCGATTTGGAGACAGTATATCCCGAAAACTAAGCAAAATATCGAAAAATGTTATTCTTTATTTTAGATGTTTTTCCTCGTGTTACACAAGAATCCATCATCAAATTTGACTTTTGCGGAAAAAAATCTGCATTTCAACTCAAGACGCCGCACTTTTGAGACAGTATATCTCGAGAACTAGGCGAGATATCGAAAAAAAATATTGTTTATTTTTTATTTGTCTCGTCTTTTTAAATAAGAATCCCTCATCAAATTTGACTTTGACCAATTTTTTCTTCTGAATTTCAACCAAAAACATCTCACATTTGGGACAGAATATCTCGGAAACTAGGCAGGATATCAAAAAAATTTATTCTTAATTTTTTATTTGTCTCATGGAGTTACATAATAATCCATCACCAGATTGTGGCGTCACGTTTATCATAGAGAGCCCTTGAGGTTTTTGTACATATTCCCCGTGTCTGTATGGATGTGGCCTAGGCCCCCCCCCCCTCCCCCACTCCTCCTCCGCTCGGCGTCACTTCAATGCATGGTGAAGGTCTCTTGCGTCGTCTCCAGATATTCCTTCCTCCATGTCTCTAACCAGCAGTGAGTGTATTTTGAATCTCTGAAATACTATCTAAGGGACACTGATTGTAATTTGAGTCTTTTATATACACTCTGCACGGCAGTGAGCCTACTTTGAGACTAACTAGGAAGCACTGAGTATATTTTGAATATAGAAAGCAGTGTGTATTTCTTAAATCTTTGAAACACTATCCAGGAGGCAGTGAGTGTTATTTCTGTCCTGCATACTCTATCCAGCCAGTAATGAGCTATTTTTATTCCTTGAAATAGAATTCATATTGGAAGTGAGTGTATTTTAAAGCTTTTATATACTATGATGGAGCCCTGAGCGTAGGCCTATTTTGAGTATTTGAAATACCCTCTATACAGTAGTGAGTATATGTTGAGATTTTGAAATACCATCTAGGAGGCAGTGGATGTATTACGAAATCTTTTAAATACTCTCTAGAAGACTGTGAGCGCATTATATCTCTTTTAAACGACGACACAATCATATTCTCTTCGCACAATGACATTCATATTGCACGCAATAACCTTCAGGAAACAATAACGCAATTAACTAAAAGGCTCAATCAGTGGCGTATATCTTTAAATCCCGCAAAATGTCAAACCAAAATCTTCACTCTCAGACGCCCACTAAACCCCACGGAGATAAACATCATGGGAAGTAACATAGCATGGAATCCAAATGATCAATCTATTAAATACCTAGGAGTCGATCTTGACAGGCGCTTAACATGGAACATACACATTAACAACAAACTAAACCAAACCAGATTACACAAATTGTATCCTGTGTTAAACAAAAAATCATCATTAAAAACAGAATGCTGCCTGCTAATTTACAAAATGATATTACGGCCACTAATAACATATGCATGTCCTATATGGGGATGTGCTAGCCGTAGCAAATTACATATAATACAAATATTTCAAAACAAACTACTCAGATTAGCAGTGAACGCACCATGGTATGTAAGAAATAGTCAGCTACACAGAGAGTTAAATATTGCTTACATTTACGAATTTATAAAACAACAAACAATACATTTCATCAAACAAATGAGTACAGTTCCTGGTGCACAATTTTACAAACTAGAGAAAAGAACCGGCCAAACTAGGCTAAAAAAACGTCTTCCTCAAGATATTTTTGTATCAGGCAGATAATAAATTAAATACCGTGTGGCCTGTCATCTTCTATTTGACATCTCGTTTTGTTAAGTACAGATCAGATTTTTGGCAGCGCTCGATATAACATGTATATATATAAAAAGTGTAATTATTTTAAACCAATTTCATTTTAACTGTTTGGATTACTGTTCTAATTCTGATAACTGTTTTTAATACTGACATTCATGTTGCTAACATTGTTATAAAATTTATTGTATCACTGTATTGTAGTCACTGAGGGGCCCTGTGGGTTGACCTCAACCATTACAATATGTAAGTTATTCTTTTTGTAAAATTCAACATCGTCCTGTATAGCAATACTTGCTGAACGGATAATAAATTCATTAAACAACAAAAAATAATAATAATAATAATAATATCAAGCAGGCAGTGGGTGTATTATGAATCTTTTAAATATTGTCTAGAATGCAGTGAGTGTATTATGAATCTCCTTAATGTTATCTATCAGGCAGTTAGTGTATTATGAATCTCTTAAATAGCGTCTTGGTGGCAGTGAATATATTATGAATCTTTTAAATACTATCTAGTATGCAGTGTAAATTCTTTTAGAACTGAGCAGCTAATCTTATTAATACCGGTGTCGGATTTGTTGTCCTTTGAGCTTTTCGATAACTATCCACAAAATTTTACATTTCATTTAACGAACTATGTTTGCTTTAGTAATAGAATATGCAGAAGATTTCTCGAACATTAAAATTATTTTTATGAATGGAGTAAACTGTGCCCATTATATCCACAAAAGATCTGAAACTGTTGCATATCTGAAGATTGTTCTTAGGAATTTTAATTGTATTATCTAATATACTGTATACCTAGTCTTCGATACTTATGTCAAATTTAACTTTATAAACTATGTATGTTGCTATTAACGTATACCACGAAGATTGTACTTATAATACATAAAATTGCTGCATGGTCTCTGTTACCGAAAGCAAATAAAAAAAATTAAAGAATACTATCTAGCAGGCAGTGAGTGTATTACGAAGCTCTTAAATACTGTCTAGGTGGCAGTGAATGTGTTATGAATCTTTTAAATACCGTCTATATGGCAGTGAGTGTATTTTGAATCTTTTAAATAGTATCTCGCAGGCAGTGAGTGCATTATGAACCTTTTATGCAGTATCTAACAGGCAGTGAGTGTATTATGAATCTGTTAAATACTGTCTAGGTGACAGTGAGTGTATTTTCTGTCCATGAAATACTTTCTAGCAAGCAGCGATTTTAATTTGAGCCTTTGAAACACTAAGTAGGCGGCAGTGTGCTTCAATTGTGAGACTTTAAATTGCCATCTAGATGAAAGAAACTGTATTCTGCGACTCTTTCTTGATTGAATTTTTATGAAGTTTAGACTCTTCACAACTATCTTATTAGACATGGATATGAGGAATGAAGTTGACTGCCTGAGTTACATTACGTTATTTTAATAGAGCACCACGCATCCAAAATATATTAATAAATTCTCATTAAAAGTAACTAGTAAATAAAGCACAGATAAGCTAGTATATTTTATTCGTATATTTTCGATTACAATTAGCATTACATATTCAATGTTAACAAATATCAAGCGCGATCGCAGTGCAGCCCGGCGTTAGTCTTCATGGAACGTGTTGAGCCGCTGAGATCCCGCTGTCGGACTGGTCGGCGTAGAGAACTGCAGTGCAGATCCCGTAGTCTGTCCGCCATCCCCAGCCGCGATCACTGCAACTTTAAAGAGAGAGAGGGTCAGGAAAAACCTGAGTCAGTAGTTGACGGGCTGTGACGTCCAGTAGCCAGAAGAATCCCAATCTCTCTAACAGGGACGGAGACGCCAGAACCATCGCACACGCTATACGCCGCACAGAGCCTCGCTCTGTCACACGTAATTCGCTCCGTCACTACCACTGCCAGCCCCACGGTGCTCAGCGAGAAATATGCATATCTTCGACAGATATGAATACGCTCGTGGCTCGAATGGAGAAGTCAGAAACTAGCGAACAAGCGACAGACCACTCCCTCGGGATCTCGCCACGACCAGCGTGCTGGCCGCCGAGTCCCCGGCGACAGTTGTCTGTGCGTTAGCATTGCCTCTGCCGACCCCCGCCCTGTGTCGAGACACCGAGAAACTACTAGATAATGAACTACACAACACGTGAGCTACTGACCTGGTGGTGAAGGGTGCTCCTCGCTGCTCTGTCCCGGAGTCGACTGCGCTCTGGAGCCGTCGAGCACCTCCTTTTATATCCTACCAACAATAGCGGCGACTATTTCCTAGGCAACGCGCCACTACGTCACGGACACTTAATTGTTTCCTTGGAAACGAAGTTGCAGGGCGCTTCAAATCTTGGTAAATTTCTTTTCGCAGTATTAATATTAAGCAACGATGTGAAATGAGTCACACTAAAAGTAGATCTGGACACAGCACGAAGCACGATATCAGCACTTGTAGTAATGTGAACTCATAGTCTTTGATCTAGGCGCAGGTTTTCTACTACGAATCTTCTCCAACTCTCCATTTAAGGCACGCGATTTCCTGTAAACATACTGATGTGTGACACTAAATGCTGACATATTGATCGAGATCGTCGAGTACATCGCATGGACTAGTGCAGCCACAGCAGCGATCTACGAAGAAGTTGATAATACCGTCAGCATGTAAGTAAATATTATTACCACAACTTCAGGCCACTATAAGAAGGGAATTATTTAGATGGGGCTGGAATGTGATGCTGATAATTTGTCGCTCAGGAAAGCATTATAAATTAAAATTAAATACCGAAATCTCAGGGATTCTACGATAACCGTGCGCCACAATTCGATGGTGGGTTGTTATGTAACTCGACGAGACAAATTGAAAGTAAAGAATATTTTTTTTAATATGTCGCTTGATTATCGAGATATTTTATCTCAAAAGTGAGGAAGTTAGGGTTAGGTTGGACCAGAAAAAAAATCATCAAAACCACTATAGCTATCTACATGGCGTAAATGCACTATAGGTATTTTATTTTCTTCCTAGTTGTTGTTGTTAGGTTGAAATATGGCCTTTACCAGAAGAAACGTCACGAAAAGCCCAAATAGGCCTACTATACCTACAACTGATTTTTAACCTGCTATACCTCGAAAACCAGGCGAGACACAAAAAAATAATTCTTTATTTTCAATTTGTTTCGTCGAGTTCTACAAGAATTTATCATCAGTTTGTGGCGCCACGGTAATGATAGAACTGCCACAAAATGATTATGCTCATTTAATGGCCTTGAATAACTGTTCTCAGTTCTTACAAGGTTCTGGAATAATCCATCACAACCTCACCACACACTCCAGAACAAAATGGTGTTGCTGAACTAATGAACCGAACATTAGTGGAAAGGGAAAATGTATTTTAATCAATGAAAATCTTCCTAAGCTATATTGGGCTGAAGCTGTACATACTGCCACTTAACCCATCAACAGAGCTCCAACTCGATCACTGACATTTAAAACACCAGAGGAAATGTGGTCAAGCCAGATGGGAGTAATTTATGAATATTTGCCTGTGATGCAATGATTTTTTTTGATGCAATCCTCCATCCCTTCCTATCTTGTGCTAGCCTTTCCATCTCAGCACACCCCTTACAACCCACGTCCTCAATTATCTGCTTCATGTATTCTAATCTCTGTTATCCTCTGCAGTTCTTACATTCAACTGTTCCCTCCACTAACAAATTAACCAATCCTGCATGTCTCAAAATATGACCTACCAGCCTGGCTCCTCTTTCGGTAAGACTCTTCTTTCCTCGCCCATCATTTACAAAACTCGTTCGTTTCGTACTTTATCAATCCATTTAATTTTCATCATCATTCCATAGCACCACATTTCAGAAGCTTCAATTTTCCTTCTTTATGGTATTCCTAAGATCGATTCTTCGTTGCCATAAAGCGCGGTGCGCCACACATAAAGTATTAAAAAGTCCTTTCTGAGTCCTACATCAATATTTGAAACTAAAAGATATCTTTTTTCATGACGGCTACTACTACTACAACTACTCGTATTAGTACCATTTCTGTTACATGTCATCACTTTAGTCTTCCTTTGGTTTATATTTAGTCAAAAATCTTCCTTCAGTATTTTATTCATAATATTCAATAACTTTTCAATGTCCTCAGCCCGTTCATAGCATACTGATTATTTTTCCTTGAACATACATGCCAAATTCAAATATTTCTTTCACTTCCTTTATTGCTTTTTCTACAAACAAATTGAATATTTATAAACGTTTCTCGGGAAACAAACCGAGTGATGTTGTTATTAATACACAATATTTCGGCGACTTTAATCTCCGTCGCCATCTTCAGGTGCAGTTGCAAGTCTTGAAGTCTGCCTCGAAGACAGCCTTGAGCGTGTTGTTTGTAAACTGGCATGGCAACGACAGATGTTGTTATGTTGCCTAGCAGCATCTCAGATGTCATTAGACGCCCGCGGAACACAAAAAGCAGAGCGTTGGTGATGAGCAGCCTCAATTACAGGAATCCATGCATCACTTATCTGGAATCCACAATCCCTGTTTACCAAATCAGACGCGAGGCGAATTTCAAATGCTTCTTTAATGACGCTGTCCCAGAAGCCTCTCGCATGTGTCAACACCTTAGTCGCTTCGAAATCGAAACCATGTCCTTCTGTCAAACTATGTTCCGCCACTGCTGATTTATCTTTCTGCCCCAGGCGAACATGTCGGGCGTGTTCTAAACAACGTTGTTGTACGTACCGTATGGTCTGACCGATGTATTTCTTTCCACATTCACACGGGATGCAGTAAACTCCGGGTGTACGCAGGGCAAGGTCATCTTTTGGAGAGCGCAAAATGTTTCTCAATTTTGGTGGTGAGAGAAAAATGGTCTTAATGCCATTTCTTGCCAGGACTCTTCCGACCCTAGATGTTGTGGCGCCAGAGTACGGCAAAAAGGCCAATTTATCGTGTGGACCATTATCGTGTTTATTAGGCCTACGATTCATTTCCCGGAATGCCAACTGTATCTGATGTTCGTTGTATCCATTCTTTCTGAAGGTATCACGAAGATGTTTTAACTCGCTAGGAAGGCTGTCTTTATCACATATTGCCCGCGCTCTGTGGACAAGAGTAGTTAGTACTGTATTGCGCTGTGCAGGGTGATGATAACTGTGCGCGTTTAGGTAAAGGTCTGTATGCGTTGGCTTCCTATACACCGTGTGTCCCAAAGTTCCATCAGATTTCTTTATAATCAGAATGTCCAAAAAGGGCAAGCGGCCTTCCTTTTCAACCTCCATCGTGAATTGGATGTTTTTGTTGACACTGTTCAAGTGAAGGAGAAACTTATCTAGATTGTCTCTGCCATGAGGCCAAACAACAAATGTGTCATCCACATACCGAAAGAAGGCACTGAGCTTCATGGAGGCACTTTCCAACGCTTTCTCCTCAAAATGTTCCATATAGAAATCAGCTATAACAGGTGACAGGGAACTGCCCATTGCAACTCCCTCGACCTGTTCATAGTTATGGCCGTCATACAAGAAGTACGATGATTGTAATGTGTGGCGGAACAGCTCAACTAACCTGGGCTCAAAGTGCTGTTGTAGTAAAGCCATCGTATCAGCCAGAGGAACCCTGGTGAAGAGGGAAACCACATCGAAGCTCACCATCAAATCCTGTTGACGTAGGTAAAGTTCTTTAACAGTATTAATAAATTCCACCGAGTTTTTTACATGGTGAACACATTTTCCCACAATTGGCGATAACAGCCCGGTCAAGTATCGAGCCAGATTATAAGTGGCAACATAACAACATCTGTCGTAGCCATGCCAGTTTACAAACAACACGCTCAAGGCTGACTTCAAGGCAGACTTCAAGACTTGCAACTGCACCTGAAGATGGCGACGGAGAATAAAGTCGCCGAAATATTGTGTATTAATAACAACATCACTCGGTTTGTTTCCCGAGAAACGTTTATAAATAAACAACGCCGAGAAAGATTACATTCATTTATAAATTGAATATTAATGGAGATAGACAACAACCTTCTTTCCCACCCTTTTTAATTGACGCATGTCTCTCATGATTCTCTACTTTTATTATAGCTAATTCTTATAAAGATTATAAATTATCCTTCTACTCGGTATTTTAGACCCGACTTCTTTAAAATTTTGAACATTTTGCCCCACCTAACATTGTAAAAAGCTTTTTTTGAATCAACAAACCCCGCAAAACTATCTTTGTTTTTCTTGATCCGCCCTTCAAGTATTAATCTTAACGCAAGAATTGCATCTCTTGTACCACGGTTTTTTCTGAACCCAAAATTATCTTCACCTTCTATCCCTTCTACTACACGTTCCATCCTTCTGTATGTTATTCTGGTCAATAATTTTGAGGCATGTGATGTTAGACTTATATTGCGATAATTCCCACATCTGTCAGCTTTGGAAGTGTGAAGATGATACTTTTATTAAAATCAGTGGGAATCTCTCCTGTTTCATAACTTTTTGATATGAATTTGAATAATCTTTGTATTCCATTTTCTCCTAGAGATTTCAGAAGTTTTGCAGGAATCTCATCAATTCCAACTCCCTTATTTTATTTCAAATCATTCAAAGCTCTGCCAAATTCTGTCCTCAAAACAGGATCACCTAAGTCATCAACGTCGACATCAACTTCTTTTACTAATGCACTTCTTTTCTAATGTTCAAATCATCTCAATCATACAGTTTCTCTATGTATTCCTTCCATCGGTTAGCTCTATCTTCTGAACTTAGAAGTGGTTTCCCATCGGCAGCTTTAATGTTTATACATCTTTTCTCCAAAATTCTGTTTGATCTTCCTATATGCCACATCTACTTTACCTACAACCATTTTCTTTTCTACTTCTTCACACTTTTCTTGCAGCCATCATTCTTTTGCTTCTTTGCACTTCCTGTTTATTTGATTTCTGTATTGTCTGTATTGCTCTCTTCCTGTTTCATCCTGAGCATCATGAGAGGGCTCCAGTGGTAAATCAGATTGCACAATTACTACTTCTGAATACTTCTCTGATACCAATACCACTTCTAGCTGTGAGTACAAAGTTACTGTTCAGACACCTTTATCCTCAAATATTATTCTGAGTCCAAAAATAAACTAGTGCTCTCTAAAGGAAATGATAAAGTTTAAAAGAAATACCTATGCAACAGTGTAACAATAATTCCTATTCCACAAAGCTACTGTGAAGTAATAACATCACCTGATTCAGAAAAGTGTAAGGTGTCTACAAACATGGAATTAAAATCTTATCATCAAAATGGAACATGGACATTGATGGAAAAGTAATAGGATGTAAATGGGTGTTCCAAATTAAGGTTAAGCCAACTGATCCAAGTTACAAAAAGAGATATGCTCAAACTGAACAGTAAGGTATGACTCTATTCGACTGTTACCGTCTATTGCAGCTCAACATAGCTTGGAGATCATGCAATTTGATGTAACTGCAGCTTTCCTTTATGGTGAATTGAGAGAGGAACTATACTGCAAACCTAATATGGTATATAAACTCATCAAATCTTAATATCTGGCTTGAAACAAGCTCATAGATGCTGAATAAAAAATTCAATTCAGTTTTAAATAAATTCGATTTTGTAAAAACCAAAGCAGATCAGTGTGTTTATACTGGACAAATAGATGATATCAAACGTTATATTTGTCTGTATGTTGATGATGGACTTCTGATCTGTAGAGATAAGACTGTATTGAATGAAGTAATTAATAACCTGCAAGCGTACAGGGTGCTTCAAAAGGGACTTTACAACTTTGAAAATTCATATAAATTTTATGAAACAAGGTACAGAGCTGGTTTTGGTGTTGTTTTAAAGGAAATCACTTCAAGTTTTTTTTACCTTAAACTAAAGATGTTTTATGTGGCTTCCGTTGGTTATTCTGCAGACATTCCATCGGTAGTCGATTTCTTCCCAGACTCGCACTAGCATTTCAGGTGTAACTTACTCAGCAATAGCGTAAATTCTTGCTCTAAGTTCAGGCAGAGTGGCCGGCAAAGGAGGTACGTCCACCATATCTTTTATGAAACCCCAGAAGAAAAAATCTAGTGGTGTCAGGTCTGGGGAACGGGGGGGGGGGGGGGGAATGCAATTGGCGCATCATGGCCAATCCATTGACCTGGAAAGCGGTCATTGAGAAAATCCCGGACGTCAGTCAGATAGTGGTGCGCCATCTTGCATAAAGAAAACATTTCGTTATCGGTCATCCTCATCGATCTGTGGTATCCAAAATTGTTGCAACATATCAAGGTACATTATCCCGTTGATGGTTCTCTCTTGGAAAAAAAAGGGGCCGTACATTTTCTTCTTGCTCAACGCACAAAAAACGTTCACTTTAGGGCTATCACGAACATGTTGCAATGTTTCATGTGGATTTTCACTGCCCCAAATCCTACAGTTATGTGTGTTAACCTTGCCACTTAAGTGAAAAGTTGACTCGTCAGAAAAGATTATGTTGTCCAAGAAATGTTCATCATCATCCACTTGATTTAACATATCCACACAGAAGTTCCTACGTGCAATCTTATCAGTGTCTTTAATTGCTTGTAAAAGCGAATATCTGTATGATTTCAAATGCAAACGTTTTCTCAACACACGCCAAACCGTCGTATGTGGGACTTGCAGCTCACGAGATGCACGCCGGGTCGATTTCGCAGGGCTGTTGACAAAACTTTTTCTCACTTGCTCAACTACCTCGTCAGATGTGCTTGGACGACCTGAGGATTTTTTATGTTTAATGAGCACCCTGTTTCTACAAACCATCTATGCCACTCATAAATTTTAGGCCTACTAGGAGGATCTTTAGAGTACTTGGTACGAAAATTACGCTGAACTGTTGTCGCAGACTTCGATTCTTCAAACCAAAATATACAGCTAGCATGCTCGGGTCCGGTGAAGGCAGCCATCTTTAAAGTAACTGCCGCTTGCGCTTGTGCGGCGCGATTAGGCACTAGCGGACTAGGCGAGTCAAAACTTGAAGTGTTTTCCTTTAAAACAACACCAAAACCAGATCGGTACCTTGTTTCATAAAATTTATATGAATTTTCAAAGTTGTAAAGTCCTTTTTGAAACACCCTATATTTTGATTCGAAAATTTACCATCTTACTAATTTAGTTGGAATATAAATAGAGAGATTTAAAGACTATATCTTTATACACCAAACCAAGTATATAGAACAGCTGTTGAGAAAATTTTACATAATTGATGCAAATCCTAACAGTATTCCTGCTGACCCACATGTGAGACTTTCGAAGGCAAATGGTGTACCTGAGAAAAATCACCCCTACAGAGAAGCAGTGGGATCACTTATCCATGCAGCAATAGTAAGCAGACAAGATATGTTTGCTGGATGTCAGGTGAGTCAATTTCCACATTATTATGATGACTCTCACTGGAATGTTGTCAAGAAAATTCGAAAATACATGAAAGAAAGCAAGAATTGTTAATTGCGCTACATATCCAACACAGACACTACTGACTTAGGTGGGTACAGTTTGCCAGTGACATTGTACTGTATTTCTTAAAAAGTACAGCAGTTGTCACTTGATCAACAGTGATATAAACGTTTGTTTGTAATTGTTTGAAGAAAGCTGTATTTCTGTAGCTGTGTTTAAGTATAGTTTGTTTGCATTCATTTAATTAGCATTGCCGCCTTCGGTATTTATTAATATCTATGTTGTATAGTTTGTACTCTTACGAACGTATAAACAGTGATTGTTGCTATTCTGTGCAAACTGTTCTCAATTACATCTCTGTTATCTAGTAACATGTATTTTTCATACAAGTAAATACTTCTCGCGTTAAATAATTGTTATATTTTAAACCCAACAGTTTTACTATGCAGGCAGCTAGTTGTTAGTGGAAGATGAAAGTCGTTGGGGTTAGAGAAGTTTAAATACATCCCAGCGTATATATGGACACGTAATTGAGGGAGGGGAAGGATCAGTAACAGTTCTCCAAATGATTTTACTACAAACGATAAAACTAATGAACGTTTCTAACTTAATCAACCGGAGCGATTACATGAATAGCCATGACTCGCACTGTCCTGGAAACATGTGGCAGAACTTACGTACCTGAGAAAAAACTTTGGCCCGGTAAACGGGAATGATTAGTATATAAAATTACACATCCATCAGATAAACGCATAAGTGGAATATGTGAAGGAGTTATTTGGAATATGATGAATTGCCCTTTACAGTTATACGCTAAGAATAATCCCAGAGGTCTGGCTTCTCCATACGTTTATCTACTTCATCAGTAAAAAATCCAAGCCGACTTTGTTATTGGTATGGAGAGGATTTACATGAAGTAAAGTACTTCAACACGTGGCGCAAGAAACTTAATATGAATAAAACAGAGTCAGCTCTTTCCGTCTAAAAAAAGAATAGACCACTATAGACTTCAAATAAATTTCAGAAACCAATTACTGAAATATAATCCTCACACAAAGTATTTAGGTGTGTTTTTGGAACGTTCACCGTCTAGCAAAGAACACATCAAGAAAACAGCTCCAAAATTCAATGCCAGAATTAATATTCTTCACCAACTTTCAGGAAAGGATTGGGTAGCACATGCAACAGTTCTCAAATCTTCAGCTTTTGCCTTAATATACTCAACTGCTGAGTATTGTAAGCCAGTAAAGTTAAATAGCAGGCACACAAAAAGATCCTCACTCAGCTAAACAACACAATGATTCGGTGTCTTGAACTATTAAAAACTACACCTTCAGAATGGCTACCTATACTTTCTAAAGTCTCCCGCCAAATTTTCGAAGTGGTATTAAACAAGGAATAACAGATATGTTTAAGAAACCCACAACTTCCAATACCTCTCAACTGAAAACATGAAATTCAGAACGAATTAGAATTAATATATTAAGCATACAGTTTGGTTTGATGCAGGTCCAAAATCACTTCAACATAAACGATGCATATCGCGCTAAGTAGACCAATTCCAATCCTGACAAAGGAGCACTTATCCAAGTTCCTGGAATACAGATTCCTAGATTCAACCCACCTAGGAAAACGTTGGACGGCAATGAACCGTGTGAGAACAGGTCCCTGTAGATGTAACAATTGGATGCACACGTGGGGAATAATAGATAATCCCTTTTCTGATAGAAGAAACCACCCGCAAACTATTACCCACATCACAATGGACTGCCCTTTGAAAAGGTTCAATGCAGCTTTTGAAACAAAGGAGTGACTGCAATCTCTCAACCTCAATCTGTAGAATCATCGATGTCTTATTCCATATAAGCAGGGCCGCCGTAAGCGGGCGTTCAAGGCGTACATCGCACGCGGGCGGCACATCGAGGGGGGCGGCAAAACGAGTGATCGACAGTCACCGCCCCGCGATAGTTGCCACTCCATTGTCGCCGCGACGAAATTTGCAGCGTATTATGTACTTTTTTTTTTTAGCTCAACAGCTGCTTTGGGCGGCCGGCGACACTCGGGATGGCAACAATGGGGACGGCAAAAAATGCTCAAAGGGGCGGCAATCTCACAGTTTTTTGACAGGGTTCAGAAATTTTCGAGATCCACCACTAGCTGTAGTTAGACAGGGGCGGCATAATCGGTATTGCACGCGGGCGCTCTAACAGCTAGCGGCGGGCCTGCATATAAGTACTTCAATATAATTAATGTCTTTGTATCTTTGTGCCATTCGGAACAAATAAATAAAAATGAAGTAACAGAAAAATGTCTAGCTGGAAACGGACGCGTAGAATGAGGAAAAGTAGCGAATACCGGAACTGTAGTTAAAATTTAAAGTCTCAGAAGTAAATAAGTGAAATTCAAAGGTAGCCATAACGAAAGATAGAAAGAAAATAATAACCCTTTTAATTAATTTAGATATACTTTAGAATATATTAATACACTTCAAGAGGTTCATTATCCCACCTTGGCATGTCCGTCGTTCATAACTCAGCCACGCACAGTTGCTGACGACAGATATGGGCTCCGCACGTGGTACCGCCCACGGTGCAGTGGCGTGATAGCTGGCAGCAGCACACAGCAAGTAGTATCGGCAAGCTGGCTGCCACGGCAAGGGGAACCAAGTAAGTACAGATAATTTTATTTTTTTCCCTTTACGTCTCGTCGACACCTAGGTCACTAGAGGAACGAAAGGACTGGGTGCAATGAACGGCAAGGAATTCGGTCATGACATTTTTGAAGGAACCATCTCTGCTTTCGCCTGGAGTGATTTGGGGAAACCATGAAAAACCAAAATCTGAATAGTCGAACGGGATTCGAACCCACGTCCCTCCGAATGCGCGGCCAGAGCGTTACCGCCCACCTACCTAGCTCGGTAAGTCCAGATACATCATTTACAGATTACGTCTGGGCCCTTATTATATACATAGCATAATATGTCAAAGATACATATATATTTCTTTAACCGCGAACAATTTAAGTACATCATCAAATATACTTCCACTACACTTTGACGATCATTCTGGTACTGCTAGGAAGATAATTAGCAGTTTCTCTTTAGCTACAGTGAAAAATGGCCAGAGAGGTAATTTTTAAGTTAGAGACGAGAGATATAATTGTTACATTATTTTTAAAATTAGAATTTACTAGATAAATGCTGATGTTATTTATTTCTTTTCTAAATTCCTTATGTTAATCCCTAATGTGATACGTATAAATTAGTCTAGGCGATATAAATGGTGTTCCAATAAAATCTAGAAAAATATGTTTTTATTTAATATCAAGTATATTTAAACACATAATAGGTTGAAATAAAAATTTCTTCGTTATTTTCAATAGCCGGTAGGAACGTTTAATGACATAATTCCCATTCAAGAATATTACTAAGGCGTGTGAGAAGCTGATTGTTCTTTATATGTATATGGTAGATAAATAGCTTGTGGTTCATACTAGAGATAACGAAGGTTCTAGCGCTACTTGTAGATCTGTTATAATCTTTAAGTCTTCTTCTCCGTAAGTAAATTTGTGTTTGTGTGTATGTTAGATCTTTGGAGATGTAAACAGATAAATACCTTAATAGATTTTAGCAGGAAATTAAATTCTAATAAATAATAGAGTTTCTTTATGAGTATCGCGTGGTTTTTCTGAATATTACATTTAGTTTCAAAAATTTTTACAATAATTTTGCTGAAACTACACAAGATAACATAGGATTTTGCAGTGAAACAACACTTTGTAAAATCATTTAAGGCAGGAAATAACATTCAACTTAAAAAAAAAAAGTAAGTTTGCTTTTCAGCTTAATGTTTGGCATTAAGTGCTTTGCATTAAGTGCAGATTCTATGCAACTGATCCGAAATATGAAACTATGCTTTTTATGATGTTTCAGACTGATGATGCATTGGTGTCCATAAACTCATTTAAACGTCTGGTTGGTTGTCACATATTTTTGATTGTGCTATTAATAGCTCCTTGTAGTATATTTAATCGTAATCTGAATTAAGTATGATAAATATGTGTAATAATCACAGATTATTCAGTTTTTTTAATCGCTTGTGACTACTAATATTATTAATTGCGATGGAGGTAATGCCCCGCTGATAATTTTCCTAAAAACACATTTCCGATGTTTTTTTTTTACGTATTTTCACCTTAAAATCTTCACACACCAAAGAATGTTGTTCGTTCACTTTTTAAGGAAGCATAATCCCTTATATTTTTTATTTCAGTTTTATTGTTTATATATATATATATATATATATATATATATATATACAGTGTGTGTGTGTGTGTGTGTGTGTGTGTGTAGGTAAAAAAAAATTTGTTCAAGGTTATCATTGGTTTTATTAATTTTTTTGGTTTAATTTATTTTCATTTGTCAGAGAAAAGATAATATTAGTATGCGAGCGCATGGAGTAGTGTGTTTAAAGAGCATTTTTGGCAGTTGAATATTCAATTTCCATGAAGAAAGAGTCCGGCAATAAAAGATAGCAGTATGGTGGACGAATCGTACGTCGGGATATACCGTTAATCTATTAATAAAGAGAACATTGAACCGTGTATGGTGTTGATGTTGAATAAAATGTATCAGTGGTGGAACGCTCAGAAAGAGAGCTATTCTATATGTGAAACAATAGAATAGCAAAAATCTGAGGGAATTAGATTTTTTTTCTGGTGCCTTATTCTACTTAAAATGAAATAAATAAATGTGTTTTGGTTATTTTATAAGCTGTCTTTAAAAAGTGAACTCATTAACTACCTAGTTTAATTTGATTTAGGTAAAGAGATACTAATTATTTGATTTTACAGAAATAAGTACGCAGTATTTGTAATCCGCAAGTAAGAAATTGCTTCATTGGGTTCGAAGGTGAGTATTACCACCCAAAGCACCTGGAAAGATACAAATAAACTATTAGTAACTATTTTAGTCAAGTGACCTTGAATACCGATTATTTATTTTTAAGTATTTATTAATTTTTTTTGACTATGATTGAACACCTGGCATGTCACTTGTGTAAATGTAAATGCTTCAAATATGTGCTTAAATTTCTCTGATGTTAATATACGAGTACAAAAAATTTGAAACATCGTTTCATTAAATTCACTGCAAATATACGTCAGCCCTGTATATCGATTACAGTTTAGAAAAAATCAAACACAATTATTAATAACAAATTATCAGTCATTAAATCACGAAGAAGATTGTCTCCACTTCCACATGGAAGCTTTTTTTCCAAATTTAAGTAAATTGGTTACCTCTTCACTGATGAAAATGTATGTACATTTTATTGATTTTTGTGGATAACTGTAATGTTTGTATTTTAAGCGTTATGTGTCCATTGTGGAGGGATAAATTAAGGGAGAGGATTAAACATGGTACAAACGCGTATAGGCGCAATCTTCCAAAACCGACTCCGTGAGCCGCCAAGCTGAATATCCTTATCAACCGTTTCATGTACACTCACTCCAGACGCAATGCGGAGAGATTTAGCATTTAACCCAGGACCGTGGTTCAAAATTTCGTGATTAAGAGCAGTGTACTACTACCTCTCCTACCCTGCAGGCCAAGTCCTGATACTGAAAAGTTCTTCTCCCATCATGTCTCGATCCAGCTACCCCAGGAATAGACACCAATCACCTTCATCGTGACGCAACCACCTGAGCCTAACGAGGAATCACACTAACGCGTAAGATTGTGAGGAAAAATACATAAAACTTATGAAAATATATTTTTATTTAATTTAGTTTTAAATAAAAGGAAAAAGTTATTCAGTTAATTGTTTTTGTTATTATGAGAGAATGTTACTAAATAATATCTGTGGCTTATCAAGGAATAGCTATGACCTGTGATCCTTGGGGTTTTCAGTAGAGAGTAAAAGCAGGTTTAAAGATGAGCGAATCAAGAAATAATTGGAATGAACATGGAATCAAAATATATTGGTTTATGATTTGGTTCCAACAAGAATGATTGTATGATATAGATGCTAATAGTTGGTAAGAATAGTAAGTTGAATAAAAGAAGTTTATTTCTGAAAGGCAACTTGGATTTACTTATAATAACCTAACAAGGAAGGATTAAAATAAACATTTTAGACTTTATGTTTTGGCGGACAAAGGGACAAGACAGATACAGCAAACTATACTATTTAATAATTTGAACCTGCCATTTTCAGATACAAGCAATTAAACCGTATAAGATGAACAAATTTACAATAGTTCTGTACTGCATATCTTTATTCCAAACAGTAGAAAAACACTTCAGATTTGGCTCTTAATGAACAAAAAATAAATCCACAAGTAAACTTATGACATTAGGTTGCTAATAGGAATGCGTTAATTAAGATACCAGTGACAGTGGTAGTTAATTATTTGAAGGAAATAGATAAATAATGGTTTCATAAATTAGGCTGCACATACTTGACCAACGCTATGCTAATGTTTTCAATTTAAAAAAAATAGTTGATAAGATAGCGTGATGAAAGTAAATGACATGACATTGTATCACAAAAGAGATACAGTTAACTAAAATTTGCGTCAAGACGTTAATCTTTATAAATAAAATGTAGAAAAATGCAAGGCTGTTTTCTGCACTATTTGTTGTGTTTATCACCAGTGAAATACGGCGAGACAAAACAATGGTTTCATAAATTAGGATGCACATACTTGACCAACGCTATGCTAATGTTTTCAATTTAAAAAAAAAAATAGTTGATAAGATAGCGTGATGAAAGTAAATGACATGACATTGTATCACAAAAGAGAGACAGTTAACTAAAATTTTCGTCAAGACGTTAATCTTTATAAATAAAATGTAGAAAAATGCAAGGCTGTTTTCTGCACTATTTGTTGTGTTTATCACCAGTGAAATACGGCGAGACAAAACATATACGGTCAGAGAACGCAGCGGTGTTTTACTGTAGTTCTGAGCTATCAGGTCCAGCTAAAGCCAACCCCTTAAACGATGCTGTTCCGCACAACAGTCACGTCCGCTTGACGGCCCAATACGTCACAAAGTGGGCGCCTTGTGTGGCGGGCATACGGAGCAGCCGAGCGACAACAAGACGCCACACCACGGCCGCAAAGAAAACTTTGGTTGGCATTACTGTTAACGTGACCGTAACAAGAAAATTCCCTCTTCGGCTTAAATCAGACTTTCTTTTTCGTCAAATGCTGAATCCACTAGAGTGGAATTACACAGGTTTTATTTCTCCTAAGGTGATAATGTTAAGAACAATCTGTAAAATGACTTCAGAAGAAAATCCATACATCCCCAAACTTTTAAATAAAAGGTGTCTATGTGTCTGTGCATAATACACTTAAACCCCAGAACCACTAATACAATTTCGATGCCTTTTTTTTAATTTGTAAGACTTTTAGGTGCATTGTGAGATCATTAATAACGGATTGGAAGACGTTGGCTTTCCCAAATTATTTTACAAATAAAGAAATTATAGATCTATTGTTGGCTTACCATGCCTAAAACGTTAGAGGTTAATCAGTGCAAAGTATGGAATATTTCATGAACACAGTATGTTATGTAAAATAATCCCCATACAAATATGAACATCTCTGAAAGCTAATTTGTTAAAAACGGTTTACACGGAGGCTTTCAGTTATTCGATTGGTCTAAATGTAGCAATATTATTAAATTATAGCTAAGCAAATCTTTAAACCTTTCCTCTATATTTATCACGTTATGAAGAAAGTGTTCGGAAATTATTTTTCTGAAATATGTTGTTGATAAACAGGCATAATTTTGTCTTTCTTGACACAGAAATACATCTGTGCAGATTACGGAAATATAGATGAGCATAATTTTGTCTTTTAGAAACATCCAGTACATCATGTAATATACATTTTACGAGAAAGCTTTCAATCAAAATGGGCATAGAAGTTAGGAACGATTTATTAAAACCTGCCGAAAACAGCATACATGGAACAAATTGGTCGAGAATGTAAATATTTTTATTTTATTTTGTTCGAGACATTAAACAACAAATGCTTCACAGATTTCTATATTTTACGCACAGATTGAGAATGATCGGAAATGCGGTGAAAATTAAAAGTATATATCGCCTCTCAAGATTGGAAATCGTTAAAAGATCAAAGCCGGTTCGTAGAGGAAAATGAAAATAAAAAAGTCAAATGATTGAGTTCTAATTTTTCATAGTGAATAAACACTTTATTCCTTTTTTTTTTTATTTTCCTTCGAATTTACCCGTAAATGACCTCTAACATTGGTAGAATAGCAAAAACTGTAAATTTTGAATGAGTATTTAAGATTTTTTTTTAAGTTGTTGGTAGGAACATCTCGAAATACGTTGCAAAAAGCTTTTAATCTATCCCAAGTTGTTGCATAAATTACTAGTATGTTACAAAACCGGCGCAATCTGCCGGAAACGACATTAGAAGAAGCGATAGAAATTTCACAATTTTTTATTTTGTACCAGATATTAAACAAAATTCACTGTACAAATTCCTTTGATATTTTACACATACATGGAGTATGATCTGGAACGTTGGCAAAAATAGTAATTTGACCATAAATCATTCCAGAAGTCCGGAATATATAGAATGGTCCAAAACCGGAATTGTCAGGGCATGGAAGAAACTGAAGAAAAGATTGAATTAAAATTGTATATAGTGATTAAGAACAATATTTCTCAACTTTTTTTACACTTAATGACCACTGATATTGGTAGAAGGGTACGTTCACGGCGCCAATGATCTCACCGTTGACGAACACGAAAGCTCGAACAACAACAACGGAAATTGTGAAAAGTACTCATATGTTACAAAATTATCAGCTTTGAGTTTTACTAAAAAAAAATAGTTTCGGATGATTGAAGAAGACCTTCACATTCTTCTCTGCTCATTTGATTACCAATCAACCAGACTTTCATTCTCAGTTAATTATCACTCAGCAATAAAAATATAAGCAGAAATAATTTGTTAACAACACGTACAAACCTTTATAAAAATTTGAGATGATAACCGAAAGTGCGAAAAATAATGAATTAAAGCGAGGTGCAACAGTCATCAGATATAACACTGATAAAAACGAACATAAAAAAAAAATTCGCAGTGAACTGGAGGTAGCAATCAATATTCTTGTGTAGAATTCCAAAGGCAATGATACCTCCGTAAACAGAAATTTTGTTTCATGGGTTGACAGGTAAGGGAACTCCACCTTACTACTTTTACTGCGAAAGATATATCACCGTTAATATTTTCAGTAATCATCACGTGTGTATACTGTCCACGTACAACATACATTCAGGCCTCCTTGTAAGCCTTTCATCTCTTTTCCCGTGTCCGTCTCTGAATTTCGGATCATTCATCAAAGAGCGCACTCGGTTGCCAGTTCCCCCCTCCCTTCCCCAACTGACGCCATCAATGTCAGTCCTCACCCTCTCCACCATCACGAGCACCTACTGATGTATGTTTGCCTACAGATAAACGGCACATCGTTCGAATTACTGCGCACTGAATATCGGGCGCCTCTCGGATTGTGCGGTGCGTCATTTTGTAGAGACTTATCGGCACCACAGCCAGAATTGCTCTTCAACTGGTCGTAATCGAACCAATTCAAAAAATTAATTAATACTGGCAGCTCAGTGCTAAGCAGAAGCGTATAAACGCATAATCGTCTGATTCATTGCTGATGTATTGAAAGCAAATTCTTTTTAAAAGCAGCTCGGGTTCATTTCAGGAGAATGTAGTTCCAAATTCATTTCTGTTATGAACTGCCTTCTATATGAGACAACGAAACAGAATTCTATTGAAGGCAAATACAGGTCAGCAGAGAGCCGATTTCAGTCAGGGTATTGCTTAATCTACAATTGGCTATCTAAAATCTGTACAAAAATCAGACGGCATAAACTAACATTAGATGTGAATGAAGTAGACCCACATGCTCAAATATGAAAGTTGCATCAAGACTTCCCACTTTTAATGTCACACAGGACTATACAGAATAAAAATCGAAGGAATCAAATGATAAACTTAAAAAATAGATTATTATCAGGAACTGGAATCAGATGATGCACCTGTAATTTTACACACGTTATTAATTATTTATTCCTAGGGATCGGTTCTTATAACTAAACTAGCTGACCCGGTCACGCGTTGCTGTGACTCAATAGTTAAAGTACGTTGGAATAATGTTATTCTAAACTACCTAATGTAGTAAAATTAATATTCACTAATAAAGACAAAAACGTTTTAGTCGATTTGAAAATTCGAAAGTAATTGGAAAAGAGTTTTGTAAATCAAGGACAAATGAACATAATTACATTTTATTACAAATTACGTAATTGAAAATATATAAAAATTTATATTTATAAAAATAAATAAATTATTTTTATGTATTTATAAATTGAAATTTCAATTAAGTTGATTTTTAAAAATTTTTAACAATTATTTTCATTATTTTAAATTATCACAATTTATAATTTTAATTTATCTAAGCGCTGATTGGTGTACAATATTTTTGGTTATCCTGTCTTTTGCTAATACAAATAGATCGGATGGTTTCCACACACATGAGCAGGCGACATATAGCTTCCCTCGGGAGAAACACGTATTTTCCAAGTCTAAGCCGCAAACGGACATTGTTTGGCCTTGAGACTTATTGATGGTCATAGCGAAAGCCTATCGAATCGGAAATTGAAGCCTTTTAAATTGTATTGGAGATTCTGACAGTATCATTAAAATTCGTGGCAGCAGGACGATTTCTCCTTTAAAATTTCCAGTCAAAATAGTTGCTTCAACAACATTTGCGGAGATCCTTTTGATGAGCAAACGTGTACCGTTGCATAATCTAGGTGGATTCAAATTCCGAAGTAGAATAATCGGTGAACCATTCTTTAACCGAAGATTGTGTGGTGGCATTCCTGGTATATCCAAAGAATTTAAAAACTCAGTTGGAAAATTCACGGCTTCATTTTCGTCTACAATAGTGTCTATTGATTTAAAAGACATCTGGCATCACCTGGCAATAACTGTTGTATCTGGAAGTTAATTTCGTTGGCATCAACATTTTTTGCTGCCAAGATAGCACGATTACTGAGCCAATTATGATCTGAGTAATTATGTGATATATCCGGAAACACGCTCTCAATTAGTTCATTTTTTGAGTGAATAACAGTACAGAATTTGCCTGGCAATTTGATGTATTGTGTATTTCGATGCAGTTCTATTTCACCATTTCCAACATCCGGAAATTACTTACAAAATACTTGTGCTGATGGATCATTTTGCAATTGTACTCGCATATTCATGGTCAATCGAAGTGTTTCGACATTCCGCCATAAAAACTATTGTTTTAAACATGCGTTAATCTCATCGACAAAAGTAGAGCGAGGAATCACTGGTAATGTCTGTCAGAAGTCACAGGACAGTAGTAGCACAGTATCACCGAAAAGTTTATAGTTGCCTTTCAAATCTTGCATAGTTCTATGAAATGCTTCGAGTGAATGTTTATGAGCCACTCATCCCAAATTATAATTGAACTCTTTTGCAACACTACAGCCATTCCGCTTTTTTTTTATGTTACACATTGCGTTTGGTTTGTTATGAATGTTTGTGGCAGCTTAAATACTGAATGTGCGGTTCGCCCACCATCTAACAAAGTGGCAGCAATGCCTGAAGATGCAATTTCCAATGCAATTTTCTGTTGCAACCGTACTTTCGCAAGGATCAACGATATTAAGAATGTCTTACCGGTTCCAACTGGTGCGTCCAAGAAAAAATAAACCGCCTTGTTCAGCATCAACAGTCATCATAATCCGATTATAAATATTTGTTTTGTTCTGCTGTCATACTGTTGTTCTCGTTGCAGATCACTGTTAACTAAGTCGGTGGCCGGGCGATCAGGTGATGGCATACCATAATCATTAAGTGGTAAATTCGAAATTAAAATACATAAATCTTCGATTAACACTAATGCTTCATTATACATCTCTGGTGTGAAATCTAGATTTGGGCATAGGTTTGTTTGTTTAACTCGGTGTAGTATGACTTCAGTCATACTATTTTTATATTTTTACCACAAAATCGATGACTGTGTTGGATAACATGTTCTCAAAATAATTGCATACAGTTGACGAATACTATTCGGCGTGGATGTTAACGCTGCATCAGCAAGTGTAAGGTCACAATGATTGTCGTCCACCAGCAACTGCAACTCGCAACATGCATCTTGATATGTACTAAATACTCGACCATTAACTGTTCGTAAAAATTCGAAAGAAGTTGGTCCTGGAACATTCACCAACCACAAACGCAAAAGTTGTTTCGGATGTACTGTGTAGAGTCGTCCTAATGTCTTGGCTTTGAATATGCCTGCGATCAAAGGATGTGGTTCTCCTTGTTTGCGTGGCTCCCATTTTTTACCTAATTTGTTCCATGTAAAATAGCGTGGAACATCGGTATATAATAATGTTTTTGCGAATTGACCGAACACATAAAATTTCTGACACAATGGAAAAAAATCAGTTAATGTCGTTTTTGCTGGCTCAAGTGCTTTTTGTAGAATATTTTGTTCGGTGAAATATACACGTTGACCGTTTTCAAGATGTACTGCAAGATGCTGGATAGAAGGGTCTCTCTCATGTATGGGAAAACTAAATACATTCCAGATAGCTTCGTTGCTGCTGATGTATCTACCTATCTGGTATCATGCAATATCGTCATTTTTACTTACATTTTTTACTTCGAAAACGGCAAAATTACTGCCTTTAATAATGTATTTGCAAATGTACTTAATGGATTTAACATAACTGCAAAACTCGATATTAATATGAGCCTTATACATTTTTGAAAGCAATGGTGAGTATGGTACCACCCACTGATTGTCAATTTCAACTTGGTTTCTAGAATTTGACATTCTCATAGTAAATGTGTGGCCACCATTCTCATCGTTTCTGCGGCGATACAACGGATAACCGTCGAAATCCGTAATAGTTTCATTCGTATATTCCTTTGGGAAACGCTTCTTACATTTTCCATCCTCCATGCACGGCGATGTCATGTTAAAAGCACCGCACGGTCCGTGGATCATGTGACTGGTAACAATATCAAACAATTCTTGATCAATTACCGGGTTCGGAATATCGGGTGAAATTATTTGATCAATTTCTTCTGGACGGATTTTAACTTCAAGCCAAATCAAAATCTGAGAATGAGGCAAACCTCGCTTTTACCACTCAATCGAATACAGATAGCAAGGTGTGTTACCGAAAACCGAATGTTTTACGATTAAATCAATCAATGATTTGAATTTTTGTTTGACCACACGTGCCGTGATATCAAGACGATGCATTGATTGTTGGCCTCGTAATAGCATAGTTTTTATTTCCTCCCAATTCGGATTACAAGTAAATTTAATAAAACATCTGGACGACCATAATGACGTACGTAAGTCATCGCATCTTGTGTATATTCCTGCATGTTCCGTGGACTGCCGATGTAGCTTGAAGGTAAAATAAATGCGTTACTCTGCCGGGTACAGGAGACCTCCAATTTTACATGGATTCCCGACCACGGAAGCGTTCTGGCGTACTTCACATTACACAGCAAGCTGTGCCAGAGGATAAAATCGGGTTAAATGCCTATGAAAATCCCCGCCGAGACAGGGATTCGAACCGAAAACCTTTCGGTCGCCAGTCAGACGCCTTAACCACAGAGTCACCAGACCATTCGCTGTTAAATTTGAAATTGGATAAGCTTGGAGTGTTGGAATGGAGAATTATAAGGAAACTTTTGGGTCCATTGAAACATACAGTACAATGGACGATAAGAACTAATTGGGAAATATATCATAACATTGAAAAAATAACAGAATCAGAAAAAATGATATTTTTTCAACACATATATAGCATGGATGACACCAGGCTAGCAAAAAAGATATTAAAATATTTTTTGGGAATCAAGACGTCAAGAAAGATTTGAAACGAAATAATATCAGTGAACAGTATGGAAAGAAAACCATCCTATCTTTTAAGTTGGACCAAATTACACACAGTAAGCCAAATTTCATCTAAATTAGTTAAGTAATTTCGGAGTTCATCTCGGACAAACATCATGACGCGAGATTTTTATATATATAAAGATTTCGGTTCTCAATGTCAGTTTTCCATCTATTAAATTAATACGTTATTTTTAAAACCTTCCTTTGATTAACCAGCAGAAATCTAAAAAATACACATTAAACTACACACAATCAAATTTCTACGAGTCACTGATGATGGTGGTATGCTATCTAATAATTACTTTACTTAATGCCACGAAATGATAATCTTTTTTTCTGGAAACGGAAGGGGTATTATTGTCATTGATATCCTTGATCTAGTTGAAGAATTTTAAGATAACATGTAATTATTGGCAGTTATTTTAAGACCTCCTGCACAACAAAGATGTTAACATTAATGAATGCCAGCTCATTCCGTATCAGTGTTACGTCAACAGGACACAATGACGTTTGTTTCGTCATTCTCAACATGCTAAAGTGATGACTGATCTGATTATACTCGCATGCTGATATCTTATACGTTGAATAAGATAAGAACACTACATATGAATGTGTGTCACCCAGCAAATTCGATCTGCATATTCATTTCAACTATGGCAATTCATTTTTCGATAGATTCTTTTTCAGATGGAAAAACTTCTTAGAGTTAAAGAATCGTATATGTTATACAAAAAATCGTGCCATGGTTGTATCACAAATCCGTCATCATGTAGGAATACAGTCTGAATTCATTCATGTTCCTGGAAATATCATCCATCAACTTTCTTTTTCATTTAAAATCTCTTAGACCAAATTCCTATTTTATTCTTAATGGAATTATTTCCCAGGTGTCGAGTTTTATATATATATTTCTGACGTTAACAAGAAATTTTGTGATTAGAGGAATTAAAATGAAAGGAAATTTTTACTGAGGTAGGTATCTTAAAATAGACAGTAACAATATGTAAAGAAATCAGTAAAAAAGGAATATATTGTACTGGGCGTATTTTTTTTAAAACGTTTTCTTCAGCAGAAGAGATAAACTAAAGGAAAAAGAATAATAAAAAAAGATGTTTTAAAAAAGTATCTTAAGGCAAAAAAATATTGCTTCAGTTCTTCCATTGATAGAATACTGGAAACCTGATGTTTTTATTATGATCAAGCCTAGAACAAATACCAATACACATTTAACTTGTTATTTAATCAGTATTGTAATGAAATCGAGAATTATCCTGATGCACGTTGGTGATGATCACACTAAACGCATCCAAGTAACGAGGATGAACCGCCACTCCTAATATATGGGAGAGTTTTCCCCTTATCTTTACTAAAATGTTATTGCATTGATATGATCGGCCAAGTTCAAGTAAAACTAAAATACCTTGGTGTTGTCTCACCTTGTAGTTTGCAAATCCTCTCTAGCTGATTTAATCCTATAATGTTACTTTATTTCATCTGCAAACAATCTATCTTCTGATTGAAAACCACAAACACAACTATTCATTATAATAATAAATAGTATGCTGCTTATACTCTACTAGTGGCACTACCGTTTTCACTTCCATCTGTTTATCTGTTTGATTTTTACATTTCTCGTCACAATAAATCAACTTTAGATCACATCAAATTGTCTTTACCTTATTTGCTACAATTTTGTGTCACACTTCGTGGAATGCTTTGTAAGATCCAAGACTACTTCATTACCTGGCCTTTGTCCATTGTATAAGAAATATTTTTCATTGAGTCCACTAATTCACATTCACATGAATATCCTCCCCTGAAACACGTGGCTGTTTGCAAACCAGTTACTTATCTCACAGTTTTACTGATATGGTTACATATCAAACTCTTTATCCACTTTCTTTACACAGATTTCAAACAAATAGGATTGAAATTCTGAGCCCTACTTGTCTCCCTTCCTTTATGAACCAGAAAGATTATTACACTTCTCCATTACTGTGATAAGCTACAAGTATCTGTACTTAATCTAAATAATAGTTCAAGATATGACACAATGATGTATCTACCTGTCTTTAATACATCTATTATAATATTATCTATACAGTCACGTTAACGCTTTTTTAGATTTATTAGTACCTTCATAATATCATCGTGATATTCTTTTCGTGATTCCTTTAGTCTCCTCATTTTTATTTATACACCATCTCATTCTTTAATGATATTCTCAAATGGTCCCACGAAACCAGTTATTTAATACATCTGCCAGTTTCATGTACTTGATAACTTCCTCACCCTCGATATCGTCCATTGTCAGAACACTTTCTGACCCTCTTTGTTTTGTAACATATTCATAGAAATTTCTAGATGCATCGTTTAGTGATCGCTACATTCATAATCTATATATATATATATATATATATATATATATATATATATATATATATATATAAATAGACATGATTTTCTTTATATTTCACTTTTTAGCCACCACTACCTAGCACAGATCACAGGTCTTTGTGTGTTGAAGTAGCTTGGAGTTTCCTGTCGTGCACAACGTTGGCTGAATGTCGATAACTGTGGGGATGTGGGAGATATGATGGTTAAAAGTGATCGAAGCAGGGAATTTTCGTATTTCAACCAAAGACATGTGACTCCGTATATGTCACTCTGCTGCCACAACTACATAGCATAGACCAATGGTGTTTGTTTGTGGTAGTGATATCGTGTCTACTATCATGTACTATGGTAGCTAGATGTCGGTAGCTATGGGGGTGTGGGAAATATGGTGGTTGAAAGTGGTGACCTGCAGCACTTTCATATTTCTACCAAAAACGTATGTGTCATGGTGTAACACTTTTCAGCCGAAACTATCTAGCGCAGATCAATGGTGTTAGTGTGGTAGTAGCACAGAGTCAACCGTTGATCACAAAGTTGGCTGAATTTCGGTAACTGTGGGAGTGTGGGAGATATGGTGGTTGAAATTGGATGATCAAGGATATTTTCGTATTTCGACAAAAGACATGTGTCTCCGTACATATCACTTTGTTGCTATAACTACAGAGAATAGATCATTGGGTATTTTTTGTGCTAATTGAATCGTGTCTCCTATCGTGTAGTAAGGTAGTTAGATGCATGTAGCCATGGAGGTGTGGAAGATATGGTTGTTGATAGTGGTCGACCTTTGCCATTTACATATTTCTACCATAGTCGTATGTGTCACAGTGTATCAATTTTCAGCCAAAACTATCCAGTGCAGATCACTGGTGTTTGTGTGTGGTAGTAGCACAGAGAAACCCGTCGATCACAACGTTGGCCGAATTTCGATAACTGTGGGATTGTGAGAGATATGGTGGTTGAAAGAGGTAAATCAAGAATATTTTCGTATTTGGACCAAAGACATGCGCTTCCATAAATTTTACTTTGCTGCCTGAACTACATAGCGCAGATGACTGGCGTTTCTGTGTCGTAACAGCATCGAGTCTCCCATCGTGTACAATGGTGGTTAGAAGTCGGTAGCTGTCAAACCTAAATTCTTTACAAACACGAAGGAAGTCGTGGGTACCAGCTAGTATTTTCATAAATCCGATTTTAGCTTTCTCTTTTGCTTCTGTTAATTCCTTGTTTAGATGTAAGACTAGAGGATTTACTGCTGTGGCATATGGTAAAAATTCTCTCGGGTAACCTGCCTAGTGAGTCTATTGATAAAACACGACATTTTGGTCATATTCTCTGCCACCACGGTCAGTCACTTGACAATGGTGGCATAGTATATGAGAGCCGAAACGTTGTGGATTATCAATGGATTCTCTAGGCTATTTGCAAGAAAGAATTTTATCCCAGTTTAATTGTTTCAAATGATCCTTACTACCTATCTGTCTATTAACTTTGATGTGTTTTCGTACACAACTCTTTTTGTCGTAGTACCTTTCTATCATAGTACTTTTATAGTATCTTATTTTGACGTAACATTTCTTTCTCCATTTTTAGTATCCCCTGAATTGTTTCCACCTCTTCACCAGTCAACTAAACCGTTACCTGAAATATTTCCTCAGAAGCATTCGCCTCTTTGCAGTTAGTATTTTACTGAGACATCATTTATCTATCTGTTTCAGAACTGATTCATTTATTTCTTCACCAACCCGGAACCCAAAATTGTTTTATTGGGAGTATGTTTTTTTTTTTTGCTTTCGTCAGTCTTTCGACTGGTTTGATGCAATTATCCATCCGTTTCTATCTTGTGCTAACCTCTTCAATACTACATACCCCTTACAACCCACATCCGCAATTATCTGCTTCATATATTCTAATCTCTGTCTTCCTCTACAGTTATTACCTTCGCCTGTTCCCAACACTAACGAATAGATCCATTCTGATGACTCCTCCCTGAGCAGTCCCCATCCGGAGATCCGATTGGGGGACTATTTTAACTACGGAATATTTTACCCAGGAAGAAGCCATCATGATATATGTAATTTGAGAGGATTACATGTCCTCGGGATACCCTTTGGGTCTTTAATGCAGTAGTTTCCCGTTGCCTTCTGCATCCCCATGCCGTTGATCATTTCTGATTCATCCGCATTTAGGGGCCGTTACCAACCACAAGGGCAAGTTTCTCTGCACATTTATTGTGTTAACTCCACTTTACTCACGAAGGTATTACGAAATCTCAATTCAATTACGTTACTAATATTATTACCTTCCCTATACACACATGGAAAATTTAACCCCCCCCTTTCCCCCAAAAATATGTCCATTCCACTTCCAGTTGAAGATGTTTTTTAAAAAATATGGAATGATAGGGCATTTCATTTCATTTTGAAATTTCTTTAAATGTATGAATTAAAAAAAATCAGTCTGTCTTCGCGCCTTGAAAATGAGTCAGATGTTGCTTGATAAGTCATTTCCTTGCAATATCTAACAGTAATTAAAGTTATGAATCACATCCATCACTTGTATCAGGAGATATGTTGCCATTCATTCTTATACAAAGCAATAGAAATAGTGTGGCGCTAGATGGAATCGTATACAGGATTGGATTGCGGAACTCATGCAAAAATAAATTTCAGCAGTTTTATTGAGGAAAACGTAATTGCATTTGTTTATACCTGGGGAGAAACGATGAATTTACAGAATAGGTATGATTGGCTAATGAAAGTCCAATAATCACTTACGTTGTAATATGATATTGATTATTATTCCTTTAGTCACTGAATATAATGAATAGTAATGTCAACTCTAGCAATCCATTCCATTGTAAACAGCCAACTAATCAGATCTCAGATTTTGTTGTTGGTCTCAGGAAAAGAGATAGAGAAACAATGCATTGTATGCAAAAGTTCTGTGCTTAAAAGTTATTTTCTCGAGATGTGAATTCTATACCTTATTTTGGATGACATTTCCGTACCTCTAGCTTACAAACGCCATAAATGCATAGCTAGAGTGTTGTGCAAGGTGTCACACAAGCCATCCTAAACTCCATTTGACTGGCTCTTCCCGACACAAGTTATTATTTAATTAGATTTCGCCGAGGGGGGCCATCCAAAGTTAAAGCGCTTGCTCAGTCCAAGTTGGTGGACGAGATGTGGCGGTTCAAAGTTGGGCCGATAATCTGTTCTCCTCGGGCGACTCGAAGGCTCTTCCCTATGAATCGAGTTTGTTCAGCCGGCTGGGACCTGGGGAGAAGCCAAGGTATGTCCGCGTGTCACTAAGTACTAGTGGGAAACCATAATCAACTCCTATTCGCGAAACGACTACAATTTGTGCAGTTCAGCACATTCTGTATGTGTGACACAAACGTAATGAAAATGCAATATATTAAAACCAGTCTGCTCAAGACTTAAAAACATTCGAATCGTTAGATATGTAAACAGAACGCAACTTAAATACTTGATTACCCAAACGCCATATTGCTTCTTAATTTCTTAGTGTTCGTGAGTGGCCATCACTATTGTGATAAAAGTAGTTTTACATTTTTTTTTTTTTTTTTTTTTTTTTTTTTTTTTTTTTTTAATTCAGTAACATATTACATAATCATTTTTGAGTAAGCAATTTTCCACTCAGGTACTCGGTCTTCAAATCACAACAACGTACAACAAGAATAAAATATGAGATGAGACCTCGGACGTCCTGTTGAAATGCCTTCAAGTAGTTAAGAATCTTTATAACCAGTTGAGAATGAATACAGCCAAAGTGAAATGATATTATAATTAAAATTTTCTGGAATTGAGTAACAGAAACTGGTAAACTGCAATACTACACATAAGGAATTAGGGAAATAGTTTTTGAAACCTTTAAAACTCACAGAGCGGCACCAACCAAGGCTAGAAAAAATGGAAAAGCTCTATAGAATTAAAATACGTTATGTCATATGTACCGCAAAGAGAAGAGAGCATTATCAGAAGTTAATATGTTAATTTAAAAATGTTACAAGTTTTACAGCGACATAATAATGCTGACTGGGATGAGGGACATGACAATTCAGGTGCCAGTAATGGATTTGTATGCCCCTGACGAGATAAGAAGAACAGAACTCAGAAATATTGAAACTGATTCAGGATAAATAAAAATTACCACTTTTTGGAACAAGGAGGTATTAGAGTATGAGATGGATATTCGCCCATCTAAAGATCTATATAATGAAGTATAGCAATAATAAAAACTGATTTTGCAACAGATAAAAATATTGCGATACTCATCGACTTCAGAATATTATATATAAATTAATTTGGATTTCTCGAGGTTAGTTTTCGATTGTAGACAATGCAAAGATAAACAAGAAAAAATTGATACATATTGGGAAAATTGGAGTTTTTACAGTACTCAAAATGAGCACAGATCATTTTGCAGTTCTATCTAATTCAGATTCTGCGCTAAATAAGAAAAATACAAACGGCAGTAATACTGACAATAATACATCTACATCTACATCCATACTCTGCAAATCACAAACATTGTGGGTGGCAGAGGGTGCTAAGCACCAATCCTAAACCCGCCCATTCCAATCCCGAATAGTGCGAGGAAAGAAGGAATACATATACGTATCAGTACGGCATCTTATTTCTCTAATCTTATCCCTCCGGTCATTGCGACCTAAATAGGTTGGCGGAAGAAGTATTTCATTGAACTCGAACTTTAAATTTTTTCGCATATTCTCCAATAAATTCGAACGCAAGCTACGTCGTCTGTCTTCCAAACTATCCCAGCCCAATCTATGTATCAATTCTGTGACGCTTTCATAAGGGCTGTAACAACAAGTCACGAATCTAGCGGCTCTCCTCTGCACCCTCTCAACTGAGTCAATCAGAACCTTGCGATACGGATCCCAAACCCCACAACAGTAATCCAGATGCGGACGCACTAGTGTTTTATACGCTATCTCCTTTGTTTGAGCATTACAATTCCTCAAAATACGACCTATGAATCGTAATTTAGAATTTGCCTTGCCTACGACGGAAGTTATGTGCATGTCCCATTTCATGTTGCTTTGTACTATCACCCCCAGATACTTCACGGAATCAACCGTGTCAACAGCTGAATTGTTTCTTTTATACCCGTGAACAAACTGATTCTTCTTGTTACTGATCGGCATTGCCTTGCACTTTTTGCAATTAAGTGTAAGCTGCCATTTACGGCACCAATCGAAAATAGCATCCAAATCACGCTGAATTTCTAAGGAATCGTCGGAGCACCTTATTTCCCAATAGATAACCGCATCGTCGGCAAACAATCGCAACCGTCATTTGACGTTGTCACCTAGATCGTTTATAAATATTAAGAAAAGAAGTGGACCTATTACACTTCCTTGAGGAACGCCCGACGTAACATTTATCTTAGAAGAGGCTTCCCCGTCAACAACGACAAACTGTGATCGACCAGTTAGAAAATCCTGTATCCACTCGCAAATCTGAGCCGAAATACCGTAAGCTCGAATCTTCGCTAAAAGTCGGTTGTGTGGCACAGAATCAAAAGCTTTCTGAAAATCCAAAAAAACTGCATCAACTTGCGAACCTGCATTGATAACTTTCATTATGTCGTGGGAAAATAGGGCCAATTGTGTTTCACACGATCTCTTCTTCCGAAATCCTTGTTGACATGGTGTAAGTAACTCGTTCTCATCCAGAAACTTCATTATGTTCGAGCATATGACATGTTCCAGAATTCTGCTGCAGACCGATGTTAGAGATATGGGTCGATATTTCCTAGGATCACTCCGATCTCCTTTCTTAAAACTGGAATTACCTGTGCTATTTTCCAGCTAGAAGGTACTTTTCTCTCTTCTACTGATTTACGGAATATATCTGACAGAAATGGTTCAATATCCTCCGCGTATTCAGAAAATACTCCTACCGGTAAACCATCGGGACCCGGCGCTTTACCCCACTTCAGGAGTTTTAATTGCTTTACAATTCCTACGCTATCAATTTCTATCGGATCCATCTCTAATTCCACACGATGTGGTAAAGTGGGGATGTTTTCCATGTTTTCTTGCGTGAATGAATTTTTGAATTCGGTGTTAAATAAGGTAGCCTTGTCGCGGCTGTCTTCAACTTCCCGTCCGTCTTTTATTAGAACTGGCTTATTGTTCCCACTACAACTAACTTTTTTTACATACGACCAAAATTTCTTAGGGTTTTCAGTGAGATAATTTTCACGAAAGTTATTAAAGGCCTCACGCATCGCATTCTTAACACGTCCACTTATCTCCTTTAACTTATCTAAATCAGTCCCATGCATCGTCCTTTTTGATCGTGCATGTATCTTCCTCTGCTTTTTGAGTAACCGTTTAACCTCCCGTGTGTACCATGGGGGATCGTTCTCTTCCCTGATTGTCCGTTTCGGTATATGCAAGTTCATACTTTCCCCGAGTATATGTAGGAATCGATGCCACCTCTCTTCAACGGTGCCTCCTGCTACTATGAAGGTGTGGTAATTATGCCTCAAATACGCTCTAAAACACTCTTTTGAAGCCTCTTCGAATCTGTAAACGATCCTCTCTTTTCTCTTTCTGCGCGTGGTTGTTAGTTTTACTGTAGCAATTACAACTTTGTGATCACTTATTCCTGCGGTGGTAGAAATATCCGTGAATAGTTCAGGCCTATTTGTAACAACCATATCTAAAATATTTTCGTTACCGTTGAGGCATCGCGTAGGTTCAGTTACGAGCTGTTCAAGATTGTGATCTGAGAAGAGGTCTAGAATGATTTCGCAAGCTGCTTTATCCCTGCCCCCAGTAACGTGAACGTAATTATTCCAGTCGATATCTGGTAAGTTAAAGTCACCTCCTAGCATTATTGTATAGTCCGGAAATTGCCGTGCTATATTATTTACATTATTTCTCAAGACCTCGGCAATATTTACGCTTGCATCGGGTGGACGATAGAAGGAGCCTATCACAAGTTTTTTCCTAGCTACGTTGAGCTTGATACATATGATTTCGCAGATAGTATGGACATCTATTTCGCTACATGGGAGGTACTTACTAACAGCTATAAATACACCACCTCCTTGGGAATACAACCTATCCTTACGGAAAATGTTCATGTTACTATTAAAAATTTCAGCAGAACTTATATCCGGTTTTAACCAACTTTCTGTGCCTATTACGATATCAGCATCTGTACTACGAATAAAGTTTGCGAGTTCAGGCTGTTTATTATAAACACTTCTGCAGTTAACTACTAGAACTTTTAATGTTCGGGATTCTTTTAAGCTACCCCTAACACGCGGTGCTGAATTTATCTTGGCTGTCCGAAAATGAATTTCCTCCTCAGGGTCATCCTCCCTCAGCCTAAAAATCTCCCCAATGCACTCCACACAGCCCCTGCCACCCGTGTAGCCGATTCCTGTGTGTAGTGCACCCCTGATCTATCCAAGATCAACCCTAGGGCGAAGATCAAGGAATCTGCAGCCATGACTATCACAGAAGCGCCGTAATCTCTGGTTCAGCCCCTCAACTCGGCTCTGAACCAGAGGTCCACAGTCAGTCCTATCGACAATGCTGCAGATGGATAGCTCAGCAGAAATCTTGCGGCCAATGGCCACAGAGTTCACCCTTTCTGCAAGTCGCCCAAAGGACGAGAGGATAACATCCGACCCTAGGCGGCAAGCAACATTGGTGCCGACATGAGCCACAATCCGCAGGTGGCTGCACCCCGTCCGTTCAATGGCATCCGGGATGGCCTGTTCCACATCTCGGATCAGACCCCCCCCCCCCCAATACACAATGAATGGATTCCGGAATTCATCCCCGAACTCTTCGCCATATCGCTAAGGGGTTCGATAAAGCGCCTAACGTTGGAGCTACCGACCACTAAAACCCCTTCTGCAGTTGTCCAGACTTAGCGGGCTGTGGGGCTGCCAACTCACAGGCCGACGATTGCAGGACTGAATCAGTTCAGACAAAGCGTCAAACATTGAAGGTCCGTCTGCGTCACGCATGTACGATGTTCTGAACTGAACAAATTGGGAAACGGTTTCTGTAGGAGTGCCTAGTGCCAACTAGAAAATTCAGTGGTAGTAGAAAAATGGTTTGGGGCTGTTACACGGCCTTCAGCGTAGGACTGCTGGTGTTTGTCCGTGGTAGCATGATAGAGGGATCTATTGTACCATTCTGAATTATGAAATGTTCCCAAAATCATGTACCTTTTTACGGAATAGACTCTTGTTACTACCAGGATTGACATGTAGGCCCATCAAGAGCTATTATGCAGTGGTACGCCGATTGAACTGGCTCGTCCAGATCCCCGACCTTAAGCCTGTAGAACATCTTGAATTTGATCACTGGGTCAGGAGCAGCCAAAATCTATTCCATTTAGACGACCCGTTCCCGATCACCCTGTCCCGTTCCCGTTCCCGATCCCGCTTTCACTTTGCTCCCGTCGACAGTGTGTTGCATTTAGACGACCCGTCGGCCGGCCCGATCTGGTACTACCGTACTAGCGGCCTACCACCAAGTGTATATCCGTCTTGCTCTGCACGTTCCATTCAATGGTAATACTGGTAATACTAGCAATAAAATTATTTAGTTATAAATTTTATTAAAGTTCTAATATTTAAATTAAATATGTATGGCTCCATATTTATCAAAACCACAAATTCTTGGTGTAACTCTGACGATTTTACATTATGTGAAAAGCCTAGGAAAATGAAAAAAGACGTGTGATAAGCAATCATATTTACAAAGGCATGTGTTCAGTCACTTTAGACTCTTATATGTGTTGAATGGTGAAGATTTCAGGAATTTCTAGCGGATGACAGCTGAAATGTCTCATTTCTTGCGTCTTTGTTATGACAGAGAGCATGTGAGGTTAGGGTTGCCAACCATTCTGTATTATAAAGTATCATATTTTATTTTTGGCTGTTATACTTTTTCCTACGAATAGAGTATGCAAAATACAATACATTTAACTGAACGTTCGTCTACTAGTTTCACAACCTACTGCAAGAAAAAGTGCCTATCGGCCAGCGCTTTTTTGTTCGCTCGCATCCTTTGATTACCGTCATCGGAGTCAAGACATTAATAGCGGACCATTTATATTGTTGTACTCCAGTCGACTCTTGTCCGCTTGGCGTTATTTCTGAACATAACCATAAAGTATGCGGAAACAATTTTTTTTGGTAAACTATAAAATTCAATTAATTTACAAAAGACATGTTAGTGCTTATGATCAAACGAAATAAATGCAATATGGTGGGAAGGGAGAAACAAAACGTCCATAAATTTAAAAATTAGTATTCATTTTTTGTTATACTAGATGTAGAATGTGGCTCCAGCTGTAACACTGAAATGAAACCAACAATTAGTAACTAGTCGAGTAAGCCCGAAAATACATGTAATTATTTTTTTCCCTTTCATATGATTTGTATTTCCTCTTCGAAAGACAAATATGCTTTTTTTTCTAAATAAGTTGGCAACCCTATGTGAGGTGTACCATAAAAATTTGTGGGTCTTTTACACCTCCAGCAACTCTGACAATACTTGTTTTTCTTGATTATCGGATGAATCCATCTCAAAATAATAGAAAAGGGGGAACCAGGCAGTGTGAGCACAACCGGGTGAGGCTTTACACTGCCAGTTTTCAAGGCAGAGTGGTGGGAGCCCGACTTACCCCCACCCTTTCGAACTAAATCGGATAGAATTTCCACCCGACCTCCCAGCCTGGTCTCGCGGCAAAAACGTGACCAGGAGCTCGCTTTAGACGACCCGATTTCAGGGTCGAAGGGGCGTGGCCACGATTTAGGGACGTCTAAATGGGCCATAAAATGGTGGTAAGAGGGATGGCGACGAATCCCAGTGGATGTGCTGTAAACACTAGTAGAGAGCACTCCAGACAGGTTGGCTATTGTTAGAGCCCTATGAGATTCTAATTCGGTGACAACCACCGAGAAAACTTTGTGGATAGTGTATGTCGCAAAGAGGGGTCTACGTTAGTGTCAAGTCTGAGGTTAAATGGTAGAGGACTGACCATGCTTCAGACTCCGCACAGGTGGTAGATTACGAGGTAGACCATTTATTGTCAGGTCCAGGGCACAATAGATCGCCACGCTGCCAGTATTGTCATTCCATGCGGCTAATGTTCCGCCGTGATCCAGACATATCAGGTGGTAATTCGGTGTGACACGTATTATCGCTTTGTTAGTGGGAACAGTAGTTGTGAGTTCGGTTTCCGAGTGTTTGCTGTGAACAGGGCGAATCTTTACAGTGTGTATTTCCTGTGACTTTTGAACTGGTTTTTACGAGTTTTCATCCATCGAATCCAGCAATATTTTGGTAATGGAGTCTGGTTGATGGGCGCTAGGTGTGTAATTTTTGGATTTGAATAAATCTTTAATGAACTGAGAAGTGTGCATCGTTGAGACTGTGTCACGTTCTCTACCGCGGATTTTACTTGTCGTTGTACCCATAAATCCTATTTCTCTGTGCCTGAAGACCATGTTAATTTACGACCTGCATGAAGTATAGAAGTGAATTTACGCTTTAAATATGTGTATAGGCATAATTAGCGCAAGGAAATGTTCTTTTGAAATATGTATCTCAGGAATGAGATTAGACTGTAACATGTTCAGTCTATAACAAACTAGATCTAACTTCGTATTCGGGAGGACGTGGGTTCGAATCACCACCCGGCTTCCAAATTTGGGTTTTCCATGGTTTCCCAAAATCACTCCAGCAGTGTTCCAAATATATAATCTTAAGTTTGATGAACTATTGATTCCTCCTCGCAATTATTACAGGTCATTCCTTCTGCAGTTATGTTTTAGAAATAATAAATAATTACTTAATAAAACTCGGAAGCAACTATTATTCGAATTTTTGTTTATTTCTGACGCGTTTCGCCTCTTGTTGAGATATCCGATGTTTTGATTACATTTCTGTTGCGTGGTGTGTTAATTATCACCTGTAACTTCAACCAGCGTGCATGATGAGCATAATTTTGGGTAGTTAATCACTTGCGTCATCGCCAATCACGTCATTTTCTATGTCGTACCGTTTAATTTCACTTTTGGGACTGTTGAAACCAAGTTACTTATTATTATGTGCTAAAAGTATACGGATTGGAAACGTATAAAGTTTTACTAAAGATTCTCAACACCGTTTCAAGAAAAATAGTGTACAGATTTCATCTGTACTGAAGGCCAGTTGACTGAGGAAAAAAGGAATTTTTATTTACCTATTCACATATGATTAAAACGACTGGAAGTGGATCACTAGTAGATCTTATCAATGCAATAAAATCGTTAAATACAGAAATACAAAAGAATGAGAACAGAAAAACAAGTGAACTAAAAAACAATTGATTGGCCTGTCTTTTTCACGTGATTGCTGGTAGATTGTAGACCTATGTGAATTTGAATCACAAGAGGCAGTACGTAAATCGAACCGGAATTAAACGGATGCTTTTTTGGAATGGTAAGGCAATACCGAAATACAACAGTTTAATATCGAAATATCAGGTTAAAAATTAAAGTATTTACATTTTGAGGAACATACCAAACCACGGTAAAAATAATATTAAATATTAACAGGACAAAATAAATAATTAATTTTCCTGCCTTGGTAGCGTGGAAGAGTCATAGTTCCGCGTGTCGAGGGTTGCTGGTTCGAGTCCGGCCGACGGCATTGGTGTTTAGTGTGTTTGTTGTGTCTGTTGTTTGTGTCGTGTATTTAGGGACACTGAAAAAGTATCGAGTACTTTCCTTTTGATACTAATTCTTTTGTACTCGATACATTTCATTCGATACTTTTATTGATATTATTTATTGATATCAGTGCTTCTGAAAATATGATTCCAACAGATATGGCTGCATGGTTTATAGCTCCCTAGACAAGAATAGGTACATCTCAAGACGAGAATCAAGACGTCTTTATATGTTGACAGCATCGTAGTTTTTAGAACTTAAGAATGGCATGAGAACTTGTTTTTGACATTTCTCTAGATTTTATTTTAAAACGGAAAGGATTTCCGAACTCTCTTCTCTTAAACTTAGGGTTTAGGTTATATTATGATTCGTTATCACCATTTTGATTTGCATGGTTTGTTTGGAATGTGCCTGAAGATTTGTTTTGTACTGCACTTGTGCAATGGTTAACGGTGTGGTAATTGAATAATTTACCTGTTAATACTTTAATCCTTTATTATTTTATAATAATATGTGTAAACGTAAGGTCAATAAATGTTAGCACATACAAAACAAAATAGTAAAAATCGAATATCAGGTTACACTTTATAGGCTACTAATGAAAAGGATTAAATGGACCTTTATTTGGCAGCACCAGTGTCACCATTGTCAATTTTGTAGCATTGGGAATATATGGAAGTAGTATTACCTCACTTGTATAAGTTAGCCCGTGAATACCCTACAGTTCCAGCAACGTCAGGCAGTACGATGTCAAACACTAGAAGCAGATAATCATCGAAACGATTGGTCAAATTATTGTTTTTAAGTAACTGTACGAGCGAAAAGTGGGAAGTATAAGATTAATACATATTTTAGTTACTTTTTGCCACACTTTTATGAGATACAGCATTTTGCTGTTGATTTGATTTATAACTAATAAATAAACAGAATCTAATTAACTTTAACCTTTTTTAATTTATAATGCATTTTTCAAATAAAAGGACTACAAAAAGGAACATTTTTCATCATAAAAAACCATTGGCCAGTTAAGCTAAATTTTGTTTGAAAAAGATCAATAATTTGAAAGTAACGTCCTGGTGCAGCCTTTTAAGATAAAAAAAAATCGATGCATTTGTTTCGATACCTCAAGGTAACGATTCATTTTTATTCAATACTTTTTCATATTCTCTTCAACTCGAATATATAGATAAATACAGGAAGACGCAATAATATAAGGAAATAAATTATACAGAGCTGGGTGAACAGCTATAGAACAAGTACCATTTTAAAATAAAAATGTAATTATTTTTATAATGACCGTATTACCTACAATACATCGCAGGAACCTTACGTTAAACTTCAAATTTAAACATATTTGGTAACAATACAACACACTATGAAACCTAAAGTAAAACGGGATATGGTACTGAAATTATGCATACGCGAGGATTCTGGTTCCATTCGTGGTACTACAGCCTAAATAGCGGTTTTCCTGGGTTTCCTTTAAGCCGGTCAAGGAGAAGTATGGGATAATGCATTCATAAAGGCCATGGCCAACTTCCTTCGCGTTTCTTTTCCGCAATACTATGGCGGATCTTATTACCAAATGTCATCGAACCGTCAAGGCGTAATTTGAAAGAATTTAGTTTGCAGGTGTATATCGGTAATAAATTTAAAGTGGCATTGCAATCTACCACAAAACAGTTAGGAGGGGATGGATATATATTGCTCGCATTCAAAACATACCAAAAATTTCAAACAATATATCTGTTATTTTTGACTTAAGAGTTATGACATTTAGTAATTCCAGTTACAAACGAATCAAGTGTAAATCAACCGCAGCGCTTTTTCATATTCACTAACGCTAACATAAAACGTGTATCGTGATCTCATCGTTCTGCTCCTCTAATACTATGCTGATATTTCCTCGAAGCTGCAACTTTTCCAGCCTATCCATTTTATTTTTCCTACCATATTAGCTGCGGCCGACCGGAAACTCCCTCCCCTACCAATGTGTCACAGAGTCACATCCATTCAGTTATTTGAAGCGCTGTCTGCCTCTAATTAAACTGTATGCGCCACTGAGTGATTGTTGCCGGCAGAAATAACAACAAATACGGATCGACGCACGACTGCTTGATGACATTTATTCCATTCCATTTCGCACCGAAGCTTTCTCGGTTAACAGTGGCGCGGATGAAATGAACTCGCTGTGCGCGTATTTGGTTACAATATTTGAGCTGAAACCAACATTTGAGCTGAAACCGACATTTTGTCTGTTTCTGAAACTGAATTTGATTTTTTTTTTAATCTGGTCTGCCACACAGATTTTACCTTGTGTGATGTATGAATATGTGATTAATAATATTCACAATATTTTCCTCACTTGTTGGTGTACGCAGGTATTCTACATTTTTCCCTTGGATTCAGTTTTTTATATTATTATTTCATGACATCCGTGGCAATGAAATTCACAGAAATACACTAATTGCTCCTGTTTTGTCGGATGAATGGAGCGTAATTAAGTTTTATCAATATTTCCCCCAGAAGACCCATAATTCAGTAGTATTTACAACAGCAATATCAATATTTTTGGGCGCGGGCTTTATACTAGGTCACTGTAATACAGCTGTTACCGAAGTTTTTCTTATAACGTCCCTCTTCCATCAAAAGAAAAAATCGAATGTCCCCTCACCTCGTCAAAAGTTTTCTGTTAGAAACTTAAAAAAAATCAAATGTGAAATTTAATATATTTGTTTCTTTATAGTTTTTACAATTACAATCATTAAATTTACTGAAAAGAAGTTATAAAGAAAAAATAAATTACTGGGAAGGATGATATTGAATTTATTTTTACAAGATTTCCTGCTCTTGAATGAATACTAGAAAGTGTTCAACGTAAATCTTTAGCAGTATCCAATTTGCTTCGATTTCTGAATTTATTGCATCGAGACCTGTTAACTGTGTTGAGCCCAAACAAGGGCTTTAAAAAGATGAATATTAACGCAGCGTTTGCTGTGATATGCTGGGATACGCTTTGTAACACTTGGCCCCAAACATCGATTTATACATTTTATTAAAATAATTTTTGGCAGCAGCATCATTTTTTTTCCAAGGCTTGCTCACGAAAGAAGACATTGCAGGGCTCCGCCGATGTTTTATGTTTTTAGAGTTGCAACTTGTAAGTATTTACAATGAGGTCACAGAGGAAACTATCTAAGCATATATTGTTAGAATAAAAGTTTTTAGCGAAATGAGGCGGTGGAGGAGACATTGTACGCTCGGCGGTGTAAAGCTAGTGTAACGTATGGGATTCCTATCTCGTACTGCTCCTTGCTTTTGACATGTCTTTGCGCCCCCTTGGCAGGCGTCACCCATTTTGAGAACTTATGCTACAATACATGCCACAAGTCTTAAATTGCACGACATTGACTTTCTTGCTAATACTGCATTGTTTTAAGTATATTTTATAGAGATTCTTTTCTTTTTGATTTATACCACTTACAAACAGTGTGCATTGATAAACTGTTTCCGTAGTACCACTAGGAGGGACATGTTATATTCTTCGCTAACTAATTCTCATTTCAACCAGCAAAATAAAAAGTGAATATTGTTACTATTGTATAATTTGCATGAGAGTTAAAAGACTTATTAGGAAACGAATGAGAAATTCGTATAGGTATATTATGTCACCATATGAAACAGCATTCACTGAAACTTTCATCACATACTAACATGGAATATCATATGATAACTTTCTTTATTAAAATGTTTTAAGTAGCTTTACCAAAAAGCTAAGTTCGTACAAAAGACGTTATAATCCTTTTAAAAAAAATTGTATAAAATGATGTATAGTAAAAATGCGATAGTGTTCAATGTGTATCAGTCATTCACAAAGTAATTTCGAACTTATTGGAATTGACAGTGTAGGGGCTAGTACGCTTTGTTAGGGTCGCCGAGTGCATTGGAGGTTTTAATGAAGTGTTGTGTTCTTCTTGTGCTGTTATCACTGTAGTATCCCATAATTACATAAGCAAACACTACGAAGGTAATCAAACAAAGTAAGCATAAATTTAACAGGCTAAATTTTTGTACTTAATGGAAGTTCAAAATTGCTTATTTCGCTTGCAGTGAATGGTGCAATCAAGAAAAAAATTGCTGGATTATAAAGTTCTGGGCAGAAATTTTAACACCCTATGTCATCATATGTAACACATTTCTCAAATGTTACATTTTATATTTCACTGACTGTGCATAGGGTAAACCCTCGTTTTCCGAAGGTATCATTATTTGAAAAATGGGTTTAAGATATGCTCTATCCACTCTCAAAGGTTTCTTTCATTAATTCAGAATCATTCTTTGTGTAGGGGTTGAGTCATTTTCTTAGGGCATATACTGAAATCATACCCCTCTAAGTGATTCTAAACTCTTCCTTTCATACAGTACGCTTAAGATTAAAAATGTTCACCTAAAATCTCCTCGGAGTCTGTGTTGGAGCCACGGCCGCAAATCTCTAGAGCACATAATCCCTCACATATGCTATAGAAATCCTGATGTTATGAAATAAAACAGCTGAGCAGAGAAAAGATATTTTCACTTTGTACACTCGCATTAAAACATTAACAGCAGCGTAAGAACTCAATCGTTTGCGTTCGCCTTGTCTTTCAGGTATTCAGCAAGCCCTCTGAGACTAGACACTAGTCATTGTGAGCTTCCTGTATAAACTGTGATTGCCAACAATAGCTGAATGAGTTTCCGAAACTTTTGAGAGTGTTTAGCAACGATAAAATTTGGAAAATTTTATCCGAACACCCTTAAATGAAGATTATCCAATATTTTTAACAATATTATTGCTAATAATGTACAATACATTGATAATCATCAATAAGACGAATTTAACGATAGCTCTATTAACATTCTACCACATCACAATCTTTAGAGATACTTATTCTAGTGCTCACCGCTTACAAGGGACACCTTTGACCTCGAACGCACAAGCGATCATTAAAAAAAAAAAAAAAAAAAAAAAAAAAAAAAAAAAAAAAAAAAAAAAAATTGTCTGTCATTTCAATGCAGAACCCCGCACTTGTCTGCTAGCGCCATTAAATAGTCATAAATAGAGCTTATTACTGTGTGATTCCTGGTCAGGTCATACAGATTGTACCCTTCTGGATGCAACTTTTCGAAACAAAGATATTATGATGAATATATTGCCACCAAAACCAACAAAATATTGCCAACCACTTGATGTTTACTTCTTTCGGCAATATTAGTTCTATATCAGAAGGATTACTGATTTTATAAGGTTCCAATGTGCCAAACCACAAGTGAAGACACATGATCGTTATTTCGTCATGAAACTGCACTCTGTGATTTACAGTCAATTTGATGCACCTACGTATAAGCCTATGTTGTAATATGCTTGCCGAAAGTCAGGTTATGTCATTGACATACCAGCAGCATCATTTGAAAATGTAATTAGTATGTCTTTTGATGTTGGACTGCGTGAATGCGAAAGTGACCTGGATTGTGATAACTTAGCTTTAGTAAGGTATGCACATTGTTCCCTTCCACTGTACTTTAGTCACTTCATTGAAATCCCGCAACTGCACTTCGAGGACTAATTATAAGCACTGTCAGGTGTAGTACTGCCATATATGCGTGTTTTGCGCTATATTTAGTACTTTAAGCAGAGAGTTGTGGCACTGTTGATCGAAAATGTAATGATACACTGACGTCATTGAATTGCGTATAATATCCTTCATATGGTATTGATATATTGTTACTTTGTTTCTCTCTTTTAAAATGTTACTTGAGGTAGAATTCAACGTTTTGCACACGCCACAGTTTTGTTTATGGTCGCTTGTTATTCTAAGCATATTTTCCCGCGATTCCGAGCGCTCGAGGTCAAAGGTGAACCTCGTTAGTGCAAAACAGGACTATTTCTTACACCAATGACTCCACGCTAGATAACAAAATACTCTTTTTATGCTATTTATAATCTTTGTTCCTTTGTCTGACGAATGGCGTGTAGTATAAACATTCGTGTTTTCTAGTTTAGAAGATATTTAAATTTCATAAGTTACATTGAATTGTAACCATTAATTTTCTTGTTGGGGTGGCAATGAAAACGGGACCACAGCTACCTTAAATGTAACACATATTCTACGTCAAAAGAAACAGTTTAACATGTTCCTTTAAATCATCGCCGATGAAACGCACTTGTAGTTCTTTTACATAATACGATAAACATAGAAGTACATTTTCTTCCATTTGGTAATATTCGTGATATGAACGGTGACTTGAAGCACATTGTAGTTTCTCTTTAATTGGTGATGATGTTGGTTTTACGGGAATTTGAAAGGACGAGGTCCTGCCAGTTTACAGAATGCGGGAAAGCACTGTACGCTTGTTGTATTGTATGCTGCTTAGTGCAAACAGTAGAATGTGCCTAGCCATTGTCCTCCGAAGAACGGGAGGAAACCTGTGGTTGTTTTCTCGTCTTTCAGCGGATTGCTATTTCCAGTGCACCGTTGAGGTACCTCGCATAGCACAATAATACATTCACTGTTTGTTTTTGTTGTATAACACTCTGAATTCTCGAGGATGATGCTGCATAAATATCCCAAATGATAACGCGGTTCCACTGAAGAAAAGCTTAGCGCCATAGTATTAGTACTTCTTCTTATTTTTCACACTTTTACATTTCTCTGTCTCAATAATAATAGTTTATCCATAATGGATTAGTGGAACTCAGCGACTGTGATATCCAATTTCTTGATATTAAAAACATAAACTAGTCACAGTTTGTTGTAATTATATTAACCATTTTGCAGCTGCATATTTGATTACATTATAAATATGAATGCAAACCATCTGATGATGAACAATTTGTTCGAAACCGGTAATGGTTAATAAATATAATTACAACAAACTGTGACTGGTTGCTTTTTTTAACATCAAGAAATTTTCTGTCTCATCTTTTAAAGTTTTGTGCTGCTGTACCGACTCTTTTTACTTAAATATTTTTTTTTGTAATTATAAGGATCCTAATTGTATCTACATTCTCTATTATTTTATCTGTAAGTAAATATGTCTATCTTCAATACATGTTTGCTTTTAATGCATCTGTGTAGCCTTCCACTTCGTTCTTAAGATTTATACGTGCTACATTTGACAATGTCTGTTTTTTGTGCAACCTTACACTGGCTACAAAAAGCTGATATTGTGATGATGCCACTACCGTTGCTTCTTTAATGTTTTGATGGTTGTTTTGAGCCCTAATATAATATAAGAAAAATATCATAATTGGTAGACCGATCTGGGTGAAGCTATAGCGGCAAATTCAAGACACGCTAACAAAGACAAAACTGTTTATTCAGTTCAGAAATGTTGAGTATCTGCCACCGATTACTGATAATTGGTAGGAATCGTATGGCTATAACGCAAATCCGTGTCAAAGTGTACGCTGTTACACCAATAGTTCACTCTCTACAGTATCAGCTACGATAGTGTAGTTTAGATTAGAGCCGTATCTAGCCTCCCTCGGACAGTCGTAACGGATTCATTAGAGAGTAACATTATCTATGTTCAACTTAACTTAGAATCCTGTGGTAGATTACATAGTTTATAGAATTAACTGATTGAGTAACATTCGAATAACTTTTATCATCTGCGAATGGCGCCCACAAACGTATTTGGGTAGCAGTAACGGAACAGATGTTTTGGTACAAACCACACTCAGCAATTGGCTGTTTTTTGTGAATCACAGAGTATAAACTCTTAGGAACAACTCAAAGAGAAAATTAATGGCGGGGAAAAACTATCTTTCGTGAATAAATAAAATCATGGATCCTACAAACTATACTAGGAAGGTGGGAAGGTAAAAGAGGTTTGAAACAAAAGAAAACAACTTCTAAACAATTTCTAAAACATGACATCAATAGCAAACACCTCAAAAATCAAAATCAGTAGCTAAACAAGTGTCTTTGAAGAATATTCCAGCTGAAGGGAGATCACTGAATGATGTAACTAGACATTTCTGTGCCTTTGTTGTTAAACTGAAGGTGAGAGAAGGTACCAACGCAACTATGTACGAATAAGCTTGGTGAAAAATTTACCGATAAAAAGAAAAAGGCAAAGATCTTAAGTAATTGCCGTAATGAAATATTTGATGTCTGTTATGCAGAGCCGGGAAGAATAAATTCACAAAGTGGTCTTGTCCAGACTAGGAAATTAGAAATTTTTGTTTTTTGTTGTTGTGGATTTACGCCTCATGGAGGTCATAAAAGGATGGATAGGAATGGAACAAAGAACGGGAAGGAATTCGGCCATGCCTTTTTTTTTTTTAAAGCGTCTCGTCATTCGCCTTGAGTGATTTGGGGAAACCATGGAAAACCGAAATGCGGATTCCCGGACAGAGATTCTACCCCGCGTCCTCCCGAATACGAGACCAGAGCGTTACATATCACCCATCTTGCTCGGGCAATTAGAAATAGGTTCTAATGACGAAGGGGAAATTTTGGCTAACGAACAGTTAAGGGTCGTAATATTACTACACAGATATTCCCAAAAAGGCATGCGCCAATGTACCATTTGATTGTACCTGGATACGTGATGTCTGTCAGAGGAGTCGAACAATACCATAGCAATATCGGTTCGTAAAGAAGAGGATACAAATAAGTCAGACCTCAGGCCAGAATTTCAGTCTCTACCTAAATAAACAAATGATGTTACAATATGATCTACTTCGTATTGCGAACTTTTTCACTATTTGAAACTAGCAAGGGATATTTTCATAAAAAGCCAAGTTACTCTGAGCCACACTCTGAACAATGTTAAAATAATACGTAATGTATGTTGTTGTAAACGGTCAAATTCTGAAATCATCAGATATGCTCATATTTATCACATTGACACCTTAATTCTCTCCAACTTTTAAGCACTCCTTTTAAATACCAATGAAACTCCGACATATAAGGTCAAGAATAATAATACCGCGAGTACATTTTTTACCAGAAGAGATAAAATACACCATAAAATATCAGTAAACTGATCAATGATAGAGCGTTGAGGAATCAAGAATATGAGATTGCAATTATCTTATCACTTTTCGTATAACATCCCGCCAAGCCATCAAGATTTAAGATTTGAAAGATATAAAAAATATTAATCGCAGGATTAATGTTTCTTACCTCGATTTCAAATTAAACGAAGAATGACGCTCAACAGCTTCTTGTTATATTTCCCAATCTTGTTTTTTCTGCTACTTCCATATCTTCAGTTTTCATCTTCATTTGACTGTGTGTGGTAGGAACGATTATCCACTAATCTGAACCAAATAAAGAATAGTAATAGACTAGAATCCTGG
>JARYHS010012519.1:52352635-52375607 GCA_031002005.1 Vandiemenella viatica | reverse complement strand
ATTATTCTTTCAGGTCGTTGAGAGACATAGCGTGGGATTGTTGTAGGTAAATACTAAATATCGCGTATGCTTCGAAAACCGCGACACTAGAATGTGGATGAGGTGGCTAACCACATCATTTGATCACTTGATTACATGAAGATACAATTTTACTGCGCTTATTTCACTATCTGTGGGGCAATTCCACAAGTTGGGTTTACAGGAAAAAAATATTCGTCTTCAGTAGTGTTGCAGTTATTTGGGAAAGTCTGCTTGTCCAAGCCACATCTAGGAGATTGGTGTTTTTAATTAACTGTTGCCTTGTCTCACGCAGTCTTTACTGTCATATAACGGCCGTCACGATACAAAAAACTGGGACTACCCGCGTGTCCCTTTTGGAAAAATATATTAAAAAACTAAACGAAAATAAAAACCATTTGGTCCTATAGTGTCATTTTTAGTGTGTCGTACTACCTGCCCATATAGAAGATAAAAGGTTTGCTGCCTAATGAAGAATGGTCAAGGAAATATCATACAGTCTGCCTTTTTTCATGTATCGCCAAAGAAATATTTCATTCAAACCAAATAATTTTTATGTAAACATGCTTTACACTTTCGTTACGTATTTGTTAGAATACTTAATGGACACGTGTCTTTTCAGTTTTATAAAGAATATCGTAATAAACCATGCTTAATTGTGGAACGTTCTGTGTGCTGCGCAACAATTAAAAGAAAATACTGTAGTAAGTAATTGAATATAATTTAATTTTTTACGAATATGAGACTAAAATGATTGCTATGAGCAGCAAAATTATTTACGCCAGTGTGCGTAAAAAAACTTACTTTTAATCTTTGGTGTTGGCGTAATGCAAAACAAATGTCAAGATAACAAAAAGCGTTTTCGTCAATGCAAGTGATAGTGCTAACCTCCTTGCAAATATTTAATCCATTTTTTAAACTATCCATTTTCTGACATCTTACGGTGCAAACCACATTGCCAAATTTAAATATATAATAGTCTTTTGTTTACATATTAACAAAGTAGAAAGAAATAAGTGATATCTTTTCCAAGTTGGTAATACTTTTTGTAATATAATTGGAATAGATTTTTAAACTCCAATATAAGGTTATCAGCGCACAATACTGATTTTTTTCTACACGTTGTAATATAATAGCATTACATCTGGGGCGTGGTTCACGGATCGCGAAGAATTAAGTGGACAAATTGACAAGTGCGCTAGAAAAAAAGTATAGGTATTAATAATGTGACGTGAGAAGAAGGAGAAAACAACTTGACTAATTTGAAAAGAAGTAACATTCTACGCAGTTTTTGAACAGCAGAGAATAGCAGCCAAAATTAATCGGGAACAGTAACCACGTTGAGCGATTGCTTGATGCGCGTCTGTTAAGCGCCAAAGCAGCCCATAAAATGACGAACCAACCTTAGAAGATAAACTGAAATCTGGAAGGATAGGACACCATGAAAAAGCTCGAAAGGCTTCAGATTTACCGGCAAGGAAAAGCAATTAGTAAAATTAGCTGTGAGGTTGTGAATTAAAGTTGGTACTGTCTCCTTGGTCAGAAACGTAGAAGACTACTTTCATAGGACAGTTAATGTCTTTAATACCGTTACTGTAAAGTGTTTAAAAATGCTATGTATGTATGGTATGTATTGTAGACTTGTCACCCATGATATAAGTGGAGAAAGACTGCAGTTACCGAGCATAATTATGTAAGAAAGTTTATTTCTCTCTCTCCCTTGTCGACTAGTTCGAATCAAAGCTATACTATTTTATAAATATGTGGATTTGTGAATCTTGAAAGGTATAGAATTAGATTCACATATTTTCTAATGTTCATTGAATATTTAGCAGGAACTAGTAATTTGTCTCTTCAGATTGTTTGATATTATCTTGTGGGGAGAGGATTTCGACTATCCCTACACCCAAAAATACTAGATGAAATCCAACTCGAGGTGGGGAAGAAAATTTAGTCATAAGTGATGGAATCCATGTGCTGAGATATTTTCAGATAGGCCTAGTATTTACAAGTAATCAATGCAAATTCTGGAGAAAATTTGATAAATTTATGACGCTGTATCCTGTTTATTGCATTTTTACAGGGCATTACATGTATTATATGTTTTCTATAGCAAAATACTCCATTTGGAAACAAAAGATTTTACCTTGTGAGATCATCCAGATTCATGACACTTGGATAGCATAAGAAGATAACCAGGTCAGATTCTGGAATATACACCATCTGCCCCTGAAATTAGAAAAGAGGTATTCCGTATATAAAAAGATACATCTGGGAGCTTTTTACGTGAAAACAACGAAATAGTCTGTAATGGTTTCTAACAAACCCCATTTGTCGTTTTGGCACCAAACTTTGAAGTAAAAAAAGGTTAAATAAAGAAATTTACCTTGAGACGAAGATACGAATACTCTGGTGCAAGGTTCTTTTCGTCGACTTCCATTACGCCGGGCTTGGTCTTCAACACGTATACTGTGTTAATATGAGACAATATGTTTTCGAACGTCAGTTCCAAATGAGGACGTATCTGTGGAAATAAGAGACTTAAGAACATGGATGCATACGTCACACGAAATTGGTAACATACAAATTGATATTTGTTTTAATTTTAAACTACATGGAATTTTTTCGTCACGGTTGTTTTTGGAGGAATTCCCTTAATACAGGCCAATAACCTACATAATCAAGTTTCTAAAAAAATGAAAGTTGATAATATGTAAATTGAAGAAACATGTAAAGAATATAAAACGTTGGTCAGACCAATAAGGTGGTGTAGTGTCGGACCTACATTTTGGGTATCAAATGCATGGCTGGAAGGTGAACAAAAGAAGGGCTGCTTGATTTGTCTCTGGAAATTACCGCAAAACACAATCAGTAAGTGATTTGATAAAGAAGCTGGAATGGGAATCATTGAAAGACATATGGAGGGTATGGCTGTTGATAAAATATCGATATATCGATATTTTTTTAAAAAAATATCGATATTTATGAGTGATATTTTTTAGGACGATATATCGATATTGAAATCTGGATATCGGAGTCCGATATTTTTAAAAAATAAGTGGTTATTTTCCGTTTTCCTCGTAGAATATTCCAAGTTATTATTGGAGGGAAAACGATTACCTGTGTTGCACATGCAATACATTTTCATAGATAGAATTTTAAGGAACAATGAATGATCCGAGCACATGGAGAAGCAGGGCCGGGGGCGTGCAAGGCAGCATATTATGTAGCTCAACCGCTGCTTCGGGCGGTCGGCGGCGACACTGGGGATGGCAACAATGGGGGCGGCAATCTCACAGTTTTTTTGACCCGGTTCGGAAATTTCCTAAATCCACCACTGGCTGTAGTTGGACAGGGCGCGGCATAATCGCTATTGCACGCGGGCGCTCAAACAGCTAGCGGCGGGCCTGTGGAGAAGTAAGAAACGAAGGTAAAATAACTCATTCAATATTCATTAGAATTCTTGTCTGGACATTTTGAAAAGATTTTAAAATTTGTCTTCAATCAATGAAAAAGTATTAGCATTAAGAAACTAATCGTAATGTACCAGGTATGGGTAGGGTTGCCAGATAGCCGGAAAATCCGGGAATGTCCCGGAATTTTGTGTCTGATCTCGTGTTCAGGAATTATGCGTTACTGTCCCGGAAATTCCGTATACTAGTTTTTTTCTCAAACTCAGTTCACCACGGTGGTCATGAGGCCAAGCCAAGTATCCCATGCTTGCAGCGGGAGGATGGCATGTCCCTTAAATCAGAGGAATTGAAACTGACAGGAAAATACTCTTTGAATTTTCTGGGATTTTGAAAATTCTAGATACAGTTAACATTAACTCCCTTTATACAGAGTTCACATGTCTGAAACGTGTTTTTCAGGTCCTTTCCAAACGATAAAATCTCGGCCAATTTCTTTAGAACAAGCGTTTTTAATGATTTTGAATATTAAAAAAAAAATAGTTTGTTTTGTTTTGTCAATTCCAACAAGCAATGACTTTTACGAGACAAGTTTTAGCCCTTTGAATAATTTATGAAATATGAGCGAAACAGAACGTTCATGGATTCGATCAAGGCTGAACTGCAAACTCAATCAATTTTGAAGACTCTTGCTGAGATGTTTTATCAGTTTTGCAAAGCAGTGACGGAGAAATATTTATGAAAATGGCAAAATCTAGTAATAAATATTTTGAAAGTAGATGATTAAGATCTATTTTGATTGATGTTGATTTTGATTTAGCAAAAGATAGATGCTAATTTTTTTTTATTTGTTGATAAATCCTGATATTGATTTTCTGCCTAATTTTGATTAATGAGCCTAACAAAAGTGTTCAGTTTTGGTTTAATATTTTTGAGATTTTGATTGATAATACCAGATGCTGATTTTGTACCAAAGTAAAAAATTCCTAACGAGATGGTCAATTTTTGTTTTAAGTTTAGTATTTTTCCTTTCGATTCATAATACCTGATGTTGACTTTCTACCATAGTTTAATTAATAAAGTTAAAAGAGGTGCTATATATACGTTAGATAGCATATTTACCTAAAATAGAATTTTTTATTAATTTGCATTTTCGTTCACTCTTTAAACATACCGCTAAAATACTTTTTAGATCCAGAAATGTCCCGGAAATTATAAGCCTGTATCTGGCACTCCACAGTTAAATATTTCGCGCGAATTGGATACGGTTCTTGTTCCATACCAACAGAAGAATTGAGCTCCAAAATTATGTCACAGCCAGTTTTGTTATATCACTTACGAATTTATTAAGATAAGAAATTGAAAAAAAGAATCTACCACTCAAGGATTGCCTTTACAAAGCGCTATGCTAAAAACTTATTATTATAGATTGGTGCCTTTAAAAAACAATTTGTTAACGCCAAGGGAACTGCCTTGACACTAGCGGCTCAAGGATTTTTCCAAGCCGGGGAAAAACTGAGATTGCCGCCTCTTCAAACATTGTTGCCAGCCAGACCCCGAGAATCGCCTCCTTGATTGTTGGCCAAATGCATTGATGTCGCCACTTTAACTGTTTGTCAAACGTATTGTTGGACACGATTTTATCGCCCAGAGCAAGTACCCCGGTTTGCCCCCACCCCTCGCCCTAAATCCTGCATTCCACCCAGAATCTCAGCTTTAAAAATTGTATTATGGTAAAGCGTTACCCATTTGCGAAGCAATATCAAAGAAGGGGAAATTTTCAATTAATGTAGGGAGTTCTCCATTCGTAGTAGAAGAAACAACGGGAAAAACATGAGTTCATGCTCTTGAAAAGTATGTCCAATGATGTTTCTGACATGAGTTTTGGTGCAAAATTTTACTTCATTCACCACCTTAGTTTGGATTTTTTTGGATCTGAAACTCTTTTAAATAACTATGACGTTCTCTCATCCAGTTGTCCTAGAAAATGGTAATTTGGTACACATACTTGGTTTCATCCCCATAGTATAAGAAAAGTTCCTGTGTTTTTTCAATGCCAATCTAAAAGCTGAAACGTCTTAGAGAAAATATGTAGGTTAATTGCTTTCTTCTTGATGTGGCTATATGCCTTAAATTTCAGTTTTGCACCAAGATCAGGAGCATAAAAAAACAATTAATTTTACTTTGTTACTACATTTATTTTGGAAGTTATTGGTAGTCCTACACCGATGGTAACAATGCAGACACGGCGAAGCTCGCACAGAACGAATCGGACTCGAGCCGGTTGTTTTACATGAGCGTGCGTTGTCGAGGAAAGTATTTTGACATGAAAATTGGATGTAAGCAGGAATATTGATAAATTCGGATACACAATCTTTGCTAAGGTGCAAACATTTGGCCCAAAAAAGTAAGAAGACTCAGAGTAAGTTATCAACCTACAAAAAGAAATTAAATTCCAACTAAAACAATACTTGTAATAAAAGTGACTTGGTGATAATGCAAACTCTGATAATAGAAAATCAACCTAAATAAATGCCTCTACAATGTTGCATTATTGAGCTTTTAAACTCACAAAAGCCAAGATTTCCCTCGATGCTCTTTCTGGATTCACAATTCTTCGAGTAAATCATAAACATTCTTTCCTTTTAGTAAAAGAGTAGTATAATGGCTAAATCACAATTTAAAAAAAAAGATTTATCCGTAACGTCATGAAAAACTATTTTTTTTTTCAGAAAATCAAAACTTGATTCAGAAAAATATCTTACAACTCTTCATCATTAAATAGCCACAAGACTTGGCCCTTTTTTAAAATGATTTGTTTTTGTTGCATTGTTTTTTATATAATAGGGTCGATATATCGATACTTTTTCTTCGATATATCGAATCCGATATTAATATTTTTTTTAAATATTGATATATCGAAAATCCGATATTTTTTAAAATATCAACAGCCCTAACCTACATAATAAAGTTTCTAAAAAAATTAAAGTTGATAATATGTAAACTGAAGAAACTTGTAAGAATATAAAACGTTGGTCAGACCATTGTTTGAATAAGGTGGTGTAGTGTCGGACCTACATTTTGCGTATCAAATGCATGGCTGGAAGGTGAACAAAAGAAGGGCTGCTTGATTTGTCTCTGGAAATTACCGCAAAACGCAATCAGTAAGTGATTTGATAAAGAAGCTCGAATGGGAATCATTGGAAGACATATGGAAGGTGAAGAGAATCATGGGAGTGTACAAGGCGCATATGGGTCAAGAGACGTGAAAACATGTTGGTGGAAGAATTAGGAAAGGTGCATGAAAGGGAAAACATGACCATTACCATAAATTAGCACCAGATTTCAGGCATAATGGTGTGGGAAGCTTTTTTTCGCAGGTAAGGGGATCAGGAATTGGAATCAATTACCAAGAGAAATGATGAATAATTTACCAAAAACGCTGAAAGAATTTAAGACTGAAATTAATGGGAAAAGGAAAAAATGGGTGAATAGGGAAACTGACATCGGAGCAAGCGCTACATCACTATTAAATTGAATTAATTAATTTAAAAAAATGAGATTTAATTTTAAGTTCTCATTCTGCCTTTATGAATAAATTACACTTTCAGATATGTTGTTCCTTATGTAGGAAAATAAATGAAAACATTATAATTCACAAAACGATTTTTTTTTTTTTTTTTTTTTTTTTTTGCCTCTACGGCTGTTGTTGAAGTACCACTACCTTTGGTAGTATAACTTCTGGGTGTCAGTTGGGTGTTGTTTTTGGGACACATTTTTATTTCACTTTTGGGGGGAAAATGGCTGTGGACGCCGTAGGCGTCCTTATATTAAAACCTCCTACTGGGTTCGTGTTGTCAGTTGGGGATCATCACCGTAATAAGCTGCGTTAGCAACTGGACGATTTTCCCCAACTGATTTTCCCGTTTTGGTTCATGGATGCAGCATTGATGCACGCGCTGGTCACTTTTGTCGGTCGGCGGATGGTTTTTGCCGCGGCTTGACGCCCTTTTCTGTGGGACGCCCGGTCCTTCGACTGTTCGGGCATGGCTGGGTTGATGTTGAAGTCTTCCGATGGCGGCTTGGAGCCTTCTCTTCACAGGACATCCCCCGTAGCTGGCGGCGTGGTCAGAACCGCAGTTAGCACATCTCGGCGTTGCTTCTCTCGGACGTGAGCATACCAGGTTGCTGTGGTTCCCGCCGCAGCGGACGCAACACACTTGCTTGTTGCAGTCCGAGGCCTTGTGCCCGAATCCTTGGCAGCGGAAGCATTGTTGTATTGCTGCCATTGGTTCCCTCCTCTTTGGTTGATTTTTGAAGTTCCGTCGGCTCCTGTTCGTGTCTTGGTTGCTGGCCAGGTCGATGTGCTTGGCTTTTGTGGGCACGCTCCTGCCTGGTGCTGGGCGTGTGGTGGAATTTCTGTCTTGAGGTGTTTCGATGGAGTCTTCTGGAGATGATTCTGTGTGTATGATTATTGCTGCGTGCTTAGTATTCGCTTGGGAGTCCATGCTGTATTTTATATTCCTAGATTCTAGGAATTTCTTGACGTCTTCGAGATCTTCTTGGCTCATACAGGTGACAAGCAGCTGAGTTGGCGATGAACATGCATGCGCCATTATTGTCTCTTCCTGATGGGATTCTCTTGATGCGGGACGTTTCTGATCGTCGTGACTGCTGTCCTGTAGCTTGGTTGAGTTAGGTTGTTGCTCGATGTTCTCACGGTTAGATGAAGGCAGTGTGTCTTGCTCCATCGCTGGTTCAACGTTGCTGCTTGAGTTTCGTTGGCGGATGTAGAGCGTTCGATGAAGATCGTCGAAATACTCATCCTCCTTGAAGTTCTTGGAAAATACGAGAGGTAGTTGAACATATCGGGACCAATCTTCCATTTCCGTGATGATGGGCTTGGCGTTAGGTGCATTCGCTGGATCCGAGAGTGTTTGCATCAGTTTCCTGAAGTTCTTGCTAGGGATTTCCCATACAAAAAGTTTCTTCCCTGTTTTTACTCGGAGTTGCACTTGGAGCGGGATATCCTCGGCGTAGTAAAACTTCTCCCACTTTTCCGGTGTAAGCAGTCTGAAATTGTACTTGTTGCCTCCTCCCTCACAGTGGAAATAAATGACAGTCTCGATGTTTTTGAAGTGGTTGACATCGACAATTGCGGATGTCGGTGTTGACCATGACATCCACGATGAGTCTTCCGCTTGAGACATTTCCGACCAAGATTCGTCTTGGTGAATCGAAGAGGGAGTGTCGTACGCGGCGGGCCTTCCGCCGGCGTTATCTTCCGACTGCTGGCGCGGAGTACTTGCTACCGGAAGCATAGGCTCATTGACCCTGCCTGACCGTGGAGCATCATGGCGGCTCCGTGTGCCAAGTGGTAGCGTGGTGCAGCCCTCCCCCAGTGGGAGGCAACTCGAGGCCGTCCGCTCCCCGCGGTTGCTCGATGGTGTCTGGGCGCCGGAGCTGCTGAAAGCACAGGCTGCTCAGGTGGTGCGCCCTTGCGGCGCGCCGCAGCATCAGGCTTAGGCTCCCCTCCGTTCGGAGAACCAGCCTTACCCGCGGACTGATGGGAAGCGCTGGCGGCAGGCCGTAGCTGTCGAGGCATCGGTGAGGCATCCCGGTGGTGCGCAGGCAAGACTGGTAGTCGCTTCTTCCCCATGTTCTCGAAGTCGCCCACTCGACAATTATATATAATTAAAAGTAAATACTTCGACTGCGAGAAAAACATTTTTTTCGTTGACCGCGATTCACGCAACAACAAATGGACTAATTTTTACAGTTTTTAAAACATTATGCAGTTCAGGGTCCCAGGGTGTATATATTGACTTGATACTGTAGCGACGTGGCGAGAAGTAAATAAAAATACGTTTATTCGCGGGTCTGTTTGTTCAGTTGAACGCGAATAATGTAAAAACTGCTGGCCGGAATGTATTCGGGATTTGAGCAACTTACAGTGTGCTATTCCAAGACTATGGTATGTGCCGTCTGAAATATGAGAAATTAAGATTCTTCCGTTAATTAGTAGCAATTGAAAGGAAAGTTATTTCTCGCTGTAGAAAATTTTACATTAAGACGTTCCAGCGGGGACGCATAATTCGGAATTGATCGAGCCAGATGGGTGCGCAATATATCGCTTTAATCAGGCATTCGGGAGGACGTGGGTTTAAATTCGTTCTGGCCATCATGTTAAGTTGGCACAAAACGTTTCCTGAGACCACACACACACACACACACACACACACACACACACACACACACACACACACATACACAAATGTAATTGAAACTTGTTTCGTCATCCAGTGTTTGCTTCATTTCTGAGAACTGTGATTCAATTCGATATCTCACTGTATTTGCGACAATTCGTGGCTGTGCAGGAGGTCAAACTGTCCGCGTGATTAAATTTGCTAGAATACCTGACTCCATTTCATAACTTCGTAAAATAAAATCTTAGTTTACGAAGCTGTGGGAAACAACTACACTTAAGAGCATTCGTATGCAAACACAGAGATATGTAAACACTCAGAGTGTGGTGTTGCGGTCGGCAACGACTATATAAGAAAACAGGTGTCTGGCGCAGGCGTTAGATCGGTTACTGCTGCTACAATGACAGGTTATCACGATTTAAGTTTAGTTTGAACGTGGTGTCATAGTCGGCGAATGAGAGATGGGACAGAGCATCTTCGAGGTAGCGATGAAGTGGGAATTTTCCCGTGCTCCGTGAATATCGGGAATCCGGTAAAACATCAAACCTCCGACATCGCTGATGCTGGAAAAAGATCCTGCAAGAACAGGACCAACGACGACTGAAGAGAATCGTTCAACGTGACATAAGTGTAACCCTTCAGCAAATTGCTGCTAATTTCATTGCTGGGCCACCAACAAGTGTCAGCGTGCGAACCCTTCAACGGTACATTATCGATATGGACTTTCGGAGCCGAAGGCCCACTCGTGTATCCTTCCTGAGTGCACGATACAAAGCTTTACGCCTCGCCTGGGACCGTCAACACCTACATTGGACTGTTGACGATTGGAAACATATTGCCTGGTCTGAGGGGTCTCATTTCCAATTGTATCGAGTGGATGGACGTGTACGGGTATGGAGACAACCTCATGAATTCATGGATCCTGCATGTCAGCAGGGGAATGTTCAAGCTGGTGGAGGCTCTGTAATGGTGTGTTGCGTGTGCAGTGGTAGTGACATGGGACCCCTGATACGTCTAGACAGGTGACACGTACGTACGCATCCTGGTTAATCACCTGCATCCATTCGTGTCCATTGTGCATTCCGATGGACTTGGGCAATTCCAGCAGGACAACGGGACACCCCACGTCCAGAATTGCTACAGAATGGCTCCAGGAACACTTTTCTGAGTTAAAACACCTCCGCTCGCCTCTAAACTCCCCAGACATGAACATTACTGAGCATATATGGGATGCCTTGGAACGTGCCGTTCAGAAGAGATCTCCACCCCCGTGTACTCTATCTGCAGGATACATGGTGTCAATTCCCTCTAGCACTACTTCAGACATTAGTCGAGTCGGTGCCACGTCATGTTCTGGCACTTCTGCATGCTCGCGGGGTCCTATTAGGTAGGTGTACCAGTTTCTTTGGCTCTTCAGTGTAGTATCTAATAATATTAAGTTCAGATGAACCTTAGCTGGGATAACAGAATATTGTTCGAAAGGAAACGAGAAACATATAATTCTGTTACCAGCTATTTTGTTGGCGCATGTTTCTAGTGGAATGGAAAGACATAACAACGGAGCCCACAGATCAGTTAATATCCTCAATCAAATGTATGTTCTGTATTTTTTTTTAGTTATTACACTTTAGTTTTTAATAAAGTTTTCTTTTTATAATCGATTATTAACCAGGAAGCGGAAAGAAAACTGTTACGTATTACTTTAAGAAATCATCGCTAATTTATGACATAACATCTATTCTCAGGTCTTCCAAATTACGACCATGTCTCTGAAGAATAGTGTCCGGTCTGAAAGGCTATTCCCAAATTAGTATGAATCTATCTTTTTCAGAATTGGTAGGACATTATCAAAAAAATTCAAAAAAGGTTCACGGATTGACTATACAAGTGTGCGAGAAACCAATGTAGCCAAAGGTTAGACTTCAGATTGTAAGTAATAACAACTTGTTCTGAGCAGAGTCCCTTTCGCAAAATATGTAATCCTGGAACCATTCCTCAAATAGCGTCTGTAACCACAAATAAGTAAATTAAGGAAAAGAACAAAAATAAAAAGAGATCTGGCAAAGCAAAGCTACCATTAACATTTATTTTATGGTATTTGATGCTGTTGGAAAAATAACGTTTAAGTTAGTATTTCATAGGTCGTTACTTATCACATGTATGCTGCTGTCAAAAGACTACAGTGGTAAGGATTTCATGTTCTTGATGCTTTTTCATTACTGCTTGAAGGAAATATGAATCCAAAATTTCCGTTGAGACAGAATAGAACGGACTGTAGTCTCAACTACTTCGAGGAGTACACGAAGAAACTCTTTGAAAATGAAAATATAAACGACTACAGATAAAATATGTTTGAATTTAAGCAGTATTCATTAAAGATCAGATATAATATATGTATCTAATTTTCAGATAATCGCAATTCAGTTAATATGTAATTATTAATGCCACTCTAAATTTTTCTTATAACAGACATAGATTACATTAAGGCTCTTTTTAGTTTCTATTTTAAAGATTGGTTTAGCGAAGAAAAATGATAAGTGAAAATATCGTAAAACTCATATCATTTTCTGATGAAATGATACATCGCCATTGAAAGGCACTAATTGAGTCTCTTTCTCTGCAGAAATGAATACGAACAGTTGTTGTTGTGGATGATACATTTATTTCTGATGTTACGATTAGGTACGTAGCCAATGGATAGTAGAGGAATATGAACCTTATCACAAGCAATTTTTTATAAGTGAAAAGCTACATGTATTAGCGTTTCATCCCAGTTATGGCAAGAAAGATGGTGAAATAATGAGACTAGCTGCCAAATACTTGGGTTATCGTAGTTTTAACGACCACCATATAAATAATAATGATTGGTTGCGATGATCAAACTGCTAATGACCTCAAGGGCAGTGATTTTTTTAACGCATTGTTAGGATGAGATGCACTGCCAAGTTTCTCTGCTTTTTCCTGCTGAAAATGATACAGTACAGAAACAAATCTTTGCGGGAGATGTGGGATTTTTGTGAACTAATCCTTCGTAACAGTAGAAATGTAGTTGAAAATAAAATTTATTTATTTCATAATCAACGCATAATCTGTGAAAAGCGGAGAAATAAATGTCTAGTTTTATGGTTGCCAAATTTGTCTATCTAGTTTCACTGGTTTCCCCAAATCACTCCAGGCGAATGCCGAGATGTTTGCTTCAAAAGTTCATGGTCGAATTCCTTCCAGTTCCTTGTCCCCCGTCCCATTCCACCTCTAATGACCCCGATGTCGAAGTCTAGTTTCACTAAAGGATTGGATGCAGAATCTTTTCCCATCTTCAGTATTTACACTACATGCGTACTCCTTAGCCTTGAAGAAATCACTTCCAAGTCTGCTAGTTGGTGAAAGAGATTATGTTGTTCTGGAAATGGTCTAGACTTCTATGAAGGAAGGCTGAAAACCAAGCAGAAATTTGTTTCCCGAAAAGCGATTAAGTGACGAAGACAATGATGTTCAATATACAACATTGAACGTTGGAGGTGGCAATTAATGCTGAATATTACGTTCACAGTAATTGGGAAATTCTTTGAAGTAATTTTGCCTAAATCAATACTAGAAACAAAAAGAAAAAAGAAAATCATGACATGAGAAAGTAGATGTGTAGAGAAGTTGCCACCAGCAAATTTGCTCCATCCACATATTAGGTTAAATTGTTACAAATTACACTCACCGTGTCGAGGATGTCAGTGACTTTGCAGTCGGAACGTCTTGTCTTAGGCATGACCCGAGCGATGGTGGCACCTGTCTGGACAATACGTAGCTCTCTGTCGAACATGAGGTGGAACGGGAACACACGGCTGAATGTGGCTGGAGATACCTTGGGGTCTGCAGAACACAAAGCACGGTGTCACATATAAGGCAACCAAACGTCGGATTAACACTGGACAAAACCAAGGAAGGTGTGAGTTGGACACCGCCCAGTTTGGACAATGTATTGGAGTCGTAGAGGTAAAGCGGTTCCAAAATCAGTTCTGGAGTCTGACGTAATGGTCGTCCTGATATTGTTTTTTATGCGAAATCGGTAATCGCTAAGGCAATTTTGGTCCTAAGAAGCTACACATTACCCAAAAGAATCAATATTTATCACACAGAACACAGGATATACAATTCGCAAACACGCGATAACATTCTCGTTTAGCTGATAACAAACGAAAAATGGAAAGAAGAAATCATTCGTGGTATTCGCTCCTCATGATATAAGTTCAATATCGTCAGATGAGGCTGATATGGAAAAAATGAGATAAAAATAGCTATAAGTTTAGTGATGTATTCTAGACTAGAAATTTTCCTGTGACGTCGTGTCCATGGGTCAGGTGCATCTTTTTTTTAATTTAATCAATGAAAATAAGTATAATTAAATTTGCGACTACAATATTTTTAATTTGGCCAGCAATTATTTCTATATTATGTTTATTCAAATGTTTATTCTTCGGAATCGTGTTATTTTCAGAAAATGCAAATGCAACAAAACTATATCTTAGTATAAATTACTCGTAACTTGAAATTAGTGAAATTGAATCTTATTTTTGTGGAATGACAAGCCTCGATGCCAGAAGGAATCACTAAGTTACAATATGATCAACGCAACACAGTGATCCAACCTCGATGTTGACGATGTATGAATTTATCTACACTTTTAATTTATTATTATATAACTCGTAGTTTCCTTCATTACATTTGATACTGCCTTTATACAGAAAAAATAATAATTAAAAAGCTCTGTGTCTCATTGGGACTTAGCTTTCAATAATTTTAATCTTTGGGTAATGCCATCTAAGCTTTAGACTGACATGCTAAAGCCTTCGTTAGAGATACTAGGTCTGTCTACATACCAAAGAGAACCAAGCATCACAGAGTGCTCACGGAGCAAAGAAAACAGTGGATACTACGTAAGGGACCTTCTCCATACAAGCCGAGAAGAGATCGGTGGGGTGGGGAGGTGCCATATAAGAAACACAGGGAATGTAGCTGGAACAGAAGAATTTCTTCGCTTTTAACCTTCGCATTACTAAAAATGAAGTCTTATGGGGTCGCATTTATTAATACCCTAATTAATATTATGTAAAAACATTAGTATTTAAAAAAAACTGCTAAATAATTTTGATAAGAAATTTGTACGCCGAAAAAAAACTTTTTTTCTCCCTACAGTCGCTAAAAAAAAAAAAAAAAAAAAAAAAAAAAAAAAAAAAAAAAAAAAAAAAAAAAAACCGTTATACTGCTATTTCAGATAGATTAAATAGATGTTCAAATAAATTATATTTCCACATTCAATTCCAGTAATTTTAAACCTTTCAAAATCTTTGATGGGAAAGATTTTAAAAACAAGGAAAACAGGTCTAAATCTATTTACAAACAGAAGCTAGCTCTATACGAAATTTTAAAAATAGCCTTCAATAGAATTCACGGCTTGCTCAGAAGATTTTACACTGGTAGTGGATTGACCTATTTAAATTCGCCAGCAGCATCAGTGCAAGGGGATTCTATCGTTGCGCGACAATCTGATTATGAATTATTATGGAACTCGACGAGAAAAATCGAAAACAAAGAATTTTGTTTGATGTTTCGCTTAGTTCTCGAGATATAATGTCTCGGGGTGGTTAGGTCGAAATGCGGCCCGGACTAAAAGAAAAGAGAACTAAGTGAGATATGAAAAATCTTTGTTCTTTACTTTCAATTAGTTTCGTTAATTTACATAAGAATTCATCATCAGACTGTGGCGCCACGGTGATGATAGAACTTCCCTGTGCAATCACCTTGCTGCCATACATCAAAAATCGCAAGCTTAAATGGGAGCAGTTTGCATCGCGATACACCTTGTGTCACTAAGACGGTGCTCAAGAAATTAATAATAACTAATAACAAATAAATAATTTGTTCCTTATGCTGTACAAAGAATATGCTACAGGCTGCATTTCAGCATAATCACAATTTGACTTAATATTGCTGCAAAAAAAGTCAAACGATGCAAATACAACTAAACACATGAAACTTATCAGGAATTACATTTCAGATAACAACAAACATTTCAGATAACAACAAAATGGACTTCATTACGATTCCTAGTTCGCAAAGCACAAATTACCACAATAAATTTCATCACGTACTTTCAATATAAATTACAACTGGACTAAATAATGGATTTGCTGCATCGCGATGTAAATTTGATCCACAAGTAAATAGTAAGATACACTGGTTTTCTGCATCAAAAAATATTTGATAATAGCGTCGTTCTATTGAGAGCTGTGAATAAACTTTTTTAACAGGCATTTTAAATCTACAGCTCGCATTCTTGCAGACACCACGTTGCAAACCCTTCAAGAACAATAATTACAACGTGACTTTCCTATGGAATGTTATTCCAGGTTTTTTGAATATTTATTCGTTTTGTGCAACCATCAACAGCACAAGATGGCATTTTAAAACTCTTTGAAGTATCAGAACATGAAATCTTCACAACAGGGAAAGTAATGAAAACAAGCCAATTATTGAACCTGCTAATATAGTCGCCGTGCATGTGCTGTCGGATCGAGAGCTTACTTGTACAGGCGGCTTCCCAGTTTTTAGTGACACCTTGTCTCCTCTCTTTTCCTATCTCCATGAGAGTGCTCAGCTCATTGATTTGTAAACAAACATAATAGCTCTGACGAAGGATGTAATAAGTTAGCCGAAAGCTTTGATGGGCAAAGAAATTATGTGGCACTATCAGAAAATACTATTATTATTAGCAAAGATGCCTGAGAAATCAATTTTCACCATATTAAATCTTTTATGACAATAGATAAATTCGTTATTAATGTGCCTATACATCATCCCTACACTTTGACTGTATATCTCGATTGGAGGATAAAAATTTGATAATGATGAAAACTACCAAAGAGTAGTATTCAATTGCGTCTTATTTCTTTGTTTGAATCAGATATTAACTGTCTGAAGTCTTGATGATATATGCCTCACAATCTAAGTCAAGTCGAGAGCGTTTTAATTACGAAAATACCTTCAAAATCTGTTCATTGTTTTTAAGTTATAAGAGACGATGAGGTATAGAACTTGATGATCAGAAGACATTTTAATTTTAAGCTTCGGAACCAATCGTTGTGAGACCACTCATTTTCATTCAGTCTGCATTGTTTTGAAATGAAGAAAAAGTCCAACATAACTAGGTTCAGAATATTTCAAATTATACCAGATGTTCAGAACAGAATTCTGTATTCTTGTCTCACGTAATGTTGAATTAATAATTTTTAATGAATGTAGTAATTAGGTATATGGATGTAGTAGCCACGCCATTTACTGCCAGTTAATCACAGGCAGAGAATTTTGAAGTGTGTTGTCTTTCGACATTTACTTCAACATAATCTAGAAGGAGCAACACTTTGCTTTTGGTATGGCTTATCGTTGGGGTCCTTAGTTTAGAATAGCGAGTGGTCTTTTATGACGGTCAATACCTGCGAGTTGACTTCCGGGTTCCTGGTCTTCTGGGCGCGCTCGTAGAACGGCGCAGACAGCTGTCTGAAGCGATCCGTCAGCAGCGGGATGTTAGTAGTCTCGTGCAGAACTGCAGTCGGGAATCTGCTCGGTAGGTGGAGGGCCCGCTTTAGTGCCCTGTTCTGTATCACCTGAAGGCGCCGAAGGTGTGAAGCAGCCGCATAGCCCCATACGGGACAAGCGTATTCCATAATTGGTCTTACCAGGGTGATATAGATGTTTACTCCCGTGGCGGGATCCAAAAGGCTATTCCTGTTCAGCCCTTCTCCTAATGTCTCGAATAAGGGATCGCCAAGTCAGTCGCCGGTCTAGAGTGACTCCTAGGTACTTGACTTCGTTTTCCCACGGGATCGTCTCGTTGTGAAGTCGGAGGGGTGGAAGGTTTTGAGTGCGTCTCTTACTGATTATGATGGCTTGAGTTTTTGTGGCGTTGATGGTTATCCTCCACCGTTTCGCCCAGTCCTCAGTTGATCGAAGGACTTTTTGCAGACGCCTAGTTGCTAGGGTACAGCTTCTGCTTGCCGTACAGTATGCCGTGTCATCGGCATAGGTGGCAGTAAGAACTCTGGGAGCGGTAGGCACGTCAGCGGTGAAAAGCGCATAGAGCACTGGTCCCAGTACAGAGCCCTGCGATACCCCAGCAAGGATTCGCCTCACAGTTGAAGTGGCCTCGCCTACACGAACGCAAAATGTGCGGCCAGTGAGATATGACATCAGGAGCTTTACTAGTCTGCCTGAGAAGCCTTGTTCGTATAATTTGAGTAGCAGACCTGTATGCCACACAGAGTCGAATGCTCTGGCGATATCCAGAAGCACCAGGCCACAGTATTGTTTTTCGTTGAATGCCCTTGTCGCTGCTTCAACCACCCTCATGAGCTGTTGCGTGGTGGAGTGATTGCGGCGAAACCGAGCTGGTAATGGGGATTAATCTCGTTCCGTTCGATGTAATGATTTAGCCTCTTGAGCAATAACCGCTAAAAGACTTTGCTTATAGACGGCAGGAGGCTTAGCCGGTAACTTTGAGGTAGGTGCGGGTCCTTCCCGCTTGTGTGTATTGCCACAACTTAGCATGTTTCCAGCATTGGGGGAATTGCTGAGTGCGATGAATATTGTTAAATATTCCTGCCAAGTAAGCTGACGCTTGCGGTGGTAGATTCTTGAGACAGCTATTGAAGACACGACCATGACCAGGTGCTTTATCTGGGTGAAGTGTGGCTAGGCAGCTCGAAACCTCTTCCGGAGTGATGGTGTCAATTTCTTCCTCGTCGTCCCCTTCCTCAGCCTGCAGATAGGTGTTTAGGCAGCGATGTACCTCTTCTACTTGCAACTGGTCTTCCACTTCCGATGGCCGAAAGTTCCTCTCGAAGGAATCTGCTAGAGCGTTTGCCTTGTCAGTTGGACGATAGACTGGGTCCCGTTCGTCGTTTAGGGGTGGGAGTCGAGATCGCTGCCTAGTGAATTTCTTTGTCTCTGCCCACAGCGTCCCATCACCTGGGGTCAGCATCGAAACACGAGCCTCCCATTCACTGCTCCGGTGCTCTGCCAGCGACACCTTCAAGTCTCTCTGGACTCAGTTTAGCAGTCTTCGCGTGTTGGCGTTCCTCGTCAACTTTCACTCCTTAGCTATTCGGTTTTTGTGCCGAATAGCCGCTAGGAGGTGGGGCGGGAGCTGGCGTGAAGTGTTCTTGGTGAGGCACCTCTTTGGAGTCGTCGCTGCTGATGCCTCCTTGACAGTGTGCTTGAAGAAGGACAGAGCATAGTCTATATCCTCTGCCGGGCGGTCCGGTAGTGCTGCTGAGACTATCTGACGGTATCTGCCCCAATCAGTTTTCCTGAATTCCGGCTTTTGTTGTGCATTTACGATTAGGTCGGACTCTAGCTCCACGACGACTGGGCAATGGTCAGAGAACAGCCTGTTAAGCTTGGATGCCGCGACGAATCCGGTGATTCCTTTAGTGACTGCCACGTCGAGAACATCCGGACGTCCGCGGTGAACTGGGTAGTAGGTGGGTTCTTCGGGTCCCCACACACACATATTGTGTCTGTTGGCGACTCTCCGTAGTATGTTATCTTAAGGGTTTTTAACTCTGCTGTTCCAGTCTGTGTGTTTGGCGTTGAGATTACCTCCGATGAACAGCTTGCCTCTGATATTTGCCAAGGTATTAAAATCAGCCTGTGCTGTTTCCCTTCTAGGAGGCCGATAGGCAGAAATTACGGTCAGTGGTCCTCTTGTCGTGGTCACTTCAATGGTGACAGCTTCAATGTACTGCAGGGCGGAATGTAGATCTCGTGATGTGGAATGCTTCTCTTGGCATAGATAGCCACGCCACCTTTAGCAGTTGGACGATCATATCTATAACAGCAGTAGTTGGCTACTAAGGCTTTCAGTCCAAGTTTTAGGTGGTTTCGGTGACAAGACATAGATCTACGTAACTGCCGGAATTCCACGGTCTGTCCATGAATACCATTGGCATTCCATATGCAGAAAGAGAGGCTATTTAATTGGGGTCGTCTATCCATAATGAAGATTACAACTGCATTTGGGAGTAGCTATAGCTGTCTTCACTGCAGCGCAGATGTCCGTGGTCATCTGGTCTTGCCGCTTGGTTAGACTGACCAACATATTTAGGACAGTCTCCAATATTTTACTCAGTCCTTCAGATTCCGCCGGAACTGGAGCAGCTGAGGGAGGCCAATGTCGTGGTTGGTTGTTTAACAGATTTTCTGTGCAGGAGCTCTGCTGGTTTTTATGTTCTTGTTGGTCGACCAGATTGGAATCAGAAGTTGCAGAAGTGGCCGACTGTAGACCCGCAACTTCCGAAAAGAGGCGACCGTCAGTCTCACTGGATTTTCTGTGTTTCTGGTTCTTTGGATGCTTCCTAGTCATCCTAGTGGGCTTCGTCTGTTCTTTGCCAGTCGGCGGAGAGGAAGTATTTGTTTGTTGATGCTGGATGGAGGAGAAGCTCAGTAAATTTTCTGCCGGTGGCTTTAGATCCTTCTTGTGATGTTGTTTGGCGGTATCACTATTGGCTGGTAGGCCTCTCTGGCGATCTCGTGCCTTCTTGTACACTGGACAGCCTCTATAGGACGCAACATGGCTGCCCCCACAGTTCAAGCACTTAGCTGCGTCGTGTCCTTTTCTCAACGTGCACTGTTTTGTTTCATGTGGGCCGGCACACTTTACACACGCGGGAGGCATTTTACAGTGCTTGGCCACATGACAATTAAAACACTGAGCGGGTCCAGCTGTAGCTCTCAGTTTTTCCGTTTGAATCTTGAGGTGGCAGATGCTCTCTACCTTAAATATGGCCTATTCTCAGGGATGTCAGGAAGAACGACAAGGAAGAGAGGCATGACCCCATTGCTTCCTGGGCGGCGCAGCTGAACCACTGTCTGGATATTAAAGCCCATATCTTTTAGCTCGAGTTTGATGTCGTCAGTGGCCATAGTCCGGGGAATCCCACGGAGTACCACCTTCAGAAGTGGCACTGCTCCAATCGGAAAGGTATAGTAAGGAATGTTGCTAGCTTGCAACATCTCGGTGGCTGCTGTGAAGTCTTCAACGGTTGTAAGTGTGAATTTTATTTTGTCCCCTCCAGCCGATTTGGCTGAGAAATGTTTTTTCACGACGTCACCCACTTTGTCGTGCAGAGCTTTATAATTCTCTTCAAACTACACAACAGTTGGCGGGATATGCGCACTTCTGGTAATCTCTGATGACTTGTCCTGAATTGGTTCGAAAGGATTGGTTGTTTCCATCCTTTTCGGGTCAAGCGTTGGTGGTGGCCTCGCTGTACGGCGAGGGAAAACAAAGCCCTCGTCACCTGGTTCCCCACTTTTCTGGTAAGTGTGGTTATCCTCATTGCTCTTGGGACCCTGGGAACGACGCCCTCTTACTCCATTCCGCCCGGAGACCGAGGCTGCAGTATTGTCGGTGGCTTCCATGGTCTTCTTATTTTGTGCCTTAGCTTTCTTTGGTTTCTTGGATGTACCTAGTTTCGACACTGCTAGACTGACTCCACTAGATTTGCTCACCTCATTGTTTCTGTAGTTGACGGCACGTGGCTGTTTATTGTATGTCCTCTCTGGTGGAGTAGTGGGACGCTTTCTTGGTGTTAATTCTTTACTCACCGAGTACAAATCACCGTGTATACGCTGAATGTTAAACACAACGGCTGGTGTGGCGTCTTCATCCATTGCCATATCCTTATCCGTTGTCGCACTTGACACAACGACCGCCGGCATTGAGACGCTCGACACGCGCGGCGCGGAAGTGCAAGGCAGCCTTTCCTCGTCACCCATCTGTGCGCCTCTGGTCACGTACTGATGGGTGGCCGAGCTTAATACTATCGAGTTATTCTACTTCGACACGACACGTAATTCCTTGTCACTTTCGAATAGGACTGTTGATAATATATCGATATATCGAAATATCGATATTATTTTTTGAAAATATCGATATTTATGAGTGATATTTTTTAGGACGATATATCGATACTGAAATATGGATATCGGCTTCGATATTTTTTTAAATAAGTTATCATTTTTCTTTTGATCTGAATGACACGATGTCCTTCAAATTTCTGTTACGCACAGAGATCAGCAAGTAAATCTTACTACGTTTTTATAATTAATTTAAAAGTTATAGGCACAAAGTCTACTCAGATGATGACAACAGAGTAGGCAAGGCATCTCTCACCCAACACGAATCGAACGCAAACCCATTTTTTGAAATGAGCGTGTGGATTGTCCAGGGTAGTCAACTTGAAATAAGTATGTTAGCAGGAATAGTGGGAAATGTAAATAACAAATAGTTGCTTATTCGAGAGCAAGAAAAATATGATTGCTTATTCGAGAGCAAGAAAAATAAGACAACTCAGAATAAGCTATCAACATACAAAACTAAATGAAATACCACAAAAAAAACATATGAAACAAAGTTATGTAACTTGGTCATAATGTATGCTATGATAGCTAAACTTCTACCTAAATAAATGCCTCAACCGTATTATTTATCAGTCTTAAAATACAAAAAAATAAGATTTGCCACGAACATCTTTCGAGTTTTATAGCTTTTATTAATTTTTATGAAACTTATGAGACGCATAATGGTCAAATTTCTAAAAAAAATCAACAATCTTCACCAACAGAAACCATTCGAAAGTGAAAAACCTGATTAAGAACAAAATCACACGTCTATTTATCAGTAGACAACCTTATTTTTGCAAGGTTTGATTTTATGAAATTACATTTACGAAAGTATCGATATATCGACAGCCGATATTGATACTTTTTAAAATATCGATATATCGAAAATCCGATATTTTTAAAAATATCAACAGCCCTACTTTCGAAAACGATAACTATCTATAATAATCACACGTCCAGTCAAAATGCACACACGTAATAATCATCAATCGTCACACTACTCTCAATCATACAATTAATGCATACTATTCCATACAATGCATAATCCCAAAATCAATCTATTAATCAGATATATGAACGTATTAGAATTTTTATCTATATATAGTTAGTTGCAGTCATTTAAACTGCGAGAAGGAATTTCTGTTTCGTTAAGCGCAATTCACGCTACAGCAATACGACGGATTTTCATTGAGTTCCAAACATTATGCAGCCCAGGATCTCGAGACTAAAATGAGGTATGTTTTATCTTGATGCGTTATACAGAAACTGAGAATTATAGAAAAATACATATGTTCGTCCACCTGTTAGTCTCGCTGAACGCGATTTACACAAAAACTGCTGGTCCCGAATACTGTATAGTCCATGAACCGAAGAGTAATATAGCAC
>JARYHS010012519.1:52164119-52351635 GCA_031002005.1 Vandiemenella viatica | reverse complement strand
GAAATAATAGTTACAAAAGCTGCTAACAGACGGCGCTGTACGCTGTACAGCTCATATCAGCATACATAAGTGAAATAATCGTATGAAAATAATCTTTTCAAACAATCACATCAACTCTTCCTTCGGTACGCTAACCTCCTTTCACGTTTCAATGGTGGAACTGATCGCCCTGAGCTTCGGATCACTATTTAGGCATTACGTATGGCGATTACAGCGCCATCTGTTAGCAGCTTTTGTAACTATTATTTCAAACTGCTGTATACACTTCTTACAGCTGTCACGATAAACATACCGTTTACTGCATTCCTCTATCGATATTTGTTTTCGAGATATTTAATTTTAAAATCAGGGAGTCCTTTTCTGGACACCCTGTACGATAAACAAAGAAGTACATTTTCTTCCATTTGGTAATATTCGTGATATGAACGGTGACTTGAAGCAAATTGTAGTTTCTCTTTAATTGGTGATGATGTTGGTTTTACGGGAATTTTAGAGGACGAGGTCCTGCCAGTTTACAGAATGCAGGAAAGCACTGTACGCTTGTTGTATTGTATGCTGCTTAGTGCAAACAGTAGAATGTGCCTAGCCATTGTCCTCCGAAGAACGGGAGGAAACCTGTGGTTGTTTTCTCGTCTTTCAGCGGATTGCTATTTCCAGTGCACCGTGGAGGTACCTCGCATAGCACAATAATACATTCACTGTTTGTTTTTGTTGTATAACACTCTGAATTCTCGAGGATGATGCTGCATAAATATCCCAAATGATAACGCGGTTCCACTGAAGAAAAGCTTAGCGCTATAGTATTAGTACTTCTTCTTATTCATCACACTTCTCTGTCTCAATAATAATAGTTTATCCACAATGGATTAGTGGAACTCAGCGACTGTGATATCCAATTTCTTGATATTAAAAACAGCAACTAGTCACAGTTTGTTGTAATTATATTAACCATTTTGCAGCTGCATATTTGATTACATTATAAACATGAATGCAAACCATCTGATGATGAACAATTTGTTCGAAACCTGTAATGGTTAATATATATAATTACAACAAACTGTGACTGGTTGCTTTTTTTTAATATCAAGAAATTTTCTGTCTCATCCTTTAAAGTTTTGTGCTGCTGTACCGACTCTTTTTACTTAAATATTTTTTTTTGTAATTATGAGGATCCTAACTGTATCTACATTCTCTATTATTTTCTCTGTAAGAAAATATATCTATTTTCAGTGCATGTTTGCTTTTAATGCGCCTGTATAGCCTTCCGCTTCGTTCTTAAGATTTATACGTGCTACATTTGACAATGTCTGTTTCTTGTGCAAAAAGCTGATATTGTGATGACGCCACTACCGTTGTTTCTTTAATATTTTAATGGTAATTTTGAGCCGTAATATAATATAAGCAAAATATCATAATTGATAGACAGATCTGTGTGAAGCTATAGCGGAAAAATCAAGACACGCTAACACAGACAAAACTGCTTATTCAGTTCAGAAATGTTGAGTAACTGCCGCCGATTACTGGTAAGTGATAGGAATCGTATGGCTATCACGCAAATCCGTGTCGAAGTGTACGCTGTTACACCAATATTTCACTCTCTTCAGTATCAGCTACTATAGTGTAGTTTAGATTAGAGCCGTATCTAGCCTGCTTCGGATAGATATATCGATCCAGCAGCTACTAACGGATTCATTAGAGAGTAACATCATCTACGTTAAACTTAACTTGGGATCCTGAATTATATAGACTGCGTAGTTTTTTAATTAACTGATTGAGTAACATTCGAATAATTTTTATCATCTGTGAATGCCACCACAAACCTATTCGGGTCGCAGCAACGGAACAGATGTTTTGGGACCAACTACACTCTGCCATTTGCTGTTTTTTTGTTGTTGTTAATTAATTAAACTCATAGGAACATCTCTAAAGAGAAAATTAATTCCGGCCAAAAACTATCTTTCGTAAATAAATAAAAGCACGGATTCTACAAACTATACTAGGAAGGTGAGAAGGCAAAAGAGGTTTGTAACAAACAAAAAAAAACTTCTAAATAATTTCTAAAACATGAAATCAATAGCAAACTCTTCAAACAGCAAAATCAGTAGCTAAACAAGTGTCTTTGAATAATGTTCCCGCTGAAGGGAAATCACTGAACGATGTAACTAGACATTCCTGTGTCTTTGTTATTAAACTGAAGGTAAGAGAAGGTACCAAGAAAAAGGCAAAGATTTTAATTAATTGGCGTGATGATCTTCTCCACATGAGTAGAAAAGAGCAGACTAGGAAATTAGAAACCGGTTTAAAAAAAAATTCGACGGCGTAATGTGCCATCATCTTCATTTATTTTTTTATTTTTTTGCTTGTGGTTTTACGCCTCATCGAGGACAGTAGAGGGTGGGTAGGAAGGGAATAAGGAACGGGAAGTAATTCGGACATGGCCTTTTTTTAAAAAAAGTATCTCGGCATTCGACTGGAGTGATTTGGGAAAAACATGGAAAACCGAAATCTGGATGCCCTGAGCGAGATTCTAACCGGCGTCCTCCCGGATGCGAGGGCTAAGCGTTACTTCTTACCCACCACGCTCGGTAAATTAAGAACTGGTACTAAAGACTGAGGGAAAATGTTGCTTAACCAACAGTTAAGGGGTCGTAATATTACTAGATATTCCTAACAAGTGCATGTGCCAGTGTACCATATCTAGAATCATTTGAATGAATCTGTAAACGTGTTGTCTATCAGAGGACTCGATAAGTACTATAGCAATATCGGTTCATAGAGAAAAGAAGACAAATTAGTCAGACTTCAGGCCAGCATTTCAGTCTCTACCTAAATAAATAAACGATGTTACAATATGGTCTCATTGTTCACCATTACTTCTGCACTATTTGAAACTAACAAGGGCTATTTTAGTAAAAAGCCTAGTTACTCTGAGCCACACTCTGAACAATGTTAACATAATACGTAATATATCTTGCTGCCTGTATTCAAATTCTGAAACCATCAGAAATGGTCATATTTATCTCTTTGACACCTTAATTCTCTTCTACTTTTAAGCATTCCTTTTAAATACCAAGGCAGCTCCGACATATAAGGTCAAGAATAATAATACCGCGAGTACATTTTTTATCACAACAGATAAAATATCAGTAAACTAATTAATGATCGAGCATTGAGGAATCAAGAATTTGATCACTTTTCGTGTAAGATCCCACCAAGCCATCCAGATTTAAGATTTGAAAGATATAAAAAATATTATTTCATTCAAACGCAGGATTAATATTTCTTACCTCCATTTCAAATAAAATGAAGATTGACGCTCAACAGGTAAGATTAAGCTTTTTGTTATATTTCACAAACTTGTTTTTTCTGCTACTTCCATATATTCAGTTTTCACCTTCATTTGACTGTGAGTGGCAGGAACGATTATCCATTAATCTGAACTAAATAATGAATAGTAATACACAAGCATCCTGGTGCTCAAGACTGGGAAATGGAAACGCTAAAATGTGAAGTAGTAAAAAATTGTACTACCAGAACTTGCGCCATAATCGTAACCAATTTGGCACTTTTGTGCAATTAAGAATACTCCAGGGGACAACATTATGTACAAGAAATCCCTTGAAAGAAGTGCTTTAATATTTTACAAGAAGTTAAATCCCCTACGAAACATCTTAAAGGGAGGAATACCACTTTTCTAGCAGTTTTATTACTATCTGTTACAAGTAAAATGTTTTTTGTATAGCTAGATTTTTTATTTTTAGCACATAAAAGCAAATTGTTTCTTAGATAAATAACGGATATGACCCTTAACTGATTACTTTATACAAAAAATACTTAAAATGACAAAAAAAACTTTATTTCAGTCTAATATTGCCTCGGAAGTTACTTCCCTGTCTTTTCCTTAAAGCACCTTGATTTAGAAAAAAAAAAAATCCCTGCTTGAGTGATGTTTTACAACGTTATTTACAACGTTACTTACTGTGCCGACAAAATCCATACTTTGTGTCACTGAATTTATCAGCAACACATAAAAAATATTTATTAAATATATCAGCAATTGAAAAATTAGATTCTACTGAATTTTCTTTGATAAAAATGTCATTACAGGTTTGGTTATTTTTTCCTATTTCTTTTTTATTACAATGTCCCATATCTTCTTAAATTTATTTTCAGGTGTTTCAGTGTTGTGTCTGTGAATGTCATATCCGTCCTGTGGTGTGTCTAATTAGCAGGAACAAATTCATCAGCCTGGTTGTATAGCCTAAGATGCAAAAAATAAAAATAATAAAGAGTATCAGCAGAATTAGTAAATACAATATTTCTAGTACCATAAACGCGCTGCTTGAATATCCTGTAGAAATTTTTGTATTTTTTATTTTTCTGTTTTAAACAGATTACCTACCCATTAACGGATGCTTAATGCAACTAGCTTCCGGAATGTGTCAGCTTTCGCTATTTTCTTTTATATCCACATCTCATGTACGTAAGCTCAAAAGTATGATAAATATTTAATTAGTCACAAGAGTTATGAAACTTTAGTAAATTTTAAAATATACTATTTGGCGTATCGTACAGCCTTTGCGGTGGAAACATTTCAGCAGAATCACACTAGAGAGAAAATAAAGCTACAACCCCTTTTTTCGGCGTGGCGCAAATTTGGCTCTTTTCAGAATTTAGAAACAATCGAAATATGCAGTGATTTATGTTGCCAGAAATAGGGTCTGACGAACAGAAAGGATTTAATTTTTTTCTATGGAATGCTAGACGATATAACAAAAATAGAAGGGTTTTATTCTTCCTCTGACAAATAGGAATCCGACGAGCGCTAATTAAATTCAGTCACTCATGGACTAACTTCCCAACAGTGCTACTAACTTTAGCCTCGGTAAAGTACCATCCGAATTATTTTTTATTCATTAATTTGACAGTAATTGTTGTAATTTGGATCCATGAACTGTGCCTATTATTTTAACTATGTGTTTTAAGATTTTCTTGAAAAATCGTTTGATATGACAGTATAGTTTCAGATGAAGGACCTAAAATCCGTGAAAGGTCAAACGGTAATTTTCTCCGTTCACGCTGCAACCTATGTAATACATTATTCAGTACTAGGAAAACAATATTATGTCTATCAGTAAATTCTTATCACTGCAGTTAATTCTGCAAACATTTGCTGCATGTTTGTCAGCCCAGTTGGAAGGAGTTGTTCATCAAATTAACATTTAATTGGATACGTAAAAGTAACGTGTTTTTTCAATTGTTAAGATTTTTTCCTTTTTTATTAAATTTATTTTCAGGTGTTTCAGTGTTGTGTCTGTGAATGTCATATCCGTCCTGTGGTGTGTCTAATTAACAGGAAAAAATTCATCAGGCTGGCTGTATAGCTTCCAGTGACGAAAATATGTTTTACTTTGTTACCTCTAAGGTTTTAAGCTTAACAATAAGCCACATCTATTCTTTCAAATCCTCCGAGGTAATATTTCCTGTTAGCAAAAATGTAAAAAACAGATTCGTCTCTAGCGATACTATGAAAAGTAAGAGACAAAATTCACGAAACAACAATTTTGTATGAATTAATACAGTAAACTATTATTTCAATGTTTCCAAATCGGTCATGTGATTGATTTCAATCTGTACTAGTTGGTGATTCTTTTTTATTTTCAAAAATTTAGGTCATTTTTAGCATGTGGAAGGATGATACCAGTTTTTGAAGGCCTCTGCAGAAGTCCCTGCCACCTGCCGGTTTATCGCGGAACTGCGAAATAGCCACCAGAGTGCGCCGCTTGAGAGCGCCACTACCTTATCGACGGTTATTGGGTTGTGGCCCAGTAGCGCCTAGCTGTCCCGCAAGCAGACAACCCGCGCTGCACGAGGAAATCGTGTTGAGAGACATGGTAAGAGCACGACGCGTATCATACACCAAACTACACCATACTACAAAATTTGAAATATCATACGTGAACGAGCTAAAGATATGTAGCTAGTGTCTAAATAGTAAATAACCTAGAGATATGTGATTATTGTCTCAAAGTTTGAAGACATAGCGTTCCAAAAACTTAAGTGATTAATTAAAAAATTCCCAACGCTACTTAGTAAAAAAAAAAAAAGATATTTATCATCATAACATTTGTTAAAGAATTTATGAGTAGTATATTACAGACTGGGAGAGAACGTTAACAACACAAATATAAAATTTTCTCTATCATATTCCTTCCGTAAAACAAAAATATGGTTTTTATATTTCATAAATCAATTTATAAATTATAAATTTTTAGCTTAAGAAGGGCTTTTAATTCGAGATAAATAGTAAAGTAAATCGGTAGCTACGATTCATTTCTAAACAATTAGTTTCTGAATACACCTGTATGAAATTTATGTCCTACGTATGATTCAGGAACCTTTTAACGGTTTTATGTGCAAAAATTATTCATATTACTTTAAGAGACCCTGAATGTTATAAACATTTTAAACCTCCGACATAAACATACTTCCGTCAGGCAATTTGATGAATTTCGTGACCACATAGTTTACATCAATCAGAACTGTTTCAATGCAATAATAAAAAGGACTTTTTTTAATACTGGAATTATTACTATATAATTATTTTTCTTTACTAACTTATCTTCCGGGAATTGAAAAGTCATTGAACCATTTGTATAATTGTTTGAGAAACTACCCTTATTTTGTCAAGTATATAATCGCAGTGTAATCAGATTGATATGATGTAAACTTTCTATTAGAGTTAAGTCTAATTTCTTATATTTTTTATCTGTGTTGTGTATTAAAATGTTTGCTTCCTCTGCTTACAGTACGGATTCGTAAATTATGCTCTGGAGCTGTTGGTGGTGAAAACATTTGGTGAAGAGACATGGGAAAAAATAAAGTGAGTTATCGTTTTCCAGATACATAGAAATCAATTCGATTTAGGATCTTATATACAATCAACAACGATTACCGCACTGTGTTTGACATTTCATCGAAATATACTGCCTATTTTTGCTTGCTTTGTCACTGATATACTGAAAACGTTCTATAGTTCAGTTCATTGTAATTATACTCAATGAGCAGTATCTATTTTTTTACTGTTGAAAACACGAAATTGGTTCGAAATATCTTTTTTACTATTTTATATGTGTTGATATAGGCTTATACAGACAAGTAAATTAATTTTATACCATAAGTGTGACATCCAATCTGCAGTGTATGCAGAACTCTTCACATTAAGGTATGTAAAACTACCGAAGGATCACTGGCACTAAAATGGAGGTACTCTTATCTACGCATTCTTTTGGGCACATTATGCATATTATGTCTGAGCCATTTAAGGTGCCAACACTGTATAGGAATGATTAACTCTTTGATGTCATTCCGATGGTGTAGATTACGGTTTTTTCCATATTAGTATGTGCGTAATCAGAGATTCAGCGTCTGAAACACTCATGTTTCTGGCTAGCTGTCTAGAAAAGATTTTGCTATTTTGGTAGTTTTCCTCACTGCGAGGACCCACTGGAGTTTGATACCTGTGGTGTCTCATTTTTACTACTTGTTTCTAATGTTCTGCGTTGAGGCTTTGCTGGCATGTAGTGAAGATCTATAAATTACTTTGAAAAATTAAAGTCTCAACGTACATAGTTTCACGCTTTTGTGCAATGGCCAGTGCTATTCCAAAAAAATTGGACAATTCGATATTGTAGGTTCTATTGCGATTATAGTCAACCTGAATTTGTATATTCTGGAGATTTTATACTTCTAACTTAATTTCTTTGTGGACTTTGTATTGTTTATGTTATCTGTTCGGGTAGATTATTTCCCTCATTTTTTGTTGGCTCCTTTATACTCGAGCATTCAGTTTAATTTGCAGTATGACTAACCAGGCACTAATATTAGTCTTTGGTTTATGTTACCATTATTATTTGTTAGTTTCTGTGCAGGAGGCCAAATAACAACAACCTTTGCTTAAATAAGATTGGAGGGACATAAGTACTCCAAATTTCAAATTTCTAAGCAATAAAACAGTTACCTCTACTATCACAGTAATCCGTGATAAGAGAGTGTTTGGTTACAATACTTTGGTTGCGTGGCATCATTAGATAATATTACTGGCAGAGATCACCATTTACTCATGACATTTTCTGGTGTAATGGTTTGAATTACAACAGGTTACGCAATCTCTGTATTACTTTATTCACCTTCAATATTTTTTTTGTATTTGTGTTATGAAAAATCAGAGTTGCGTTGGGTTTAACAAATTAGGTTTGCTGGCGCAAAGAAAAAAAAAGCCACCAACCTTATTTATGATTTTCAGATAATTCCTGTGGACTTTTAGAAAGAAAATATTCAATATGCCAACGTCGCAACTACAAATGTTCATTGCAGCTTAGCACGGAAACAGATTAACTATGCTGCCTGTCATATCTTCTACGATGAAGCCTAGAAAATCCTTTAAACTATGTAAAGCATCATCTTTTCTTTTCAGCTTTCCATATCGCCTTCTTTAAACTTTCAAAACTGTTCTCTTTGTTACGTTAGCCGTCATCTTTCTGCTTCGTACGCGACGCTATACTACTGTTAGAAACTGCTGGTGCTCCAAGCAAATTATGCAACTCTTCCGCGTAACTAGGTGCAGAACTCATTTTGCTTTTATCACGACTATTCTGAATGCGTACCAGTGAAATATTCCTCTGCGTCCCAACTAATATCTCTTCAACTTTCTGGTCTATTTATATCTTTAAAAAATATGGTAACTTCATTGGTTTCATGAGTGTCACAATTTCGAAGAAATCAATATTTAAAAATAAATGCTGATACGCACTATGTCCCATATTCAAAACGTTTTGTCAGCTCCAAACGTCTCAGAGCGATGAAATGACTTTACATTTGACCACTTTATTTAACAATGTTATTCGATCTACTGACAGGTTTTATTATATCATGAAAAAGCTCTATCGCTTATCGTTTATTCAGCCCTTGTATATTTCCTAAGGTTTTCTCTAAACTCAGGCGATTGAAACAAACATGTTTCAGTATACAGAATGAATCAGGAACATCTATGATCTCGACCTGATACATTTGGCTTCTGTTTCTCACCTACCATTCTTCATTCTTAATTAACCTACGTCTTATTTCCTTTAACTTGGCTTCCCTAGCAACAACATATTAACTTACATCGGATGCGTTCCCTTCTTCAATCCTCAAACTTTATTTTTTTTTTTATTATTTTTTTTTTTTTTTGGTATGGTGTTTCGACGAGATTTGAGCCAATCTCTAACAAATAAAACTGCCACTAGTTGTCGACTGCCCATTTACTCCTATCCCGTTCACACGTGTTCTGCATTTCTCTAATTTGCTGCGTACTGCTTGTGCCTATGGTAAACGATGGAACTTTTGCCTCACTTAGCTCCGCATTGGTACTTTATGTGTTGAAGTTTCGTAAACTGTGTGTTTATTATGCTGTGTTTACAATGGTTGCAAGAGAACTTTTCTATTGTGTGGGGTATCATATCTCAATATCAGTTATTATTTGACCAGGAGAGATACTGAGACTAACAGTGAACAGACGATGTATCAGTATTACTGAAGACTTTTATTTCAATCACTGCTGTCTGCGCAACAACTACATCATGGATTGTACTAGTCAAATCCTTGTTTCGTTGCACCACTTATTGAAAGGTAGTAATGAATTACGATTAATGTTTCATTACATAATATCTTCCGGTTCTAAATACACTATGAATGGGTTCCCTAGTGAACAGGAAAAATTGAAGACTAAGTAATTGCTAAAGAATGATCGTAAAGAGAAGGAGAAGAGCAATTGAATAGTTGAACCAAAAATTCAATGGGCACATTATCAAATATTGTAAAAGAACCACCAATCCTTATGGGCGAATGGTAATACCTGAGACTAGCATTCGGAAGAACGTAGGCTCGTACGCCGGTCCACCTATACAGATTTCGGTTTTCCAAAGTATAAACAAATCGTGTCAGATGAACGCTAAGATGGCTCTTTCTAATAATCCTTCCCATTCCTTGTAACAATTCCTTATCCAACTTTAATAACCTAACTTCGATGAAGCGTTAAGCCCTAATCAAAGTTCAAATTAATAAATGAATTAATTGCTACACCATGTAAAAATCAAAAAAGAAATATTGTGATATGTACAGAAAACCAAAAATGGCCCAAATATTAATTAAAATAATATTCATACAGGCAAAATTTTACTATTTGCTTGCATCAGGTTAGCCTCATGTTTCAAGTCATGATAAGCACTTCCTTCAACATCGTAGAGATGACACAATCCTGAGTAGGAAGAAACTCGCAATTTAGCACTGATTGAGAAAAATTTAATGGATTATCCGAGTCAGGGTTCTCCAATAGTTCCATCAGTCTATTGTTGGGCCCATATACTGACTGTATTTTCACAACTGAAGTAACTTTGCAAAGGCACTGAGGTTAACAGTACATGCAGCCACGAAGTCTTTTTCACCTGTTTTAACAAATATTTGTTCAAACGAAGGTCAAAAGAAACTACTACTTCTCATATGATGAAGCGCATCTCATTTAAATACCTGTTTTTTTTCTATATTTTTATGGAAATTATCAACTAGATGGAAGTAAGATTATTCCTCAATCTTTGAGCAACAACAATGGATATTTTATTCAGGGTATAAATAAAAATTTTCGTACGTAAAAATAAAAATCAACACAAATCGAAACTTGCGAACGTATCTATATAACTTGAATGAATTCACCGGTTTATCTGGATGTCCATGTAATACATCACTTATGATAGCGCCACAGATGTTTTAATGTGTGATTCTTGCTGTTCCAAGCGTATAATTTTTTAATTTGGGATTTTTTGATTTTCAGGTATCGGTAAGTGTTAACATTAATCAAAATTCTTCGTGATTACACCCTTTAAATCACCTTGTATACAGTCTTACAAGGTAAATCCGCAGGAATCTATTACAATATGTTTTCGAGCAGCAGAAATAAAAATTCTGTCTTTAAAGTTTTACTGTGTTTCCAAACGGGAATTATATTTTTAATCACTAATACCTTTTAATGTCTTGATAAAGTAATAGATATAAATCATTCATAAATAGCGAATAGCTGTGAACTAATATTATACTACATTCTGTAAATGGAATCCATTAGCATAGATTACACGAACAGCGATCATGACGAATCGATTCATATTTGCTAACTTTTAACAATGATTAGAATCCGGAAAGTATATCCTAGCTGGCTTCATACACTATTCAATGTTCTCCGGAAGAAGGAGTTAATTTTTGTATCCGATTATTATTGGATGAGGAAATTAATCTTTGTTATTTTTTCAAATTTATATAATTAAAGACTTGAGATTCCTGTATTAAAAAAAGTTCCTAGCTAGCTTTTTTTTATACTAAAAACTGCTTTTATTTGGTTATAAAGTTATTTTGCTTAGTCTCCCTCCGCTATTGTTACGTAAAGCTGATTCTGGAAATAATCTGGAACAAAAACGAGATAGTTATTTGTCAATGCTTTCCCGTGTAAAGAATGAATAAAGGATTAGATTCAATAGAGCCTCAAAGGAAATTTCATTCAATAATTCATTGAGAGCCAAATCAATCAACTGCTTACAACAAATGTAAACTCAGGAAGAAATTATCATCTTATCCCGCCTAACATACTTATTAAGTTTATCCTTTATAAATAACATGAAAAATAAATTCAAAACATTATTTTTATAAAGTACACCTCAGTATAGGAGGTGAGATTAAAAACTATTCCCTTAGGGCAAACTGAAGTGAAACTTGACTATTAGCAGAAAGTCTAAAATTTTCTGCTTTTGACCATGTGAAGTGTTTGACGTTCTCCGTGACGACCCAATGTTTAATTCTAGGTCAGGGTACTAAAATTTACACATTTCTTTAAAGTAAAGTAAAATGAAAAAAAGAAAAAAATATTCCGTAAGATTGATCATTTTTCAAATTTACTATTTGTATGCCAGATACCAACGCACAGAAAATCAAGTATTGAAACGGTAAAGAACTTTACACTGCGCAAAAGTATTACTGTGTAGAGTCTCAGCCTATGCAGCAAGTAATGTAACCTACTCGGTTAACGTTGCTAGGGCTATAATAAGTGAAATAAGGAAATTATTTAGACTTTTTATAGGAAATTAGTGGTTTAAGCGCATTGTGCAATATTGAAATCAGGTCAAGCGAAAAATGTTGCACTCGTGGTGTTACGTGCAAGAACCTCATCACCGAGCCGCGTCAATAAGTTGTATCAGAAGGAGAAATTTAGACAGAAAATTTGTGTAAATGTGTTTTTAAGGGGAGCAACTTCCGGTCTTTCACCGGATTTTTCGTAAGTGAGGAATTTTCAGCAGTCATTCCAAGTTAGTTGCCGTGTTAGTGAGACCGGAAGAGATCATTAGTTAGTAATGGATGCGAATGTACCTAGGTAATTAGTCGCACTACTAGAGTATTAAGCCACTCAGGCACCTGTGTGTTATTCATCACTTTGCAACATATACAAATGAGTGTTAGAAACTGTTGTTTCTATTAATTAGAAACACGTTTTAATCGCATCGTACAAGCAAATAAAAGAAGATGTTATGGTCAGTTTGGGAATATTCAAGAAACATTAAGGTTTTTGAACGTAACGGATAGCAACATAGAGAAATAATAACGTTGCAAATGTTGTGGTGGAGTTTTCTGAGTCTAAATAAAGAGAAACTGTGCGCTAAAAGTTAAGAGGTGAAAATTATCTTTGACTAATCAAGTATTTTTTATTAGTTTAGAGATCCTTTCTGACATTTTGTAAGTTTCAGAGGAAGGATGGAAGAGGCCATCGACCGAAGGCTGATGACAAAGTTTAGTACTCACGATACGATAACGGGGTAAGGCATTAGCGAGACCCACTTAAAGATGACGAGACTATACGCACAATTAAACATGTAGGGAAGATTTTGCTTATAGGTTTTTTTTTTTTTTTTACAGATGTCAGACTATATAGATTATTAATAAAAAAATAAGTGAAACGTTGAAATAATACAAAAATACTTTAGTTTAAGAAAAAAATACTATTTAAAATAAACTTCTGGCTATACATTATATCAGACTATTTCTCATGGTGATAAAACCTAATATCGAAGTAATTTAATTTAATTTAATTGCAATGGAGCACATGCTCCGGTGGCAATTTCCCTACACATCCATCTTCCCCCTATCCTGCACCTACCTACATTTGCCCTCTACAAATTTTATCTTTAAATTCTTTCAAAGTTTTCGGCAAATTATTCATCTTTTCTCTTGGTAACTCATTCCAATCCCTGACACCCTTACCTAAAAAAGAGAATCTTCCTACACCCTTGTGCCTGAAATCGAGTGCTAGCTTGTGGTCATGGTCATCTTTTCCCTTCCATGCACTACTTTTCATACCTATGGCAATATCTTTCCATGCCTCATCGCCAGTATATGCCCTGTACACTCCCATGACCCTCCTCATTCTCCTCCTGTCTTGCAATGAATCCCATTCCAGCTCCTTTATCATATCCGTCACTGATTGCATTCTGCGATAATTTCCAGAAACAAATCTAGCAGCCCTTTTTTGCACCCTCTCCAACTCCTGTATTTGATACGTAAAGTGAGGGTCCCATACTACACTACTATATTCGAGCAATGGTCTGACCAAAGTTTTGTAACCCAATTCCTTGACTTCTCTCGTACATCCCCTCATCACTCTTTCCAACAAGTGCAGAACTTTGAAACCTTATCCTACCACTTGTCCTATGTGTCCTGCCCAGTTAAGTTTGTTATCAAAAGTAATTCCAAGATATTTACATTTCAAGTCTTCAGCAAGCAATTCTTTCCCCACCTTATATTCATAATTAACCTTTTGTTTTTTAATTGTGTATCTAATAAGCTGACTCTTCTTTGTATTATTCCATATAAAATATTCCATATAAAGAAATGTGATACAAATTAACAACAAGATAAAAGACCGCCAGTGTGGCTGAGTGTGCTGAGGCACCGCACAGTGACTCCAGGAAATACAACGGGACTGGGCACAAACCAAGCCCCCAAGTACCGACCATCCTGATTGCAAATTTTAGGCGGTTTCCCGCAATCATCTAGTAGAATGTTGAGACGGTCTCAAATAACCACCTCAAAATTACACATTTCTCAAACAAACAAAAATAAACTTTACCATACAGAACACACAAAGATACACGTATCACAGATAGATGTCAACACACCTTCAATAGATTGAATACGGTTATATTTCCGGCAGGAACTCTTTTACTTCCACTCCCACTTTCATGATTCATACTGCCCATGTCTACGTGGTGTTTTGTGGAAGATTTTAAAAAAAACAACTGCATAGGCTGACCCTGGACCATCTTTAAATAATAAATATGATGCTTCCTGTAGACGTAGTAGGAAAGTTATGACGTGAAGCAAACAGTAGGAACAATTTGAAGAATATTATTACGTCTGAAATATATGACAGCTAGGTGGGAGATAAAATGTATAAAAATCTGCTTTTAGTCGATGTCTAAGTGATTATTATACAGTACAGTCACATTAATGAGACCACCACCTACTTTCGACGTCAACGTGAAATAACCAATCACAGAAGACAGGTGGCAGCACATTACAGTGGAGTGTATATAAAGGATGTCCTAGGTCATCGGAAAGCATTTCAGTCGTTGGCGTAATGCAGAAACGTAGCGATTTATCCGACGTCTGAAAGGGCATAATTATTGGCTTTCGGGCCAAGGGTGGAAGGATTTCTGAAACGGCTAATTTTGTGAACTGTTCACGTGCCGCCCTGGTGAAAGTATACCGTGCATGGCAAAATGGCACTATACAAAATCAGCGGCGTGGAACATGTGGTGCACCACGGGCTATAGATGACAGAGGCGAACGAAGGCTACGGAGATGCGTTCGGGCAAATAGACGTGCCACTGTTGAGCAACTGACCGCCCAGATGAACCATGGGTCTACCAAGGGCCTCAACAACGGGTCAGCAAACGTTGCTGCGCATGGGCCTCCGCAACAGACGCGTGGTTAATGCACCTATGTTGACTGCTGTTCATCGGCGACGAAGGCTGGAATTTGCACGCCAGTAACGCACAGAGTGGCGACAGGTGGGTTTTTCCGATGAATCACGTTTTATGCTCCATACGGCGTGAAACGTCTGAAAGCAAACACCCTGCAACAATTGCCGGAAGGATCCAGGGTGGAGGAGGGAGCATTATGGTTTGGGGAATGTTTTCCTGGCATTCACTGGGTGAACTCATCATTGTAGAAGGCACCATGGATCAGCACAAGTTACGTATCAGTTCTTGCGGACCATGTCCACCCCTACATGCGAATAATTTTTCCTCAGAATGATGGCATCTACCAGCAGGACAATGCGAGTTGTCATACAGCTCGCAGTGTATGTGCGTGGTTCGAAGAGCACCAGGATGAGTTTACCTTTCTCCTCTGGCCAGAAAACTCACCAGATTTAAGCCCAATCAAGAATCTGTGGGACCACCTCGATCGGGTTGTTCGCACCATGGATCCTCAACCGCGTAATCTAGCGCAGCTGGCCACGGCACTGGAGTCGGCATGGCTCAACATCCCAGTGAACACCTTCAGAAACCTAATTGACTCTCTTCCTGCACGCCTCGCAGCGGTCCGCTCTGCCAAAGGTGGTTTTTCTGGTTTTAGAGAGGTGGTCACATTAATGTGACTGTACTGTGTATTTTTCATATGATGCTACATGACATTTGTAATACTGAAGAAAAATTATATTCTAATTACTGAGCAACTTTCTTTTAACATATATATATATATATATACGTAGTTGAGCGGACAATGCCCTCAGCTGGCAGGTGATGAGGCTGCTACGACAGGATCAGCAGTCACAACTACTGTAACATGACATTAAGGCGTTCCAATCAGGCCACCGCCTCCGACGCAGCCAAATTTAAGTCTTCCACTCTACCAGGAAAGGCCTGCAGTGGTCAATCCTGCTCCGCATTCACAATACGGAGACTCTACCCAGCCCCAAGTGTTGAGAGTTGAAGTAGTTCTCTCCATACCTCATCTAATACAATTTAATTTACACCAAATCGACAGCGGTAAGTTTTGAGCAGGGATTGCTAATTTGCACTACGCCCTGACGATGCCCATTCTGAAGGGCTGATAGAGTTATACGATAGACTGACAGCAGTCTTCCAAGCTGGGCGACGTGACTTCAGCCGTCTTTTATATTCCCTAATATCTCCATGCATGGGAACAGCCTCGTTGTTCAGAATTCTCTACCATAGTTCGATTAGGAACTTTTGCCTTCTGATGTGAGCTGGTGAGATGTTGCTGAACACCGGCAGCCATTGGATAGGTGTAATAGAAGCGTGACAGTTATGATGCGCATTGTTCGGCGAAGCTGAACGTCCACCAGTTGGTGATAGCTATTAAGCCAGAGGCTGGGGCAGTATTCAGTTGTTGAGTAAACCAAGGCTAGGGCTGTTGTTCTTAATGTATTCGCATTAGCTATCCACGAAGTTCCTGCCATGCACTGAAATAGATTCTCCCGACTTTTAAGTTGGGCAGCTGTACTCTGAAGGTGCCTTTTGTAAGTGAGGGACCTGTCTAATGTTACACCCCGGTATTTTGGGGTACTGTTATCTCTGAGTGATGGCAATGTGTAATAATGTTTGCCGTACGCAGGAAGGATGCCGACGTGGTGATGGAGGGTCAGTTCCTGGTCCGTCAGATCTACGAAGACGAAGTCACCTACAACCTCATCGCAGCGGCTGTCGACGTCCTTAGTGAGTACTCATAAGGATTTTAAAACATTAAAATTAACTGGAATAATCCACTTCCAATAACATAGCAGAATTGTGGGAAATAATGATAAATTTTTATGGGTCATAATTTTTCATACTACAATGTTACTATATTTCACATTACTTTAAAATTCACATATTTAGAGAGTTACCATATACACATTTCACACACTATCTTCTATCGAAACTCTGTACATTCATTGCATACATTGTGTCATCTGCAGAGTGCATAGTTTTGATAGTTTCCGAGCTGAAGTTATAAATTATAATCTTCGATTGTGTTATTACGGGATTTTATGTAATGCTTTCCAGTATGGAGACATATTCCAAGACGTCTTCATATCAAAACTTTAAACGATAGTCTTCATTCATTAAAAAGATCACATCGGTTGGAAGTCCTGTGTTTCCGCTAAATAACCATAATAAATGTACAGCTACAGTAGAGTGGTGTATACTAACACATAGTACTAAATGTCTAAAACATGGAAACATCACACTGAAGCTATATTGTTCCGTAAACAGATCTTACAGTTGACGCTAATTGTAAATTCTCCCTAGGAATCTATGGCGATGTTCACGTGTCCGTGATTTTTTTTTTTGGTGTAATGATTTTTCATAGTTTGATCGTAGACAAATCAGATTCAGATTCGTTTGTAGTTTAAAAAAAACTGATTTTTGAAACCACTGCTCAAAGCATAAAAAGTTCTGCCAAGAATATTGGATTACCATTGAATAAAAAAATAAAAAAAGCTGGTAAGTAGACGTGAAAATGACGCTAAGATTTTCAGGAGATGAAGAGGTAGTTTAATTACGAATTAATTCAACGTAACTAAAATACTGACTCACTATGTGTGCCTGGGCAATATAGACGTGTGTGTCTACATAAAAGACTAAAGATTCATAGAATATTTTAGGACAAGCATCTTTTAATTAGAGAACGAATCATGCAGTGATTTTTTTTTCTTTTTCCTCCGGTAAAAAGAGCACATTATTTTACAAGTAAAAATAATATTAACATTTACTCTCACTCATATTTTTTATGTATCTATTTATTTCTAAGTGCTGATGGAAGATGCTTATTCCAATTAGGGTTCGTTGATGACAGCCATGTACGCGAATCTAACAATGTTAATTTTTTTTTGTCAAAGGCAGAAACTGCAGTTGTGAAGTAAATTATTATGTCGATAAGTCAAACCGTCGTCTATAATTCAATATTATGGCGTTTCAATACACGAAACCACACTTTCAGATACACAGCACCAGGAAATTTCGACCGAAATAAATATGTGTTGTACTTGAATCGTATGTTTCAACCTGATCATACGAAACCAATTTGGTTATACAACCATTGAATTGCAAAAAAAGAAACTAGTTAGTATAAGGGTTAAGTAGATTGTAGAGAGGAACATCAATCAGGCTTAAATTCGGTTTATCAGACGGGCTCGGATCTTTATGCCAAGTGATGATAGTGAAGTATGACTCTAGCGTCTCGACGCTAGAGTCATAACCAGCGGAGTTCAGTTTCTGCTCATAAACGCTAAGCACTCTCCCAGGTGGGTAATACTAACAGTGTCGACTTGGTCCCAGACCTCTTGCTTGATGGCCACCACTCAGACCGTGTTTACGCTGCTATTACTAATAATATTCGATCTGGGACTCCCTGATAGCCCGGCTGAAACCCATAAAGCCCGCGAAATGGCGGCCTCGGGTTTATGTCCGAAGACGGCAAGTGCCGACGACAGCAGAAAGCGCTTTTGCCGCTCGAGGCGCTACATTCATTTGGCTTTTGCGAATGATTTAAACCAGATTTTAGAACATTAGTCAAAATGAAATTACTTACACTTATTAAAACAATATAAATAATTTAGTTCAGTTAAACTAAAAAATAATCCAATTCACGAAGAGGTAGATAATCAAGGCTGATAAGCTATGTCCACACTTGATCTACTTTCGGTCGTCAGAGGCATGCGTCATATTGCACTGGGAAGAGGCGTGGAAAGTATGTGCCAGGGGCATGTCCGAGATCCTCAGTTCGTTCGACAAACTAGGAGGCACGGCGTATTGCAAGCGTTTCCAGCTGAAATGGATTCTCGTGCGTCTCCACTTGCAATATGTCGCTCTCCAACAAGGAAACACTTTCATTTTTCGAAGATTACCTTCGTTACCATGTTTATGGGACGCCAAAAATAAAGACTATATCAACAAAATCAAGGGGACAGATGCCCTACGTTCCTTGGGGGAAAATATTCGATGGATGTAGTTGCAGTGAAAAAGGAAATAAAAAATATGAGATTATACTTTTTCTAAAGAGCAGCAGAAAGTCCTTTCCCAGAAGAGCGGTGATGGAGGTGATGGGAATTGCAGTTCATCACGGTTCGCATATAATAGTATTCCGCTCATATCCGATACAATTACACAGAGGAAAATGTAAGAAATAAAAGAGGTTGCTGGAAAGGAGACTTCAATAGCGGAAACGCCAGGGCATGCTTCAAGATGAACATACTGCAAGAGGAACGGGCAAGAGGAAAAGGCAAGTTGAAAGAGAAGAGGCACAAGTGTGGACACAGCTATAGAGTAACATTGGTCACAATCAAAGAATCTGGCTGGAAATTCCGGATCAAAAAAGAAATTAGGCTTGATGAATAAAAGGGAAAGGCAAAAATATGATCAAAACAGGAAAACGTCGGTGCAATCCTTTTATAAGTCAATGGTACAGGAATTATGGTACCGAGCGCAGTAGAATAGTGCAATCATTGTAGGTAATTTACTTTTTTTGACTTTGTCTCGTCGATTTCTGTGACAATCGAACAGGGAGCAAATACGGCCAAGGAACAGGAAGGAATTTACTTATGTTATTTTTTTGGAGAAACCAACTCCGCATTTATCTCGGGCAATTTCAGGAATCCATGGAAAATCTAAATCTGCATTTTATTCAACGTCTTAACTAATGCGTTCATCCAGCCGACTCGGTTTTTGTAGGTAAAGAAACTATGGCTTAAAGAAGATAATAAACAGTTTAGAAGGAATGAAGGAAAGATGTATAAACATTAAATGTGATCATGGGAAATCTCTTTTGAGCTCGGAAGTAAAAGTGATAGGACAAATAAATGGAAGAAATGTATGAGTATGTTGACCTGAACAACCATACAATGGAAAGACAAGAAGGCGTTAATATTAATGATTTAGGACACTTTGTTTAATGCTTTAGAAGATTTCAACCCTAATTAGTCAGTAGGAATTGATTAAATTTTTATACGACTGCTAAAATCTCGGGACGAAGAAGGAACTGACGAATATTGAAAATGGAAAAAAATTGCTACATAGGAATGATTCAAAATGTTTTTACAAAAAGATATATTTTTGTCTCAGAGAAAGCACAATCTGACAATCTGATACCAATCGCACATAAATTCCGATATCATGTTTCAAAACTAACGACTTGCAGGATATACTGAAGACTAATGAGTGTATGTTAGTGGAAGATCAGTTTCGATTTAGGGTATAGAGTGCTGAAACAGAGGAAACGCAAATGGCCATTTTCCGTGAAACAAATTATAGCATCAGATCAAATAATTAGTAAATTTTAACCCGATTTGAAGAAAGAAATTTCTAAATACAATGAATGGCACATATTTTCCAGTACGTTAATAAACTGTGTTTGTTAACTCAATCAAACAACTTAAACACATTCATAGACCCATTGTGTTCAACACTTAAATGTTACAACAAGTAACTGTCATAAAATACCAGTTAACTTTTTAATACTATAACGTTGTCAAACGTACAAGTAAATTGTTTGTATGTAAAAGTTAGGAAACACATAATCGCGTTGTTAAACGTTTCAGCAATAGTACAGTACATACATACTATAAAAACCATAAGTGACCTGTATAATAATTTATTTCTAACGGCATAGCATCCTTGTCAAACATTCCTTTGCCAGCTATTAAAGCATGAACTAAAACAACTACATCTACATCTATATCGGATCAGCTTTGTGAATGGATAAAGGATTTTCTAACTGGTCGCTCGCAGTATGTCGTCGTTGAAGGAGAAAGTTCTTCTAGTCTTGATGTTACATCGGGGATACCTCAAGGAAGTGTAATAGGATCACTTCTTTTCTTAATTTTTATAAACGGTCTCGGAGACAAAGTGAAAAGCCTTTTTAGATTGTTTGCTGATGATGCGGTTATTTATAGGGAAGTAAGGAATTTGGCCGATTGCTTAGAAATTCAGCGTGATCTGGATATTATTTTGGCATGGTGCGCTTAGTGGCAACTTACGCTAAATTGTAAAAAGTGCAAGACAATGAGCATAACTAACAAAGAGAATCCAATTGTTCAGAAATACGAATTAAACAATTCAGTTATTGATATGGTCGATTCTATGAAATATTTGGGAGTAACAGTACAAAGCAACATGAAATGGGACATACACATTAATTCGTTGGTAGGTAGAGCTAATTCTAGGCTGCGATTCATAGGTCGAATATTGAAAAATTGTAATGAAGAAACAAAGGAGATAGCGTACAAATCTCTTGTGCGTCCACATTTGGACTATTGTTGTGCCATTTGGGATCCGTTTCGTAAGGGGTTGATCGAAAGTATAGAGAAAGTACAGAGAAGAGCCGCTCGATTCGTGACCGCTTGCTACAGTCCTTATGAAAGCGCCACAGAACTGATTAGTAGACTAGGCTGGGAGTCTCTGGTAGATAGACGACGCACGTTTCGTTTAAACTTATTGGTAAACATGCGTACTCCCACTTTCATTCACGAGTGTAGTGAAATACTTCGTCCACCAACCTATTTGAGCCGGAATGACAGGATAGATAAGATTAGAGAAACAAGGTGCCGCAATGATTCCTATATGAATTCTTTTTTCCCTCGTACCATTAGGGATTGGAATGCACAACAAAGAGATTAGCTTTGGTGCTGAGCACCCTCTGCCACCCACAATTGTGTGAATTGCAGAGTATATATGTAGATGTAGATGTAGATGTAGATGAACTGAATATAACATTTGGCAACATTTGCTTTGATCTCGCCTTGAAAAGGATACGCTGGATGTCATAATCTCTTAGGTAACTGGTAATGGAAGGATTGTTCTGAAACTTTTTCTTTAAATGACAACATACTTATGTCATTAATACTCATATATACTGTAAACTTTTCTGTGCAGAGATTCCAGCTAACACCATCCTTGAGCTGTTCGGAAAGATGTTCTTCGAATTTTGTCAGGACTCGGGCTACGACAAGATTCTCCAAGTCCTGGGAGCCACTCCCCGAGATTTTCTGCAGGTGAGGAAGCTTTTTAACTGTGCCATTTCTTTTTACTTGCAGATTGGCTTTTTTTGCCGATCTTCGACTTCTTTAAAATTGGTAAAGTATTGTGTGGGCAAGGCTAGAAAGTCAGCCATAGACTTCAGGATAATCCATCGGTACTTGGAGAAATTTTGGGAAACTATCGATAACTGAAATCTCACTATGCGATACTCACTGTGCTTGCTTTAACAGGTTGTATGTTTGTTACATTGTGTAGCTCAGTTGTTATTACAACAGTTTGTCAACTAGATTAATGCTGCTTCAATCGCGATATAGATTAGACCAATTTGAATTCACTTGTCTCCGCAACTACGTAATTATCATGAATCGGAGTCTTTTTACTTCAAAGTGCGTCGCATAAGTTTTCAGATCAATGCGTGTGTATACATTTCCAGCTTATCAACCGCTAGCAAAAATACACTCCTGAGAGTGGACACTTCGTTCTTCTTCTCCTCATTCGACATTACATCGAAGATTACACTTATGAGTCTACAGTCGGGACTAATTTCTATGACTGAACATATAGAATAACTGGAAGAGAGTGGTGTCATAAGAGCTGTTTGGTATGAAATCAGCTATCGTATAGGCATCGTCCGTGGGGTAAGTTTCAAGCATGTTGAGCGTTCATACTTTACAGTTCATTAAGGAATCTTTAACTCATTTTTGCAAGATGGGTGAGTTGCCATCGTAAAAATTTTGCCTTAAAACAGAGTCCGTACGTTTGGAACAGCCCTATTAACCTCCAAAATTACTTTAAAGCGACTGTCTATCCAGAAAATTTTACATCAGTACACTTATATATTTCTCTCTTTATGCAATAATACGATAACTTTAAAAACCAACTCGGAATCTGGTTTAATAAAAAAAAAAAAAATATAGTGTGCGCCACTTGACTGGATCTCCAGTAACTCAAGGAGGTCAGACCCGAACGTTAAAACTTACACATCACGTTCGGTATGTTTATATGGAAATTCTGTTGTAGTTTATTTTGTATATATATATATATATATGTGTGTGTGTGTGTGTGTGTGTGTATGTTATATAACAATGAGGTATATGAACGTAGTCTATATGTGATAGTGTGGTTCTGGACTAGGAGCAATTGAAGAGCATATTATACGCTAGGACTTTATGAGACGAAATAATCTTGAATGACTGATTTTGTTCTGGGTCTACATCATGGAAATATCATCCACGTACGAGGTGCCTAATTAATTAGAGAGCCACGTGATAGATTAAAACAGAAATGGTGCAGAATTACTGGCATTATAAACTGTTAGTAAGCCATGTCGACAATTCTCTCTCAGCTCTAATGACACAGTCGGCGACAAGCTGTTAAACATCGAAAAAGGAAAAAAATACTAGTCGTATGTCTTCACTGACAGAGATCCTCCATAAGTACGCTCTCATTATTGAACTTGTTGTTTCAGAACTTGGACGCGCTGCACGACCACCTTGGTACCTTGTACCCCGGGATGAGAGCGCCTTCCTTCCGCTGCACGGAGCGTCCAGAGGATGGAGCACTGGTACTCCACTACTATTCCGACAGGCCGGGACTCGAGCACATCGTCATCGGCATCGTCAAGGTACAAACAGCTGTACAGATCTCTAGATAAGTATCCTTCAAAACCCTCCACACAAAGCAATGCCATTCAATTATTTCAATGTTTAAATATTCCCACGCTCCATCTCGTATAGTACTCCATCGTAAAGTAGACGTCAGGTTAAAATTTAACAAAAATATTCTATTTTAATGGACTCCCTTCTCATATAACAGAGACCAATAAAAATCAGTGAGATGGAACAATTTTATTAAAACAGGGGAGGAGTTTCTTTCTAGATGTTTTCCAAAAAGCCTGTGTGATGGAACAGTGAAATGAACAGGGAGTGGGTTGATATACAGTAGATAAAAAAGAAAATTTAAAATATTCAACGAATTCAGTCTACTAAAGTACTGCTGTGTTCGCACGGTGGCCGAAATGTCAACACGGCGAACGGGCGGTCATCCGGAGACGATCAAGCGAGAACCGAAGGAAAGTCCAAGATGAGCTGCTTAGAGTCCAAGGAAGAAACCGAATATAGACCGAGACGCGCACTGATTCGAGTCCAAAATGCGATGCACAGAATCCAAAGGAGCAACCGAACGTAAACCGAGATGCACGATGGTCAGAGTCCAATAGGCGATGCACAGAGAGATGTAAGCGAAACTGAGTATAAGTGGAAACAGCACTGTCTTTAGTGGGACCGCGCGGATGTATTTATACTAGGCGAGTCACTTCTGATTGGCCACGGAAACCCTGCTATGCGGTGGCGCTAGTTGGCCTGTTGCTAGCGCCGTCTATCGGTTGTTAACCTCCATCTCTTCTTCCGGGCATGTAACGATGTCGGGTCGGGATACCAGAGGTACTGTACCTGATTAAAATGAACGAATAGAAAATGCAAAAAATATGGAAACAGATGTTTAGGCTACCCTTACGACGCTCGTAAAGAATAGAAAAAGCTATTAGACAAATCAAATTGTTTAATAATAGGCTGCGATTCTCTGTTAGGCAGAAGTCGTATATTTAGTTTGAACTTTTAGTAAATATGCGCACACTCATTTTCATTTACAAGTGTGATGGAATGCTTCGTCCACCAACCTATTTGCATCATAATAATATATAAGATTAGATCAAAGAAATTAAGTGCCGCACTGATGCTTGTATGAACTTTTTCTTCTCTTGTGCCATTCGGGATTGGAATACACAGAAAAGAGATTAGTTTTGATTCAAAGCACTCTATGTCACTGACAATTTCGTGAATTACATAGTATATTTGCAGATGTAGATCAAGTGGAAGATATGTATACTGAGAAGTGATATAAGAGCCATTAACAAAGCATTCGGTAAATTCTCATGGCGTTACGCATGACAGTTGTGGTCGTAAAGTGAAATTACTTGTTAGCTGAATTTTCTTATTGCCGTCGTCTGATGTTTCAGACGGTGGCCAGCAAGCTGCACGGCACCGAGGTGGACGTGAAGATCCTGAAGACGAAGGAGGAGTGCGACCACGTACAGTTCCTCATCACAGAGCAGTCAGGGCCGGGCAAGGTAGCAGCGCCGGAGGTCCACGAAGACGACGCGTTATCCCTGGGTAAGTCAGTCAACCAATACAGTTACTGACAAACCGGAGGTAATTTCGGTCAATACCTTTTGGCCTAGCGTATACGTAAAACAGAGCCCACAACCGAACACATCTCACAAGAGGTGTTTTGAGCTATTTATTTTCAGTGGCAGGATGTTAACTTCTTTGCTACAGAGTTATAAAGGATGACTGGAAATCTAAACAACGAAGAGATTACGACACTCTCCACAAGAAAGCAAGTTTTCCCGGATAAAGAGGAACAGTATTAAACAATTACAGTTTATCTAAACATTTCCATAATAGTAGTTGGTGCTCCCTAATAAATTTCGTCATCCGCATGGCTGATAGTGACACAACAAAACCAGTAACGAAAGTAATGACTATTCTTATTATCTATTTATCATCGTGTAGCACATTAATTGATAATTCTGTTATTGTCTAGTATGAGATATGGCGTGTAACATCGCCAATTTTTCTTCTTCCTGCCCTTTTAAAAATCACTTTCTCCGCTTTTTACATACCCACAGTTACTAAAAGAACTTCTTGTGGAGAATTCGACCGAGACCCCGGCTCCGCACAAACGATTTCCTCCAGATAGGTGTTCGCAAATCAAAGCATCCTTCTAAGCATTTTCCAAAAGGTTTTCTTATCACAGACTGGCTACCAAATTTCTGTAAAAAAAAAACATCAGAACGTTATAGAAGAACAAAAGTGAAACATGGAAATAAAATTTAAATTTATCTCAAAAGTATTCTACATAAAAGTTGAATTCTGGAATTGCTCCAATGTCTATGATACCTCAGACAACAATATTATTATGAATTTACTAGAGAATTAATTTCATATTTTTTCTGTCTTTCATTGTTCAAAAACAATTACGCGACAGTTATAGAATACCAAAAAACAATTGTATTATTGGTCATCAAAAGAACCGTCAGTAAAAATGGTAAAATCACAGCTCTGGCTTCAGCAGAAGGTAATGGTTCAAATTTAAGAATGTCGCAGTAGTACAATTGGGTCAAAAAGATCGAATTGCGTTAAAATATAATGCTCAGAAATTCTACCGGGTAATTCGTCGACGTTGTTAAAGAATTATTTCCCCAATTATTTCCTCTGTTTTAACAGTAGATGAAAAATTATTTTTTTTTTGTCAGAATTTAAACTTCATTCTACTTTGTGTTTCGTTTTAATAAACATTCGTTTCTCTTAATTTTCTTAATTGGTTTTATTGCTTAAATATTACTCGCACTCTTGCTGACTAAGTGGGATCTGGTATCTCAGACGTTTATGTCAGGCGGGATATCAAGCGCTTTATAGGTCCTTAAACTTCTATACATTTCCGCTGTAGCTTACTTTACGAATGCGAAGAGCAGCATAATAGCTCCATAGCTCGTATTTAGATTCAAGAGGTAACTGCAGAAAAGATATAAATTGAGATCTCGACGGAAGAAGTAAGAAGATCAATTGCTCGACTCAACCCAAAGAAGGCTCCCGGGAAAGACAATCTGGGGAACAGGCTAATCAGGAACCTACCACCATCGGCGGTTCAACACATCACCGCACTGTTCAACGCCATACTCCGCACACAACACTACCCCAGGTGTTGGAAAGAAGCTACTGTGGTAGGCGTACCCAAGCCAGGGAAGAATGACATCTTCCCACAGAACTATAGGCCAATTAGCCTGCTTCCCTCACTGAGCAAGGTCTTCGAGCGGCTTCTTCTGAAACGTCTTCAAGCCCACATCTCATCCGAGAATATTATACCACAGTTCCAGTTCGGCTTCCAGAAGAAACATTCCGCCACCCAGCAAGTGCTACGCATAGTCGAACACGCTACGACGACTTTCAACCGTCGAGGCTACTGCCCACTCGTCCTGTTGGACGTAGCACGAGCCTTCGACTCCGTATGGCACAGCGGTCTCCTCTATAAAATGTACACCCAGGGTATCCCCGGCCCGATTGTGAAACTGACCCGGAGCTACATCACCGGCAGGTCCTTCCGAGTGAGGGTCGGAAATGACCTGTCAACACGCCGGCCAATTAACGCAGGGGTACCGCAAGGGTCGGTGCTTGGACCTGTGCTTTATAATCTCTACACTTCAGACATCCCAGCACCACCAAACGTAAGAACCGCGCTGTACGCAGACGACACAGCCTTCTACACGTCTTGCAGAAGCAAAGCTGCGGCCATACGGAGGCTGCAACAGGTTCTCCAACAAACAGAGGCATGGGCCAGAATATGGCGGATTACCATTCATCCTGCCAAAACGCAAGCAATCATGCTGTCCAGGCGCTTGGGGAAGCGGAACCGGCGGCAGGAGCCTACACCAAAGCTACGCCTAAATGGTGAAGACATTAACTGGTCGAAGACTTTCAAATACCTCGGTGTAACACTAGACTCCAGACTAACATGGAGAAAACACATCGAGGACCTCAGACTAAAAGTCGCAGCCAGGATGAGGGAGTTGTACCCGGTCCTCAACAGGGACAGCTCTCTCGCAGCCAGCACCGGGGTCACCATATTTTGCAGCCTCATCAGACCGATTATGGAGTATGCGTGCCCTGCCTGGGGTTACGTCTCCAAGTCTGCCTTGAGTCGCCTGCAGACAATGCAAAATCGTTCTCTTCGACGCGCACTCCATGTGTGTAATCGGTTTCCAACAGTCGACCTGCACAAAGCCACAGGTATTCCAACCCTGAAGGACAGGATTGTTCAGCTAACAAAAACGTTCTACAGGGCCTCACGCACGTCAACAAACCCGCTCATATCCAACCTAGGGCAATATGACAACACTCTGGATAAACATAAAAGACCTCTATCAATACTAACAAGTAATTAAATAAAACACAGAGCAAAAGAAATGACACACCAAAAGTAAAGGTATCCCTAATGCAAAGTTGAAGGAAATGTCTACGACAAAACCTTCTATCTTAAACTGCTTAAAAACGAAACAAGCAGTAAATGCTCTGGTGTGTGTGTGTGTTGAAATTTATTAAAGGGCAGAAACTTGCGACAGTTCATACTGTCACTAGGTCTTTAACGTCGAACGAAGTTTATGTATTCAGACGATTCGCAAGCCAGTACGGCGGTGCAATGGAGACGCCGTTTTATTTTAAGCGACTTTCAATCGAGTTGAATTAACTATAAACATTCTAATCTTATAAAGATAACCTTTGTTATCATTTACGGTATCGTAACATTTACAGCATGTGTCCAATGTAAGAAATATATAGTTAATCTTACAAGTAGTCATTGCAAATGGATCAGACTTGGTCGTGAGTTTCTTATGCGTAATACATTTGGGAGGGTAACGACGATTACTATCGATGGGACTGGAAGCAAGTTTTAGGAGTCATCTCGAGGCAAAATATTCCCTCACTTGCAATGCTTTTGAAACGAGCACTGCCGTTCTTTCAGATAGAATAAAAATAATTTTTCATACTAACAATAAAGTAGAAGACTGTAATTTGTTTATAGACAAAATAAAGATGACGAGAAAAGCCAAATCATATGCCTTAAGGAAGTTATACAAGTGAGGATAAAGTATTTTTAGTTGACACATGGTACTCATTTAAGAATGCTTTGCAGTATATAGTATTAACAAAAACAGCACTTTAATTTATTATATCACATGTATTATCATTTATACTTATAAAATAAAAAGTTTTGGTCATCTATGACGTCATTTGTCACGCCATGACGTCACTCTATGACGTCATCTATCACGCCATGACACCAATCTATGACTTCGCGTTATGGCGTCATGCTTTTCTTCTTTTTTGTCCAATTTACGATCAGAGATGTTGTTCTAGGTAATAGACGTTATTTAATAACAATTATATTTAGCTAAGCATCAGAACACTGAAAGAAAAGTACGTATTTCGTTTAAATTGACATAATAATTATTAGTTGCTTATACTTATTTGATGTGAAAGTATTCTTTAAAATCTTTGACCATAGATAAAACCTTTAATTTTCGTGTAGCAAGAATAGATTGTTATTATAACCAGCACTTAAAGAGGGCACAAGTAAATTATTTCTAAATAAAATAATTTAATTTTTTGTCCTGTTAATTAAATCATTTGATCGAAAGCTGTCCCATACTGATCGCAATCTATACAGCCTAGACTACAATTAAATCTAATATTACGTGGCATGATGTAAGTTGTTAAAAAAATTTTAAATTTCCTTTGCTTTTACTGATGATATGTTTCAGCCGTATATAACTGAATTAGCCATTCAATCGTTGTAATATCGACCTAAATCACGGATAACTTGAAACGCATATGTAAATATCCGTGAATATTTTAGAATTTGTTTATATCGCGATGCATTATTGCTACTAAAATGTGGTACAGTACATATATTAATATGCGTTTAATTGAAGTATTGTTTGTCTGGTGGCAAGTTCAGCGTAGTATGTGGTTAGACTGAAATGCAACCTGGACCGAGATAGCAACAGAAACCTTTTGTTAAGCGCAAGGGATTAGAAATTAAATCATGCTTTCTTCTGTTTATTTAAGAAATTGGTAAGAAATAAATTGCCAGAAAACTGAAAGAAAAGTATGTATTTCGTTTAAATTGGCATATATATTATCACTTGATAATTTTTACTGAAATCATTACTTGGTTTGAATAAAAGAAGTTCCAAATTTAAAACTAATATTACGTGCAATAACGTGAGTTGTTAAGATTCCGTTTAGCGTCCTTTGTTTTGACTGGGATCATTATTTCAGCTGCATGTAAGCTGTGTCATCAGTTGATAGTAAAAAAAGAGTAAGAACACTTGAAGAAAGAATTCTATCAAGTTTATACTGCGATGCATGATGACACTGAAATGCGATACAGCGAATACGTAAATTCGCATGTGTTTGAAACGTTGATTTTCTAGCGGAAATATTAGCGGAGATTATGGTTAGGCTGAAATCAAACCTGGACCAAGTTGACAACTGAAACTTTTTGCTACATCACAAGAGACGAGAAATTACAGCACATTGAGCTTTATTTTATAACAATTCTGTTTAGGTAAGCAACTAAAAAGAAATTAATCGCTAGAAAAATCCGTTAGACCCATCATTTTTTACGGTCTTTGTGGCTAGTTAGTAAATATAAATATTATTATTTTTATATTAATTTACTTATTATTGCTCATTATTTTTAATGTTAATAACTGTCACTTATTGTGGCCATCTGTCTATACCGTGTCCAAATGGCGCACAGACATTATACAATTTATGACTTTTAGCAAATTTAACTTCGTGTTGTCATAGTTATAACTGTTGTTATTGTTACTGTTTTTATCAAACATTTCCCTCTCATATGCTCTTGGAACATGACTGAACTGATATGAATCTCTTATGTCTATTTCCGCATACCTTGATGAGTATGCTTCTTCTGGTATCTCCTGTGCTCTAATTACAAATATCACCATTGTTTTTTACGTGCCATGTGATAATGGTTCCCACGTATCAAGTGTTCATATTTGATTAATTAAACAGTTTTCAACTTTCTTTCTTCCTTTCTTTCTTCATTCCTTCTTTCTCCTATTCCTTCTTTTCTTCACACCTCCAGGTTGTAGAAATAACGGCGGGAAACAATAGACCACTAATCAAATCCGAGTTTTATTATACTACTAGCTGTAGTCTGTAACTTTGTTTATTATGTAATTTTTTTATTTTACAAAGATTTATGGGATAAAGTGATGCCTTCTGTCGAAGTAACACAGTCAACGCGGATTTCGGAAGAAGAGAGCGTGTATAACCCAATTGGCCCTATTTTCCCATGTTGTAATGAAAGTTATCGATGCAGGGTCACAAGTTGATGCAATATTCTTGGATTTTCAGAAAGGTTTTGATTCTGTACCACACAACCTACTTTTAGCGAAGATTCGAGCATACGGTATATAGGATCAGATTTGCGAATTGATACATGATTTTCTAACTGGTCGATCACAGTATGTCGTTGTGGACGGGGAAGCCTCTTCTAAACTAGATGTTATTTCTGGCGTTCCTCATGGAAGTGTAATAGCACAACTTCTTTTCTTAATTTTTATAAACGATCCAGGTGACAACGTTAAATGTTGGTTGCAATTGTTTGCCGACAATGCAGTTATCTATAGGGAATTAAGGTGCTCTGGCGATTGGTTACAAATTCAGGGAGATTCGGATGCTATTTCCGAATGGTGCCGTAAATGGCAGCTTACACTTAATTGCAAAAAGTGCAAGGCAATGCGAATAAGTAACAGTTTGATCACGAGTACAAAGTAAATGATTCAGTCGTTGTCAAGGTTGATTCCCTGAAGTATCTGGGGGTAATAGTACAAAGTAACATGAAATGGGACTTGCACATAACTTCCGTCGTAGCCAAAGCTAATTCTAAATTACTAATATTCTATATTAATGCTCATACAAAGGAAATAGCGTACAAAACACTAGGCGTCCACATCTGGATTACTGTTGTGGAGTTTGGGATCCGTATCGCAAGGGCCTGATTTGTTTGAGCGGGTACAGAGGAGAGCCGCTCGATTCGTGAATGGTTGGACAACCCTTATGTAAGCTTCACAGAATTGATACATAGATTGTTCTGGAATCGTTTGGAAGACAGGCGACGTCATTTTCGTTTGAATGTATTGGGGAATATGCAAAATTCTATGACCTACGAGTGCAGTGAGTTACTTGTTCCGCCAACCTATTTGGGTTGCAATGACCGGAGGGATAAGATTCGAGAAATAAGATGCCGTACTGATGCTTTTATGTATTGTTTCTTTCCTCGTGCTATTCTGGATTGGAAAGCGCGGAATTAAGATTGGTGCTTAGCACCGTCTGCCACCCACAATGATTGTGAATTGCAGAGTATGGATGCAGATGTAATTGTAGACAATTTGACCTTCTGATTCACAGGCTACACATAGTCAAGAATATGTCAAATGCAGTGAGAAATCCAGCGGGTTAAGACTTCAAGAAATATGCTAGGTAACTGATGATGAATATAATTTTCAGTTTCGAATAATACGTTGCCTTCGGTAAGCATCCCGTCAGATAATCCTACAGCGAGAAATGACGGACACTTTCTCAGGTTTGATAAAAATAAAACATATGTTATTTTACTCTTCGGTTCATGGACTATACAGTATTCGGGACCAGCAGTTTTTGTGTAAATCGCGTTCAGCGAGACTAACAGGTGGACGAACATATGTATTTTTCTATAATTCTCAGTTTCTGGATAACTCATCAAGATAAAACATACCTCATTTTTGTCTCGAGATCCTGGGCTGCATAATGTTTGGAACTCAATGAAAATCCGTCGTATTGCTGTAGCGTGAATTGCGTTTAACGAAACATAAATTGCTTCTCGCAGTTTAAATGACTGCAGCTAACTATATATATAAAAATTCTACTACGTCCATATACTTGATTAATAGATTGCTTTTGGGATCATACATTGTATGGTAACAGTATGGATTAATTGTGTGATTGAGAGTAATGTGACAATTTGTGTTTAATACGTGTGTGCATTTTGACTGGACGTGTGATTGTTATAGATAGTTATTGTTTTCGAAAGTGACAAGAAATTACGTGTCGTGTCGAAGTTGAATAACTCTATAGAACTAAGCTCGGCCACCCATCAGTACGTGACCAGAGGAGCCGCACAGATGGGTGACGAGGAAAGGCTGCCTTGCACTTCCGCGTCGCGCGCGTCGAGCGTCTCAATGCCGGCGGTCGTTGTGTCAAGTGCGACAACGGATAAGGATATGGCAATGGATGAAGACGCTACACCAGCCGCTGTGTTTAACATTCAGAGTATACACGGTGATGTGTACTCGGTGAGTAAAGAATTAACACCAAGAAAGCGTCCCACTACTCCACCAGAGAGGACATACAATAAACAGCCACGTGCCGTCAACTACAGAAACAATGAAGTGAGCAAATGTAGTGGAGTCAGTCTAGCAGTGTCGAAACTAGGTACAGCCAAGAAACCAAAGAAAGCTAAGGCACAAAATAAGAAGACCATGGAAGCCACCGACAATACTGCAGCCTCGGTCTCCGGGCGGAATGGAGTAAGAGTGCGTCGTTCCCAGGGTCCCAAGAGCAATGAGGATAACCACACTTACCAGAAAAGTGGGGAACCAGGTGACGAGGGCTTTGTCTTCCTTCGCCGTACAGCGAGGCCACCACCAACGCTTGACCCGGAAAGGATGGAAACAACCAATCCTTTCGAACCAATTCAGGACGATTCATCAGAGATTACCAGAAGTGCGCATATCCCGCCAATTATTGTGCAGTTTGAAGAGAATTATAAAGCTCTGCACGACAAAGTGGGTGACGTCGTGAAAAACCCTTTCTCAGCCAAATCGGCTGGAGGGGACAAAATAAAATTTACAATTACAACCGTTGAAGACTTCACAGCAGCCACCGAGATGTTGCAAGCTAGCAACATTCCTTACTATACCTTTCCGATTGGAGCAGTGCCACTTCTGAAGGTGGTACTCCGTGGGATTCCCCGGACTATGGCCACTGACGACATCAAACTCGAGCTAAAAGATATGGGCTTTAATATCCAGACAGTGGTTCAGCTGCGCCGCCCAGGAAGCAATGAGGTCATGCTTCTCTTCCTTGTCGTTCTTCCTGACATCCCTGAGAATAGGCCATATTTAAGGTAGAGAACATCTGCCACCTCAAGATTCAAACGGAAAAACTGAGAGCTACAGGTGGACCCGCTCAGTGTTTTAATTGTTAACGTTTTGGTCATGTGGCCAAGCACTGTAAAATGCCTCCCGCTTGTGTAAAGTGTGCCGGCCCACATGAAACAAAACAGTGCACGTTGAGAAAATGACACGACGCAGCTAAGTGCTTGTACTGTGGGGGCAGCCATGTTGCGTCCTATAGAGGCTGTCCAGTGTACAAAAAGGCACGAGATCGCCAGAGAGGCCTACCAGCCAATAGTGATACCGCCAAACAACATCGCAAGAAGGATCTACAGCCACCGGCAGAAAATTTATAGAGCGTCTCCGCTATCCAGCATCAACAAACAAATACTTCCTCTCCGCCGACTGGCAAAGAACAGACGAAGCCCACTAGGATGACTAGGAAGCATCCAAAGAACCAGAAACACAGAAAATCCAGTGAGACTGACGGTCGCCTCTTTTCGGAAGTTGCGGGTCCACAGTCGGCCACTGCTGCAACTTCTGATTCCAAACTGGTATACCAACAAGAACATAAAAACCCGCAGAGCTCCTACACAGAAGATCTGCTAAACAACCAATCACGACATTGGCCTCCCTCAGCTGCTCCAGTTCCGGCGTAATCTGAAGGACTGAGTAAAATATTGGAGATTGTCCTAAATATGCTGGTCACTTTAACCAAGCGGCTAGACCAGATGACCACGGACATCTGTGCTGCAGTGATGACAGCTATAGCTACTCCCAAATGCAGTTGTAATCTTCATTATGGATAGACGACCCCAATTAAATAGCCTCTCTTTCTGCATATGGAATGCCAATGGTATTCATGGACAGACCGTGGAATTCCGGCAGTTCATTAGGGAACAAGACGTAGATCTATGTCTTGTCACCGAAACCCACCTAAAACCGGGACTGAAAGCCTTAGTAGCCAACTACTGCTGTTATAGATATGATCGTCCAACTGCAAAAGGTGGCGTGGCTATCTATATCAAGAGATGCATTCCACATCACGAGATCTACATTCCGCCCCTGCAGTACATTGAAGCTGTCGGCATTGAAGTGACCACGACAAGAGGACCACTGACCGTAATTTCTGCCTATCGGCCTCCTAGAAGGAAAACAGCAGAGGCTGATTTTAATACCTTGGCAAACATCAGAGGCTAGCTGTTCATCGGAGGTGATCTCAACGCCAAACACACAGACTGGAACAGCAGAGTTAATAACCCTTCAGGTAACATACTACGGAGAGTCGCCAACAGACACAATATGTGTGTGGGGACCCGAAGAACCCACCTACTACCCAGCTCACCGCGGACGTCCGGATGTTCTCGACGTGGCAGTCACTAAAGGAATCACCGGATTCGTCGCGGCATCCACGCTTAACAGGCTGTCCTCTGACCATTGCCCAGTCATCGTGGAGCTAGAGTCCTACCTAATCCTAAATGCACAACAAAAGCCGGAATTCAGGAAAACCGATTGGGGCAGATACCGTCAGATAGTCTCAGCAGCACTACCGGACCACCCGGCAGAAGATATAGACTATGCTCTGTCCTTCTTCGAGCACACTGTCAAGGAGGCATCAGCAGCGACGACTCCGAACAGGTGCCTCATCAAGAACACTTCACGCAAGCACCCGCCCCACCTCCTAGCGGCTATTCGGCACAAAAACCGAACAGCTAAGGAGTGGAAGTTGACGAGGAAAGCCGACACGCGAAGACTGCTAAACTGAGTCGAGAGAAAATTGAAGGTGTCGCTGGCAGAGCACCGGAGCAGAGAATGGGAGGCTCGTGTTTCGATGCTGACCCCAGGTGATGGGACAATGTGGGCAGAGACAAAGAAATTCACTAGGCAGCGAACACGACTCCCACCCCTAAACGGCGAACGGGGCCCAGTCTATCGTCCAACTGACAAGGCAAACGCTCTAGCAGATTCCTTGGAGAGGAACTTTCGGCCATCGGAAGTGGAAGACCAGTTGCAAGTAGAAGAGGTATATCGCTGCCTAAACACCTATCTGCAGGCTGAGGAAGGGGACGACGAGGAAGAAATTGACACCATCACTCCGGAGGAGGTTGCGAGCTGCCTAGCCACACTTCACCCAGATAAAGCACCTGGTCATGATCGTGTCTTCAATAGCTGTCTCAAGAATCTACCACCGCAAGCGTCAGCTTACTTGGCAGGAATATTTAACAATATTCTTCGCACTCAGCAATTCCCCCAATGCTGGAAACATGCTGAAGTTGTGGCAATACACAAAAGCGGGAAGGACCCGCACCTACCTCAAAGTTACCGGCCAATAAGCCTCCTGCCGTCTATAAGCAAAGTCTTTGAGTGGTTATTGCTCAAGATTCTAAATCATTACATCGAACGGAACGAGATTATTCCCCATTACCAGCTCGGTTTCGCCGCAATCACTCCACCACGCAACAGCTCATGAGGGTGGTTGAAGCAGCGACAAGGGCATTCAACGAAAAACAATACTGTGGCCTGGTGCTTCTGGATATCGCCAGAGCATTCGACTCTGTGTGGCATACAGGTCTGCTACTCAAATTATACGAACAAGGCTTCTCAGACAGACTAGTAAAGCTCCTTATGTCATATCTCACTGGCCGCACCTTTTGCGTTCGTGTAGGCGAGGCCACTTCAACTGTGAGGCGAATCCTTGGTGGGGTACCGCAGGGCTCTGTACTGGGACCAGTACTCTATGCGCTTTTCACCGCTGACATGCCTACCGCTCCCAAAGTTCTTACTCCCACCTATGCCGATGACACGGCATACTGTACGGCAAGCAGAAGCTGTGCCCTAGCAACTAGGCGTCTGCAAGAAGTCCTTCGATCAACTGAGGACTGGGCGAAACGGTGCAGGATAACCATCAACGCCACAAAAACTCAAGCCATCATAATCAGTAAGAGACGCACTCAAAACCTTCCACCCCTTCGACTTCACAACGAGACGATCCCGTGGGAAAACGAAGTCAAGTACCTAGGAGTCACTCTAGACCGGCGACTGACTTGGCGATCCCATATTCAAGATATAAGGAGAAGGGCAAGTGCTAGATTACACGCTCTATACCCTGTGCTGAACAGGAATATCCTTTTGAAGCCCACCACGGGAGTAAACATCTATATCACCCTGGTAAGACCAATTATGGAATACGCTTGTCCCGTATGGGGCTATGCGGCTGCTTCGCACCTTCGGCGCCTTCAGGTGATACAGAACAGGGGACTAAATCGGGCCCTCCACCTACCGAGCAGATTCCCGACTGCAGTTCTGCATGAGACTACTAACATCCCGCTGCTGACGGATCGCATCAGACAGCTGTCTGCGACGTTCTACGAGCGCGCCCAGAAGACCAGGAACCCGGAAGTCAACTCGCTCGGGCAATACGTTGCAGGTATTGACCGTCATAAAAGACCACTCGCTATTCTAAACTAAGAACTCCAACGATAAGCCATACCAAAAGCAAAGTGTTGCACCTTCTAGATTATGTTGAAGTAAATGTCGAAAGACAACACACTTCAAAATACTCTGCCTGTGATTAACTGGCAGTAAATGGCGTGGCTACTACGTCCATATACCTAATTACTACATTCATTAAAAATTATTAATTCAACATTACGTGAGACAAGAATACAGAATTCTGTTCTGAACATCTGGTATAATTTGAATTATTCTGAACCTAGTTATGTTGGACTTTTTCTTCATTTCAAAACAATGCAGACTGAATGAAAATGAGTGGTCTCACAACGATTGGTTCCGAAGCTTAAAATTAAAATGTCTTCTGATCATCAAGTTCTATACCTCTTCGTCTCTTATAACTTAAAAACAATGAACAGATTTTGAAGGTATTTTCGTAATTAAAACGTTCTCGACTTGACTTCGATTGTGAGGCATATATCATCAAGACTTCAGACAGTTAATATCTGATTCAAACAAAGAAATAAGACGCAATTGAATACTGCTCATTGGTAGTTTTCATCGTTATCCAATTTTTATCCACCAATCGAGATATACAGTCAAAGTGTAGGGAATATGTATAGGTAGATTAATAACGAATTTATCTATTGTCATAAAAGATTTACTATGGTGAAAATTGATTTCTCAGGCATCTTTGCTAATAATAATAGTATTTTCCGATTGTGCCGCATAATTTCTTTGCCCATAAAAGCTTTCGACTAACTTATTACATCCTTCGTCAGAGGTATTATGTTTGTTTACAAATCAATGAGCTGAGCACTCTCATGGAGATAGGAAAAGAGAGGAGCCAAGCTGTCACTAAAAACTGGGAAGCCGCCTTTAAGCTCTCGATCCGACAGCACAAGCGCGGCGACTATATTAGCAGGTTCAAAAATTGGCTTGTTTTTATTACTTTCCCTGTTGTGAAGATTTCATGTTCTGATACTTCAAAGTATTTTAAAATGCCATCTTGTGCTGTTTATGGTTGCACAAAACGAATAAATAATAAACAACCTGGAATACATTCCATAGGAAAGTCACGTTGTAATTATTGTTCTTGAAGGGTTTGCAACGTGGTGTCTGCAAGAATGCGAGCTTTAGATTTAAAATGCCTGTTAAAAATGTTTATTCACATCTCTCAATAGAACGACGGTATTATCAAATATTTTTTGATGCAGAGAACCAGTGTATCTTACTATTTACTTGTGGATCAAGTTTACATCGCGATGCAGCAAATCCATTATTTAGTCCAGTTGTAATTTATATTGAAAGTATCTGATGAAATTTACTGTGGTAATTTGTGCTATGCGAACTAGGAATCGTAATGAAGTCCATTTTGTTGTTATCTGAAATGTAATTCCTGTTAAGTTTCATGTGTTTAGTTGTATTTGCATCTTTTGACTTTTTAGCAGCAATATTAAGTCAAATTGTGATTAGGCTGAAATGCAGCCTGTAGCATATTCTTTGTACAGCATAAGGAACAAATTATTTATTTGTTATTACTGTAGTTATTAATTTCTTGAGCACCGAGTTAGTGACACAAGGTATATCGCGATGCAAACTGCTCCCATTTAAGCTTGCGATTTTTGATGTATTGTAGCAAGGTAATTGCACTGGGAAGTTCTATCATCACCGTGGCGCCACAGTCCGATGATGAATTCTTATGTAAATTAACGAAACTAATTGAAAGTAAAGAACAAAGTTTTTTCATATCTCACTTAGTTCTCTTTTCTTTTGGTCCGGGCCGCATTTTGACCTAACCACCCCACTTTTGAGACATTATATCTCGAAAACTAAGCGAAACATCAAACAAAATTCTTTGTTTTCGATTTATCTCGTCGAGATCCATAATAATTCATAATCAGATTGTCGCGCCATGATAGAATCCCCTTGCACTGATGCTGCTGGCGAATTTAAATAGGTCAATCCACTACCAGTGTAAAATCTTCTGAGCAAGCTGTGAATTCTATTGAAGGCTATTTTTAAAATTTCATATAGAGCTTGCTTCTGTTTGTAAATAGATTTATATCTGTTTTCATTGTTTTTAAAATCTTTCCCATAAAAGATTTTGGAAGGTTTAAAATTATTGAAATTGAATGTGGAAATATAATTTATTTGAACATCTATCTAATCTATCTGAAATAGCAGTATAACGGATTTTTTTTTCTTTTTTTTGCGACTGTAGGGAGAAAAAAAGTTCTTTTTCGGCGTACAAATTTCTTATCAAAAATTTTTAGCAGTTTTTTTCCTTAAATACTAATGTTTTTACATAATATTAATTAGGGTATTAATAAATGCGATCCCATAAGACTTCATTTATAGTAATGCGAAGGTTAAAAGCGAAGAAATTCTTCTGTTGCAGCTACATTCCCTGTGTTTCTTATATGGCACCTCCCCACCCCACCGATCTCTTCTCGGCTTCACTTCGTAGTATGGAGAAGGTCGCTTACGTAGTATCCTCTGTTTTCTTTGCTCCGTGAGCACTCTGTGATGCTTGGTCCTCTTTGGTATGTAGACAGACCTAGTATCTCTAACGAAGGCTTTAGCATGTAAGTCTAAAGCTTAGATGGATAAATAAATAATACGGTATTACCCAAAGATGAAAATTATTGAAAGCTAAGTCCCAATGAGACACAGAGCTTTTTAATTATTATTTTTTCTGTATAAAGGCAGTATCAAATGTAATGAAGGAAACTACGAGTTATATAATAATAAATTAAAAGTGTAGATAAATTCATACATCGTCAACATCGAGGTTGGATCACTGTGTTGCGTTGATCATATCGTAACTTAATGATTCCTTCTGGCATCGAGGCTTGTCACTCCACAAAAATTAGATTTAATTTCACTAATTCCAAGTTACGAGTAATTTATACTAAGATATAGTTTTGTTGCATTTGCATTTTCTGAAAATAACTCGATTCCGAAGAATATACATTTGAATAAACATAATATAGAAATAATTGCTGGCCAAATTAAAAATATTGTAGTCACAAATTTAGTTATACTTATTTTCATTGATCAAATTAAAAAAATTTTTAAAAATAATATTAAAAAAATGCTCCTGACCCATGGACACGACGTCAAAGGAAAATTTCTAGTCTAGAATACATCACTAAACTTATAGCTATTTTTATCTCATTTTTTCCATATCAGCCTCATCTGACGATATTGAACTTATATCATGAGGAGCGAATACCACGAATGATTTCCTCTTTCCATTTTTCGTTTGTTATCAGCTAAACGAGAATGTTATCGCGTGTTTGCGAATTGTATATCCTGTGTTCTGTGTGATAAATATTGATTCTTTTGGGTAATGTGTAGCTTCTTAGGACCAAAATTGCTTAGTGATTACCGATTTCGCATAAAAACCAGTATCAGGACGGCCATTACGTCACACTCCAGAACTGACTTTGGAACCGCTTTACCTCTACGACTCCAATACATTGTCCAAACTGGGCGGTGTCCAACTCACACCTTCCTTGTTTTTGTCCGGTGTTAATCCGCGCGTTTCGTTTCCTTATGTGTGACACCGTGCTTTGTATTCTGCAGACCCCAAGGTGTCTCCAGCCACATTCAGCCGCGTGTTCCCGTTCCACCTCATGTTCGACAGAGAGCTGCGCATTGTCCAGACAGGTGCCACCATCGCTCGGGTCATGCCTAAGACAAGACGTTCCGACTGCAAAGTCACTGACATCCTCGACACGGTGAGTGTAATTTGTAATAATTTAACCTAATATATAGATGGAGCAAATTTACTGGTGGCAACTTCTCTGCACATCTACTTTCTCATGTCATGTTTTCTTTTTTCTTTTTGTTTTCTAGTATTGATTTAGACAAAATTACTTCAAAGAATTTCCCAATTACTGTGAACATAATCTTCAGCATTAATTGCCACCTTCAAGGTTCAATGTTGTAATGTTGTATATTGAACATCAATGTCTTCGCCACTTAATCGCTGTTTCTGGAAACAAATTTCTGCTTGGTTTTCAGTCTTCCTTCATAGTATTCTATACCATTTCCAGAACAATCTCTGTTACCAACTAGCAGACTTGTAAGTGATTTCTTCAAGGCATATAGTGTACGAGTAAATATGGTAGATGGCAGAAGATTCTTCATCCAATCCTTTAATGAAACTAGACCTTTTTTTTTTTTTACTTATGGTTTTATTCTTCGTCGACATCGAAGTCATTAGAGGTGGGATGGGACTGGGGACATGGAACGGGAAGGAATACGGCCATGACCTTTCGAAGGAAATATCTCGGCATTCACCCGGAGTGAAACTAGATAGACAAATTTGGCGATCATAAAACTGTACATTTACTTCTCCGCTTTTCACAGATTATGCGTTGATTATGAAATAATAAATTTTATTTTCGACTACATTTCTACTGTTACGAAGGATTAGTTCACAAAAATCCCAAATCTCCCGCAAAGATTTGTTTCTGTACTGTATCATTTTCTGCAGGAAAAAGCAGAGAAACTTGGCAATGCATCTCATCCTAACAATGCGTTAAAAAAATCACTGCCCTTGAAGTCATTAGCAGTTTAGTCATCGCAACAAATCATTATTATTTATATGGTGGTCGTTAAAACTACGTACGATAACCCAAGTATTTGGCAGCTAGTGCTTTCTTGCCATAACTGGGATGAAACGCTAATACATGTAGCTTTTCACTTATAAAAAATAGCTTGTGATAAGGTTCATATTCCTCTACTATCCATAGGCTACGTACCTAATCGTAACATCAGAAATAAATGTATCATCCACAACAACAACTGTTCATATTCATTTCTGCAGAGAAAGAGACTCAATTAGTGCCTTTCAATGGCCATGTATCATTTCATCAGAAAATGATATGAGTTTTACGGTATTTTCACTTATCATTTTTCTTCGCTAAACCAATCTTTAAAATGGAAACTAAAAAGAGCCTTAATGTAATCTATGTCTGTTATTAAGAAAATTTACAGTGGAATTAATAATTACATATTAACTGAATTGCGATTATCTGAAAATTAGATACATATATTATATCTGATCTTTAATGAATACTGCTTAAATTCAAACATATTTTATCTGTAATCGTTTATATTTTCATTTTCAAAGAGTTTCTCCGTGTACTCCTCGATGTAGTTGAGACTACAGACCGTTTAATTCTGTCTCAACGGAAATTTTGGATTCATATTTCTTTCAAGCAGTAATGATAAAGCATCAAGAACATGAAATCCTTACCACTGTAGTCTATTGACAGCAGCTTATATGTGATAAGTAACGACCTATGAAATACTAACTTAAACGTTATTTTTCCAACAGCATCAAATACCATAAAATAAATGTTAATGGTAGCTTTGCTTTGCCAGATCTCTTTTTATTTTTGTTCTTTTCCTTAATTTACTTATTTGGGGTTACAGACGCTATTTGAGGAATGGTTCCAGGATTACATATTTTGCGAAAGGGAGTCTGCTCAGAACAAGTTGTTATTACCTACAATTTGAAGTCTGACTTTTTGCTACTTTGGTTTCTCGCACACTTGTATAGTCAATCCGTGAACCTGTTTTGAATTTTTTTGATAATGTCCTACCAATTCGGAAAAAGAGAGATTCATACTAATTTGGGAATAGCCTTTGAGACTGTACACTATTCTTCAGAGACATGGTCGTAATTTGGAAGGCCTGAGATAAGATGTTATGTCATAAATTAGCTATGATTTCTTAAAGTAATGCGTTACAGTTTTCCTTCCGGTTCCTGGTTAGTAATCGATTATAAAAAGAAAACTTTATTAAAAACTAAAGTCGAACAAATAAAAAAAATAAAACAGAACATACATTTGATTAAGGATATTAACTGATCTGTGGGCTCCGTTGTTATTTCTTTCCATTACACTAGAAACATGCGCCAACAAAATAGCTGGTAACAGAATTATATGTTTCTCGTCTCCTTTCGAACAATATTCTGCTATCCCAGCTAAGGTTCATCTGAACTTAATATTATTAGATACTACACTGAAGAGCCAAAGAAACTGGTACACCTACCTAATAGGACCCCGCGAGCATGCAGAAGTGCCGGAACATGACGTGGCACGGACTCGACTAATGTCTGAAGTAGTGCTGGAGGGAATTGACACCATGCATCCTGCAGATCCGTAAGAGTACAGGGGGGTGGAGATCTCTTCTGAACGGCACGTTCCAAGGCATCCCATATATGCTCAGTAATGTTCATGTCTGGGGAGTTTAGAGGCGAGCGGAGGTGTTTTAACTGAGAAAAGTGTTCCTGGAGCCATTCTGTAGCAATTCTGGACGTGGGATGTCGCGTTGTCCTGCTGGAATTGCCCAAGTCCGTCAGAATGCATAATGGACACGAATGGATGGAGGTGATTAGCCAGGATGCGTACGTACGTGTCACCTGTCACAGACATATCTAGACGTATCAGGGGTCCCATGTCACTACCACTGCACACGCCCCACACCATTACAGAGCCTCCACCAGCTTGAACATTCCCCTGCTGACACGCAGGATCCATGAATTCATGAGGTTGTCTCCATACCCGTACACGTCCATCCACTCGATACAATTGGAAATGAGACCCCTCAGACTAGGCAATATGTTTCCAATCGTCAACAGTCCAATGTCGGTGTTGACGGTCCCAGGCGAGGCGTAAAGCTTTGTATCGTGCACTCAGGAAGGGTACACGAGTGGGCCTTCGGCTCCGAAAGTCGATATCGATAATGTACCGTTGAAGGGTTCGCACGCTGACATTTGTTGGTGGCCCAGCAATGAAATTGGTAGCAATTTGCGGAAGGGTTACACTTCTGTCACGTTGAACGATTCTCTTCAGTCGTCGTTGGTCCTGTTCTTGCTGGATCTTTTTCCAGCATCAGCGATGTCGGAGGTTTGATGTTTTACCGGATTCCCGATATTCACGGAGCACGGGAAAATTCCCACCTCATCGCTACCTCGAAGATGCTCTGTCCCATCTCTCATGCGCCGACTATGACACCACGTTCAAACTAAACTTAAATCGTGATAACTTGTCATTGTAGCAGCAGTAACCGATCTAACGCCTGCGCCAGACACCTGTTTTCTTATATAGTCGTTGCCGACCGCAGCACCACACTCTGAGTGTTTACATATCTCTGTGTTTGCATACGAATGCTCTTAAGTGTAGTTGTTTCCCACAGCTTCGTAAACTAAGATTTTATTTTACATGAAGTTATGAAATGGAGTTAGGTATTCTAGCAAAGTTAATCACGTGGACAGTTTGACGTCCTGCACAGCCACGAATTGTCGCAAATACAGTGAGATATCGAATTGAATCACAGTTCTCAGAAATGAAGCAAACACTGGATGACGAAACAAGTTTCAATTACATTTGTGTGTGTGTGTGTGTGTGTGTATGTGTGTTTGTGGTCTCATGAAACGTTTTGTGCCAACTTAACATGATGGCCAGAACGAATTTAAACCCACGTCCTCCCGAATGCCTGATTAAAGCGATATATTGCGCACCCATCTGGTTCGATCAATTCCGAATTATGCGTCGCCGCTGGAACGTCTTAATGTAAAATTTTCTACAGCGAGAAATAACTTTCCTTACAATTGCTACTAATTAACGGAAGAAACTTAATTTCTCATATTTCAGACGGCACATACCATAGTCTTGGAACAGCACACTGTAAGTTGCTCAAATCCCGAATACATTCCGGCAAGCAGTTTTTACGTGATTCGCGGTAAACTGAACAAATAGACGCGCGAATAAAAGTGTTTTTATTTATTTTTCGCCCCGTCGCTACCGTATCAAGTCAATATATGCACCCTGGGACCTTGGAATGCATAATATTTTTTTAAAAATGTAAAAATTAGCCCATTTGTTTTTGCGTGAATCGCGGTCAACGAAAAAAAATTTGTTACTCGCAGTCGATATATTTACCTTTAATTATATGTCCATCCAATTTCAATTTTTTTGGATTATAATGTTTTAACTTATTTTCCAATTTAATGAATAACAACTCTTAAAGTATAATAATCATAAAGGCAGAATGAGAAGTTAAAATTAAATCTCATTTTTTTAAAATTAATTAGTTCAATTTAATTGTAATGGAGCGCATGCTCCGATGTCAGTTTCCCTATTCACCCATTTTTTCCCTTTCCATTTCCCTATGTCTTCCAATGAATCCTATTCTAGCTTCTTTATCAAATCAATTACTGATTGTGTTTTGCGGTAATTTCCAAAGACATATCAAGCAGCTTTTCTTTTGTACACCTTCCAGCCATGCATTTGATACCCAAAATGTAGGTCCAACACTACAGCATCTTATTCAAACAATGGTCTGACCAACGTTTCATATTGTTTACATGTTTCTTCCATTTACATTTTATCAACTTTCATTTTTTTTAAAACAAACATGATTATGTAGGTTATTGGCTTGTATTAAGGGAATACCTAAAAAAAACCATGACGAAATAATTCCACGTAATTTAAAACTAAAACAAATATCAATTTGTGTGTTACCGATTTCATGTGACGTATACATCCATGTTCTTAAGTCTCTTATTTCCACAGATACGGCCTCATTTGGAACTGACGTTCGAAAACATATTGTCTCATATTAACACAGTATACGTGTTGAAGACCAAGCCCGGCGTAATGGAAGTCGACGAAAAGAATCTTGCACCAGAGTATTCATATCTTCGTCTCAAGGTAAAGTTCTTTATTTAACTTTTTTTTTACTTCAAAGTTTGGTGCCAAAACGACAAATGGGGTATGTTAGAAACCGTTACAGACTATTTCGTTGTTTTCACCTAAAAAGCTCCAAGATATATCTTTTTATATACGGAATACCTCTTTTCTAATTTCAGGGGCAGATGGTGTATATTCCAGAATCTGACCTGGTTATCTTCTTATGCTATCCAAGTGTCATGAATCTGGATGATCTCACAAGGTAAAATATTTTGTTTCCAAATGGAGTATTTTGCTATAAAAAACATATAATACATGAAGTACCCTGTTAAAATGCAATAAACAGGATACAGCGTCATAAATTTAGGAAGTTTTGTCCAGAACTTTGCACTGATTACTTTTAAATACTATCTGAATTATCTCAACACATTGATTCCGTCACTAAATTTTTCTTCCCCACCTCGGGTTGGATTTTATCCAGTATTTTTGGGTGTAGGGATAGTCGAAATCCTCTCCGCACAAGATAGCTAATATCAAAGAACCTGAAGAGACCTATAACTAATGCCTACTAATTATTCAATAAGCATTAGAAGACATGTGAACCTAATTCTATACCTTTCAAGATTCACAAATCCACATATATATAAAATAGAAGAGCTTTGATTCGAACTAGTCGACAAGGGAAAGAGAGAAATAAATTTTCTTATATAATTACGAGTATTCTTGATGACTACAGTCTATCTCCACTTCCATCATGGGTGACAAGGCTGCAATACACACCACTGAGAATTGAGAACTGCAAACGGTGCTCGAAACAGTGATGATTGAGTGAAAAACCGAGAATGAGATACGGAGGCCACCTTAGTTATGGAAAGGATTTTTTAAACATTTTACAGTAACGGTATTAAGGAAATTAACTGTCCTATGAAAGTAGTCTTCTATGTTTCTGACCAAGGAGACAGTACCAATTTTAATTCACAAGCTCACAGCTAATTTTACTAATTGGTTTTCCTTGCTTGTCAATCTGAAGCCTTTCCAGCTTTTGCATGGTTTCCTATCCTTCCAGATTTCAGTTTATCTTCTAAGGTTGGTTCGTCCTTATGGGCTACTTTGCTGCTTAAGAGACGAGCGTCAAGCAACCAATAAACGTGGTTACCGTTCCCGATTTATTATGGCTGCTATTCTCTGCTGTTCTAAAACTTGCTAGAATGTCACTTCTTTTCCAATTAGTCAAGTTGTGTTCTCCTTCTTCTCACGTCAACTTATTAATATATATACTTTTTTCACGCGCCCTTGTCAATTCGTCCATTTAATTCTTCGCAATCCATGCACCCCGCCCCAGATGTAATACTATTATATTACAACATGTAGAAAAAATATCAGTATTGTGTGCTGATCACCTTATATTGTGGATCCAACCATCTATTCCAATTATATTACAAAAAGTATTACCAACTTGGAAAAGATATCACTTATTTCTTTCTACATTGTTAATATGTTAACAACAGACTACTATATATTTAAATTTAGCAATGTGGTTGGGTGCGTAAGATGTCATAAAAAGGATAGTTTAAAAAAATGATTAAATATTTGCAAGGAGGTTAGCACTATCACTTGCATTGACGAAAACGCTTTTTGTTATCTTGACAATTGTTTTGCATTAAGCCAACACCAAAGATTAAAAGTAAGTTTCTTTTACGCACACTGACGTAAATAATTTTGTTGCTCATAACATTCATTTTAGTCTCATACTAGTAAAACATTTAATTATATCCAATTACTTACAACAGTATTCTCTTTTAATTGTTGCGCAGCACACATAACGTTCCACAATTAAGCATGGTTTATTACGATATTCTTTATAAAACTGAATAGACACGTGTCCATTAAGTATGCTAACAAATACGTAACGAAAGTATAAAGCATGTTTACATAAAAATTATTGTAACTGGTTTGAAGGAAATATTTCTTTGGCGATACATGAAAAAAGGCAGGTTGTATGATATTTCCTTGACGATAGGCAGCAAATCTTTTATCTTCTAAATGGGCAGGTAGTACGACACACTAAAAATGACACTATAGGACCAAATGTTTTTTTTTTATATATTCTTCCAAAGGTGATACGCGGGGAGTCCCAGTTTTTTGTGTCGTGACGGCCGTTATATGACAGTAAAGACTGCGTGAGACAAGGCAACAGTTAATTAAATACACCAATCTCCTAGATGTGGCTTGGACAAGCAGACTTTCCCAAATAACTGCAACACTACTGAAGACGAATATTTTTTTCCTGTAAACCCAACTTGTGGAATTGCCCCACAGATAGTGAAATAAGCGCAGGAAAATTGTATCTTCATGTAATCAAGTGATCAAATGATGTGGTTAGCCACCTCATCCACATCCTAGTGTCGTGGTTTTCGAAGTATACGCGATATTTAGTATTTACCTACAACAATCCCTCGCTATGTCTCTCAACGACCTGAAAGAACATTGTTCACTACTGTTTTATTCATCTCGAAGTTTGCTGCTGTTAAGCCGGTGGAATCTTGTTGCAGGCGCGGTCTGTACATCAGTGATCTTCCCCTTCACGACGCCACCAGGGACCTGGTTCTCATGTCCGAGCAGTTCGAGGCGGACTACAAGCTGACACGAAACCTGGAGATCCTAACGGACAAGCTGCAACACACATACCGCGAACTGGAGGCGGAGAAGCAAAAGACCGACAGGTAACCAATCACCTGCTTGTAACGTCATAGGAATATCGTCACCTCATTCGTAATGCTGACATAAATGACCGGCAAACATAGTGGAATTGCAGGTACCTGTTTCACCATATATTCGTTGAATTATGTCTCCTTTCTAATCAAGGATAAGGCCACATGGGATACATTAAGCATCTCTCTCTATTAGGAATCATTATTCATTCGAAATTAATACTGATGCCAAAAATGTATAGTGGTCATCTGATAGCTCAGAGGTTAAGATAGTTGCATTCAAATTCCCGGGTTCAAATACCGGAGGGGTCAGGAGTTTTTGAGAGTTGTGATTTATCATCTGGACGTTTAGCAGTTCGTATTTTAATCTGTAGGTCCCAGAAGAGAGAGGAACTACTGGCTGTCCTGCCTCTGACAAAGTTGCTTAGTATAACATCTTCGGTAGGATCCAGCCAACCGTCGGGTTGTAGTCTAAGTTAGTTCTTACCAAGAATATTGTACTAATACCGTTATTATTTTAAACTGTGATGGAAATTAAGTAGCCGTCACATTTTCCTTACACCACTGCTGACGTAGTTTCAATGTTTGAGAGACATTGTTCACTATTTAACATTATATATCACTCCAGTCATTAACTATTTTATCATCGAATTAAAACTTACCTTCCCGTTATGTCCTGAAGGCAAGTTATTTATGATCATCTTCCTCTCTTCTTATGCTACCCAGAAATGGCGAAAACCCATTTCTTCTACGTATTTCTGTTACTTCCAAATAGCTTCCTCATTTCATCAGTTGAGGATTGAGTTCTATTTCTTAAGATATATTAAATTACATTTAAAACAATATGTACAGAATCTAATGTTTTTAAAAGAACTAATATCTCCGACTTTCCGACTAAATATTAGCAGCCACCTGTGGGGAATGTTAATGTAAAATCTCTGACTCTTATTTTCAATTTTCAGATAGCAAAAAGCTATTAAAGAATAAGAAAGTACAGTCATCCTAAAATGGGACACAGCTTTCAAGACAGCGTGGTGGGTTAGCGGTAACGCACTGGCCTTGCTTTCGGAATCCAGATGCCGGATAAACTCCTTCAAAAAGTCAAGGGCTGAGTTCCTGACCGTTCCTAGTCCCAAATTCTTTTCCACCTCTAATGACCATGAGTTCAACGAGACACAAAGCCATTAAAAAAAGATAGGAAAACTGGGAGTATTCATTGCACACCTTAAAGCACATAGTGCGATTTTATTAAACCCCTGCCTCATATGCAATTTCCTAGTAATAAGGACATTCAACATAAAATATTTCGAATGAGATTTGTTGAGATTTTTTTTTACCTTCGTATGAATAAAATGGACAGATATTAAGGATTCATTAAACTTTACATCAAAAGAGAACCAACGTAATAGAACTACTGTCAGCTACGTAAACATATACTATAAGCCTCCAAAGCGCATTTTTTTATTTATTTAATTATGGTTTACACTGCCTCCATCACATTCAATGATGTTAAAATAATTTTCCCACAACCATAAATTTTCGTGAAATCTATTTCCGAACAAAAGATAATGCGCTCGAACCAGTGTCAATAGCTTTGTTATATTTCATTCAATATCATGCAAACCCTGCTGCAATGAGGCATCAGAATGGTTATTTTACAACTGAAATCTAATTTTGATATTTTATGCATATCGTTGTCTTATTTCTTGGACTATCATCTTCGCCTAAACCATTAATGCACGTGTTTGTAAACAGATACACGTACACAACTTTTTGAAAGCAACTGACAGATAAAAACACTTGATAAGCGGTACGCCTTCATGCTTCCAAATTGTTAAATTATTTTTGGTAATATCTTATACTGAGGGTTTAAAGTTAAAAATCTATCTTGCCAGAGGAACCACTTTTTCTGACTTTTGTTTGTCCGTCTCTTAACAAATTACTGTCGTAGAAGACACACACTACGGCAGAATGCTATCAAAAGAGTCTGGAACAGAAGTAACACGTTTTAAAAAATGGACGTAAGATAGAAGTAAATTTTAACGAGCTAATAATTGATAGTAATTCTTTAAGAATGCCTTGTTAAAATACGGGGTGTATCAAAAAGAATCATCCGATTTATCACGTCTATATTTCTGAAACTAATAAACATATACAATGAATTTTGTATTTTGATGAACGGGAAACTTAAAAAAAAATAAAAAAAAAATATCACAGGTGTTCGAGATTTACGGCATATGTCAATGCGGTATTCAAATTCTTGTCACAATGCAGCAAGCATGTTTTAAGTGACAGCTTCCACACCTGTGGTTCATTCATTGTTGTTGATAACGAAGGCATATAAACAGAGTCTTTTATAAACCTCCAAAAGAAATAATCACATAGCCAGGGCCGGTGACCTTGGAGGCCAGTAATGTAAGGCTGAATCATTTAGTCCAGTGTGACCGATCCTTTGATTTAAAAATTCCCCTGTTAGTAAATAATGTTGTTCGAATCAGTCTCCAACCGTGGGAAAAGAAAGTTCTCAAGCATATCGAGATATGTGCTTCTTGTAACAGTGTTCTCGGCAAAGAAAAATGGACCATACACCTTTTCCCGTGAAACTGCACAAAACACATTAAATTTTGGAGAGTCCCTCTCAAGTTGTACGACTTTATATGGTTGTTTTGTACCCCATATCCTCGCATTATGACGGTTCGCCTTACCATTTAAATGGAATGTTGCCTCATCACTAAACACTAAGCGTGAAAGAAAACTGTCATCCTCCATCCTGCCAAGAAAGAAGTTCCAGAATTCCACACGTTGTTGTTTGTCACCTTCACGAAGAGCTAGCACTAGCTGAATTTTGTATGGTTTCATTTGTAAAAGTCGATGCAACACACACCAAACGGACATCGGGAGCATGCACGGCTGCACGGCGAATGGATTTCTGTGGGCTCCTTGTGAATGTATGGCGGATGCGTTCAACGTCTGCGTCAGAACGCGGGGACGGCCCGGCGATTTGCCTCTACACAAACAATTGTTCATGCCATCTTCTAATGCTCTGTGCTATAGGAGGATCTACACAATACCTGTTACGAAAGTCGCGCTGAACAGTTGTTACTGACCCGGACTGCGCAAAAACGTAGTACACAAAACGCTTTCTGTTGTCCCGATGCCATTTTTACTAAAACTGAAGTGGGCGCACACTGCTGCTACCTAGCGGGAGCCATGTAAACCTCGAGAATTTGCTTTTTCCGACAGTATGTTGTACACGCACATATCTCAAATAACAGAAGAGTTAAGATTTTTTAAATCGGATGATCCTTATTAAAACACCCTGTATAATAACAGAATTTACACAGCAGTTCTTTTACTCAGTCGTCTTTAAACCATTTTTAACAGTGCTACAATAATTCTTATGCAATAGTTATTAACACACGTTTGGCAGTTATAAAAACAGTGTCTGTAGCCTTGCTCCTCTTGATCTGCAGTAAGATTGAGGAAAAGAGAAACGTTGGAAGCAGTAAAAAAAGCCAGGGACGTTTCACTATAAACGACGGAAACTCAGCACCTCGTGAATATTTTACTGGAAATCGATGTTCGCTTTGAAGACAACAGTCCAATCTTCTTTTCCAACTGGAGAAATAAACCACAGACCAATTCAAATAAAGAGAGGAAGCCGCTAGGTAAACTGTCGTCGTTAACAGAAACCGCTATAAATCAGTTTTACGGTGCACCCGGTTACTTCTTTCTACACATCCACTTTTCTATCGTCACAGATTTCTTTCAATAAATTACTATTATGAATAGTTTCACCCACTGATCAATTTTTTAGTTTACTTTGATGAGTCTCATATTTTAGTTACCCACCATAAAGTATTTATAAAGTTTAAATCCATGTTCATTTAACCTCATTATGTTTCATTACACCTAGTAATTTCTACAATATACTGTCCAAAATACTTAATTCCCCATTAGACGATATACAGGGTGTTACAAAAAAGGTACGGCCAAACTTTCAGGAAACATTCCTCACACACAAACAAAGAAAATATGTTATGTGGACGTGTGTCCGGAAACGCTTACTTTACATGTTAGAGCTCATTTTATTACTTCTCTTCAAATCACATTAAACATGGAATGGAAACACACAGCAACAGAACGTACCAGCGTGACTTCAAACACTTTGTTACAGGAAATGTTCAAAATGCCCTCCGTTAGCGAGGATACATGCATCCACCCTCCGTCGCATGGAATCCCTGATGCGCTGATGCAACCCTGGAGAATGGCGTATTGTATCACAGCCGTCCACAATACGAGCACGAAGAGTCTCTACATTTGGTACCGGGGTTGCGTAGACAAGGGCTTTCAATTGCCCCCATAAATGGAAGTCAAGAGGGTTAAGGTCAGGAGAGTGTGGGGGCCATGGAATTGGTCCGCCTCTACCAACTAAAATTAGCTCTAACATGGAAAGTAAGCTCACGATTTTGGAACCCAGTTTGAAAATTCAGGGTCCCTGGTTGAAATCATCGTAAGGCCTAAAATTTTTATGGAAACTTCATCTATGATTTGTGTGCGTGCAGTACGATGTGAACACTCCGTGGATCAGGTTCCACATTAAACTGTAGATCCAAACACATCAGACGTGGAATGCGTGGCCTAACCAAGTTTTGAGGCTATGAGCCATCAATTCCATCCATACAAATTAACTATTATCGGTAAGGTTTTATGATACAAACCTCCATTCTGAACAGTTTGGCCAAGATAATCTATACAATATTGTATCCTGAGTATTATTACCAACTTAAAACTTATTCACAGATATAATGACACTGATAGTTTATCATCCAATTCTTGTGTCATTTTACTCATTTTTCCTTAGCTTTTATCTTTTTATGGTCTTTATTTTAATTAAACAGTAAGGATTTCATTTTCAAAAAGTAAAAATTCGCCTTTGAAATGATTTAGCATGTTACAAGTTATCCATTGTATTCACAGTTTCATCAGTTTACGTGGTATTTCGCAGCAAAACAAACATAAGACCTTTATAACAATAATAATAATAACAATGTGCATGGCATTGTTGGCAAAGACACCACGAAACATAGTTCGGCCGCCGCGGTTTGAAACTGTTGGTTACCAGAGCATGCACCAATATCGTAAGTACCTTAACCTAACCATGTAGTCCTACCGGGTAAAGGGGACTGACAGTTTAAAGTGGAATCCGAACCATTGAAGCATTCTGGCATTCACTTTACACAGCATGCTGTACCAGAGGTGAAAGTCGGATAAAGAGCCTTTGAAAATCCTCTCTGATCAGTCAGATGTCATAACCATTGTGTCACAGACCGTTGTTAATAATGATGCGCGAGACTGGGTACTAACGCCAATATTTGGTCTCTACCTACTGCATTACCGAATGCATGCTGTAAGTTACGCATGTTAGCTCTATTCCTCATGAATTTTCTTTGTGATCCTTGTAAATACCTTTGTTGACCGAGTCTTCTCCCTGCAGGTTGTTGTACTCGGTGCTGCCGCCTAGCGTGGCCAATGAGCTCCGCCACAGCCGCCCAGTGCCAGCCCGCAAGTACGACTGCGTCACTCTCCTCTTCTCGGGCATCGTAGGCTTCAGTGACTACTGCGCAGCCAACACGGATGCGCGAGGCGCCATGAAGATCGTGCGCATGCTCAACCAGCTGTACACCGCCTTCGACGTGCTCACAGACCCCAAGAGGAACCCCAACGTATACAAGGTCGGTCAGTGGCGGTCCGCCCACATTCACGTGAGCCGCAGAATCTTTTCAAATGTATCACCTTCTTTTTCTTAATGCCTAAGGACAATTGCTCTTAGGCACGTAGCTTTGCAGTTCCAAGTCTTTACAGTGAGCAGAGACCATTAGGTGTTCAGTTCTTTACCTTCATCTAATCGCTCTTCCTTAAGGGCCATTCACACTATACACGTAATCCAATGGAAACATTCACACTACGCGGTCCGCTCAGGTCAGGGCAAGGCAGGTCAAACTGAAGATCGCGCCGCCACCGATCAACAACGGTCAAGAGCTGATCTGAGCTGAGCTGACTGCTAGTGTGAACGAGCAACGGTCAGGTCAGGTCAGATCAAATGTGCGGTGAAGTCTGAAAACTTTTGCTCATAACCAATAACAAAGAGTAGTAAATAAAAAATAATGTTTTAACAGTATGTTATTTCTGATTATTATAAAGTTGACAAAATTTAATATAAATACAGTATCTATTACATGTTTTCGTACTGCCAAGGAACAGATCCTGTTTCCGAATTTAAAAATATTCTGAATTTATTTCTTGTATCAAAAGCTTCTTTACGAGCATTAGCACCCAAACAAGGAATATTTGAAAAAATTGTTCCTCTCGTTCATCCTGAAGTTCACTTTCTACATGGCATGAAATTTTATCCTTTTGTACATAATTGTGCAAAATACATGTTGCTAAAATTATTTCATCAATGAATCCTGGTGCGGGATTAATGTATCTAAAATAAATTCGAAATCTTTGAGCTGGAATATTAAAAACATTTTCCAACACTCGTTTCGTACGGCATAGACAGTAATTAATTTTTTTCCTTGATCTGTTTGCACTTCAAACTCTGGATGCACCCAGGACCGTTGTCTTTTTTTTTATCTTGACGAATTGTTAGGCTCGTCATCCAAAATCAGTGCGACTTTAACTAACGTTAATGTAGAGAATGGCACTGTCTCGACGAGAAATTCAAATGAAATGACCTTGTCTACGACTTGATCAAGCTGAGTGTCAATGCTATCCTGGATCGTGAGCTGATCTTAGCTGAGCTGATCTGAGCTGACCGCTAGTGTGAATGGGCCTTTATTATAGGGTTGTTCCCTCAGGAGTGAAAGTGTCCGGGTTTGTGTGGATGACTGTAACGTTTTGTGTATTCAATCTATCGTATTATCTTTGTTGTGGGAGAGAGACTAAAGAAGGAAGGAGGTCGAATCGGGTGTCATTCAGTGCTGTTCTTCCAAAGAGTGGCGTATTATCCATCAGCAGAACGAATAATACTCAATACCGTACGCCTTAACCCCACACCTCGGAATATTTTTGAGATTTTGTCCTGGATTTTGGAGGCAATTTGCTGATTGGATATCAAACGTTACCGCCTTTCCTATCATCTTAGGTAGGTAGTGAATGTTGAACATTTTTCTACTACTGGGGATCGAACCCGTGGTAATCGGGATGTCTCCGCAACGTCGTACAACGAGGCGTATCTGTTTCGCATTCCGGTCATGTTATTTTTAAACACGATTACTCTCCAAAGAATCAAGAGTCGAAGAAAAAAGGAAACTAAGCGTTAACAATCCGCCAGATAATATTGATAAATAATTCTACTTTCAAAATTATTTCCTAACCGCACTTCGTTGAAGTAGGAACTACGATAAGCATTTGGTTTAGTTCGATCATATTTTGAACTAAATAGATCGTGTGCAATAGATACTTCTAGGTACTACAATGTATCAAGCTAAACATTTTAATGAACTAAAAAATGCTGAAAATTTCACTCCCTCAAATACAACTAGACCAAATATAGTACACTTAATTAATAATACGTACAAATGATATTACTCTGTTCTACATTATGACTAATACTGTTCTTCACTTACAGTATCCTTACTACTGTGGATTTAACAAGCCAAGATCGAGAAATGCCGATCACAGGAGCATTTTGTGCCACAGAAATACTAAATTAATTTTTATTGCTAATACTTACCGGCTTAGGAGGAAATAACTATTCTAATAAAGTAATGAAGTTAGATAAATGCTTACACATTTGCGTGTTGCAAATTAATCAGAGAAAATACTATTTTTGTGTCTTACAGAATATTATTCACCAATATGCAACAGTATTAACAACTTGGATCGGCATTTCAAATTCGTACCCTGTTTGCAGATGTTACGGAAACATATTTTTGACATTTATCAGTATTCGGCTCTGTGGCAGGTATATGTCTCGGATGTTACGCACTAGAACAGCAACTGGCCTATATCTAGAAATAGAATCAGGAAACACTGCCGGAGACATCCCGTGTCGTATTTGTATATCTTACTCGTTCAAACAAACACCAAATGTAGACACATAAATCTTAATGTATCACGTTTAATTGATAGTTCTTTGCTGCGCCATATTGTTTGGTACAGACAAATATTATCACACACAATCAGTATCATAACATTGACGAGCATAGTGTTCAAGATGTGTACCTATTTTCAACAAATGTAGTATAGCGTAATCTACAAACGCTACATTTACCTTTCTTTTCTTTTCTTTTCTAGTCGTATTGTAGATCTTTGAGGAATTAACTGGGCTCTTCGTCTTCTGATTGAATGACAGTCGGATGGTGAAAGTTTATTCCAGTTATATTAGCAGCAGACTGAAGACTATTATAGAGGAAGGGAATTAAAATTTAAGAGCCTTATTTTTTTTTATTGATATCCAGTACAACCGACTCTTCTTATCGACTTTGGGTCCTCATTTCAAATTCCAAACATTTTCGTATAGTTAATCAGTTTGACAGAACGCTAATTAAGTAAGTGCAGAATATAAACTCTATATTGATATTAAGACTACTTGTAGTTAAATGGATATTACTTATACGTATATCTATGTTAAAAACGAGATTACACCGTCAATAATTACTACTAGATGTTAACTAAAAATCGTATAATGCTTTTTACATACGTACTTCATATATGTGTAAATTAAAATAGCATTAGGTACATTAAAATGTTCTATAGTTTAACACATCTTTTGTTACAAAATTTATTTTAAATATTTAAAATTAAAAAAAAATTATTTATTAATCTTTGTGATGAAATAACGAGATAATTTCCAACGAAAAACGTTAATTATTTCATAGGCATAACGTGATAGGTTTATTTACAAATCAGAATAAGCTTAACTTTTATAGAGACAAGTTAAACAACAACAAAGCAAAGCGTATATAAACACTAAACTTTTGAAGATTTATTTATTACAAACGCGAAAAAAATATAATTATTCTTCATTTATTAGTTTAAATAACATTTTAGACAAACATAGAACCGTTACTGAAAGTTAAAATCAGCGCAAAAACCACTTAGCCACCAGACCGCTCTAATTCTAGCAGTTGTACTGGACCTCCAATCACCACTGTTCGACTTGTAGTGTCATCTGGTTGTGAAATTCACACTATCACTATTGATTCTAGTAGACAGTTATTGCTTCCTTCGATTCCGCAAGCCAAGTCCCTTGCAAAGTCCCCGATTCTTCGCCAACAACTTCGTTGTTTTCTCGGCAGTAACCATAAACCGATAATCTGACTCTTCCAACGAACTCTCCTTCAAGATCGACCGTACACGGAAACAAATAAACAATAACTTTCACATTATTTGTAATTAAACTTAATGCTGTTGGCAATTTAATTCACTAATTCCCTCTTTGTTCCAGTTATATGTTTCCAATGGCTGGTAGCGTCTCCCACTGAACATATATTCTGATAAATAACTACAACTGCGGCATTATTTCTTAGTTCCCTTAGTAATTTTGTTATTTACTGCAGCTACTTGATCACCAGCTTAAACTTTCAGAATCCATTCACAGTCCAGAAAATCCTGATTTGTTTTTTTGTTGAATTTCTTGTGTGATTTATTCTCTCTCGCCACTGTAAAGAAACATGGTTCCGTCCAGGGACCCCCCATTGAAAAACAAAAGGTGAGCATCTTTGAAGCCTTTCCCTGGACGGAGTGTCGATGTTATCTCTGCTGTCCATTGTGAGCGGACCAGAAGTGGCCACCCAGGGGCTGCTTATCTGTCCCACAGGATTGGCTGATGACCATCTCGTCTCCTCTGGCACCTCTAACACTGCCTTGATGGAAAATATATTACACACACGAGCAATTATTGACAATCTAATACCCGATAATAATGCTCAAAATGTGTGTGATATATGAAATACGCAGCTATCTCTGGACAGATCGTAAAATAAGGTTCCGAAAACGATGGGGCCTCGAGGAGAGGTTTCAAGCTAAATCTAGCAACACTACCACGTGCCGTAGCCCTCCCACTCTCGATCCACTTTGCCTGGGATTGGTACGACGTGTAGTGTGGTTCAGCAACCGTTCATGATTCAGATAGCAAACGCCCTATCGCCAAGTGCAAAATTCGTGCAATAATTCGTTTTTTAAATGCGAAAGTGATTCCACCTATAGACACTCATAGACAATTGATGAAAGTGTATGGTGAAAGCTGCATGGCCGTTCATTTCATTCCGGAATCAAGACTCACGTGAGTGGTGCTTTTCAACTTCGCTTCAACGCTTGCAGTCCACTGGCAAAGTCACAACAATTGTCTTTTGGTTTGAAAGGGGGAACTGTTGATCGATTTCATTCGTCCTGGGGCGATAATAATCTCAGACAGGTATTGCGACACACTATGAAATCTCAGCCGGACGAACAGAACCACCGGAATGCTGAGTAAAGGTATCACGATAAAGCTCGACACCACGTCGCAAACACAGGGCCTGCTAAAACAGTTTGGATGGAGTGTAATGCCCTCCTCCCATTCTTATGTCCGGGCCTACCATCTATAAATTACCACTTGTTTCCAAAATTGAAGGAAAACTTGGGTAAACAACGCTTAAACACCAACGATTAAAATAAAGAAGAGGTAAAACGATATCTCAATGGATTGTCGGCGGAATTTTATAATACGGGCATAAGAATGTGGAGGAACGTTTACAAAAAATGCTTGGATCGAAATGGCGATTGCGTTTAGAGATAAAACTAGATTAAGCTTTCAAATGATGTATTTGGTTTCGAAAATAAATGTTGCTATCTGTTTTTTTAAAAAAAAAAGGGAACCTCACATTACGATCTGCCCTCGTGTTACTGGAAATATAGGTTTTTGGAGCCTTTGTTCTTGTTACAATGGATTGTCACATTAACGATATGCTACGTTAATCGATCGCCAGACCTGTCAAGACTTGCATTTTGTTCTGGTCTATGAAGCAGCGTATTACGATTGGAGAGCAGACAAATCTGATAAATTAACCTCACTAAGGAGAATATTTTTGTATGAAGAGGCTTTCTCTTACGGCCTATCGAAGTTTAATTTTCCTGATTCCCTGGAGTTAGTTACGTTTACTCTTCTATTTGACAGATCATCCTGGTTTACTTCGCTTGCAGATAGAACTTCGGAGAATCATTGCTGCTCGTTTTGGAGCCGTTGGCAATGGCGTATCTTCCAATGTGCCAGAAACTTATCTTTGGTTAAGTGAGAGGCCAGGTTGCAGGTGGTATCAAGGGACCGACGTCTTTCTCGGTCATGAAATATACAGACAGCATACACGCCATGTAATTTTGGCTGACATTGGTGCCACTGAAGCATATTTTCACACAACATGTTACGGAGTACTCTCGTCTCTCCAACCGCAATTGGTTTTCTCTATTTACCCTTTTTGCAAGAGGATAGTGTTAGGTGAATTTTTTGAAAGACTACGTCAGTTCCACACTTTTACAAACATCCGAACCACTTAGCTAGTTAACAAAAGATTCAATCAAGTGATGTTAATTGTCTGTTTTCTAAGCCATGTAACATGAATGACTGTAATGTCGGAAATATCACTCTCGTGACTCAGTGGGTTAAGGTTCTTTACTGGGACAAGTCTGAATGTGAGACACGGAACTGACGATTTAAGATAGTGATTCTTACGCAAAAATGTTTCATTTAGATGTAATTATTGTTACATTATTTGACATTTCCACCTATGCGAGTCATTTGGTACATCATTTTCCATTTCAGTCTATCTTTCCAATCCCGATCTCAAGCGGCCCCTTTAATGGCCTTAAGGTAACAATCACCTATGGCAAAAATTTGCTTTGGTTATGTGAAGAATGCAACGACGCTGCAGGGATCTGATTCGATTTAAAATAGTAGTCTTACCAAGTAGAATTAGTAGATTAGAAATAGAAAGAGCGGAGAGTTGAAATTCTGACACTTGGGTGGTCGAACTATTCTTTGGGGTCTCCCTATCAACAGTGCCATACAAATTTTCTTTTCATTATTCACGATGTTGGTAATGCTTGATTGAGGTTGCGGGTAGAGTGAAGGGCAGTGACGCTACCAACGATATCTAAGTTGCCGATTATTCTTGCCGCCATTCCTATTAGATCCGAGAACAGAGAACTTACGTTGCAAAACAATGTTGGGCACACGTTCTCCTTACGAGATTCTGCTGTAATAGCAGCTTTGCACCAAGGAGAAATGGCTTTTTCCCCAAAATCTGTAATAAGTTACGACATGTTTTCTTATGCATAGTAGATGATACAGGCGCTGGTTTGCAGGTGGAGACGGTGGGTGACAAGTACATGGCGGTGAGTGGACTTCCCGAGCCCTGTGATACTCACGCCAGGTGCATCGCACGCCTTGCCCTCGACATGATGGACCTCAGCCAAGAGGTGCGCGTCGACGGAGAGCCTGTGGTGAGTGAAATGAGGACCTCCAAGTCTGACACGAAACTGACGATTTAAGACAGTGGATCTTACACCAAACTGTTTCTTTTAGAAGTAGTTATAATTACATTATATGACATTTCCACATCTGCAGGTGATTTTCGACATCATTTTCCATTTCAGTCTATCATTCCAAACTTCTTCCTTCTTCACTTGTCTTCATTTCTCTACCTTGGCATCTGATTGTATCTTGTTGATCTATCATGTTCTTGATCTCGGGAAAGAAATGCATTCATAATTTCTCACTAATCCTGTTTTGTCAGTCTTAAATCCTCCACTCTTATCATAAATACTCATCACTACAAACTTTATTTCCTCTTCATTCCTTATAATTGCTCTAATTTCTATTATCATTTTTCATCGCCGAGTTTATGTTTTCTTGTGTCATTTTCTTCACATCTGTGGAATCTCGGCTAATATCCTATTTTCCTTCTTGTCCACGTCTAGTATTCAGCTCCATATTTAACTGCAACGATATTAGACGCTCTTACAATGTCCAGTAGGCAGATGATATCCTAACTAGGTGGTGTAACTGTTGATTCTTTCTTTTATCTTTTTATAATTTCTGCAATTGTTTTCCATTGCTGATTACTTTGTGCCGGAAACAATATAGCCATTCAGGTTGTTCTCATGGACTACTGAATTTTATGATGGATTCTGGTTTGTGGATACCTAATTATTACGCTTATTTCATACTCATTTCAAAAGAGATTTTTCCTCATTTATCTTGCCCATTTTTGCCGACGATTCACATCTTTCTACTTACCTTTTCGATTGTACGCAATAAAGTTCTGCAGCAATAATGATTAAGGAATTTGGTATAGATATTTAAAAAGATATGTTCCATTACAACTCCATTTATGGTTTATATATAAGATGATAAACACAGCTTTCCATTTTAATTCCTGTAAAAAAAATCCAGTCAAGAGGTTTTTGAACTAAAGTGAAATATCTCCGAGCTATGTGAATAGTCTTAAAACCTGGTTATCGTGCTGCAAATGGAAGGCACTTAATATTCCAAAATCACTTTCCATCGATTTTGTTCTACTCATACTACATCTCACAAGTTATTTACTTGATATATCTGTAGTAGATTAACTAGATATACATTTCCAGTGGCTGCATTCATTTCTTGCAACAAAGAACCAAGAATCAATTCTAAACTAAATAAATATTTACTTATGACTAACGTGCGGTGAAAAGTTATGTATCTATATGCCAAATGAACATGATGGTGATATACTTTACAATTTATGAAGTCATTTGAAATATCTGAAAAGTGAGAAATAGAACAATAAATGTATTAGCTCAACATTTTACTTAAAATTTTTACTCTTATTTCTCACTGTTCCGATATTGTTTTTGAAGAACAGAAGGGATTGTTAACAATAAGGAACATCTGATAGAAGATTAGCATCCTTACCCGTCAAAATATTCTAGTAAACTGATAATTTCATATTTAGTTTTAAAACTTTAGTGAATACTATTGGCTGTCAGAATGGATCAGAATTGCTTGCTGAAGGCTTGAAGTGTAACTATCTCGGCATAACGTTCGATAATTAACTCATCTGGGCAGAGCACATTGGGCAGGTGGTAGGAAAAGATGGTGATGAGAGAATATATCAGATAAATTAAGGCATCTGGTTACAAAACATTTGTAAGACCATTGGTTGAACATGGTGGTGTAGTTTGGGACCCACATTTTGGGTATCAGATCAGATACAGGAGTTGGAATGTATGCAAATTATCGCAGGACGCAGTCAGTAACTGATATGTTAATGTATCTAGATTGGGAATCATTGGAAGACAGGAGGAGGGTGAAGAGAGTACTGGGAATTGAAAGGCTATGTTTTAATGATATTGGTCGAAGAATTAGAAATATTTCATGGAAGGGTAAAGATGTCTATGACCACGAGCACTCGATTTGATGCATAAGGGACTGAGGAATTTTTTTTGGTAAGGGTGTCAAGGATTGGAACAAATTATCAAGTGAAGTGATGAATAATTTACCAAACACGCTGAAGGTATTTAAGGTTAATATTCATAAATCACAAAAGTAGATAGAGGAGGAATTTACCTCTCAAATTATGTAAGATAATTAGAAATAAAATAAAAAGGTGTAATTAGATGACTAATGGAATTGCCACCGGAATGTGTGCTCCATCGCAATTAAATTAATATAATAATAATATTTTCAGTAACAATGCTTATTGCGTCTAATGTATTCTTATCATGTCATCAACAATGTATAAAAAGGGGTTTATGGAATAAACCTACTGATAATACGAGGTAATCATAGTATGTTAAAAATATGTCATTGGATTGGTGCGTAGGATTTCAGTGGTTAGAAGAACCTTAAATGGAGCATTAATTTTCCTTTCGAGGAATAGATCAATAATAAACTGAGATGTTAGAATTAACGGTTCCAGTAAATAACGCATTATATTTTTAAACATTTATTCTGGTTAATACTATCTTTGATATGTACAAACAACCGAAATCATTATGTTGATAGGTATAAAGTGTACTTTACTTGCTTCCTGTTTTTCAGCAAATTACCATTGGCATTCACTCCGGCGAGGTGGTGACGGGAGTGATTGGCCACCGCATGCCTCGCTACTGCCTCTTCGGCAATACTGTCAATCTCACCAGTCGAACAGAAACCACCGGCGAGAAAGGACGCATCAACGTTTCTGAGGACGCCTACAGGTGAGTCCAAAACATCTTTTACATTTCTGCTGAGGTTTATCTCTGTCTCCCACATGGTGTTAATGAATGTATTTTATTTTTATTTTTTTCTGTCTGTTAGATTTAAGTATATCGTTTGAAATTTAAATCGATATTACCATGCTTTTGAACGTGCCTTTCTGTGTAAATAATACAAATTGTAAATGGAGAAACGTGAATACTTGCTAAACATCCTTTTCTTTCATTTTAATCGAGGATTAAAGTCAGAGGAAGCTACTAAAGCTTTTCTGTTCGCCATTGATTATTATGCTACAGTTGAATAAAATGAGATAATTTTTATCACAATCCAAGAATATTTTTAAATTTAAGACATGAACAAAATTACCTATAATGCAGAGGTTCTGGTTCTTTTATACTGTCACCAATTGGAATAAATCTCTTATAGTTCCAAAAAAGAATAGATAATTAATGAAATAACTTATCAGAACATAGTATGTAACTTATCAAGATCGTTTAGCAAGTTGTTGTCGTAGTGGAACTCCAGCTATGAGAGCACAACGTGGTCTCTAGATGCAGACTCCTAGAGGATAATATATCTTGACCACTAACTTATTTTGTGTGTATGTTCGTTGAGGCTACCTAGGAACACTTTAAGTCTTCGTTTGGCTTGAATTTGCTTTTGATGTATACGCATCCATGTTACAACTAGGGTTATAAGCCCTACAGGTTGCCTAACGAGGTTAGGGGGACCTACAATTCAACGTGGAATCCTAACCACGGAAGCTTTCTGGCGTACTTCACACTACACAATTAACTTTTCCAGAGGTGAAGATGGGGTCGAGAGCATTTGAAAATCCCAGCTGACACCTGCATTAGTCAGATAACTAAACCAGTTAACCTTCATACCTTTCTACAAACTTATTTTATGATATAGCAATTATAAACAGTTTTTCGCAAAATCCTTGATACACATACATGCAAGAGCCAATAGTTGCCTTTACTGATGCTGAAATAATCTGTAAATGTTGCCATTACACGATATATTAAATGGAAATATATAAATAAGATATTAATAATTTCTAAATTTCAGAATATGAGACTTCACACCAGGGGAAAGTGGGTCGCACAAATATAGCCACCCGTAGCAAAATAAAAAGGGGAGTGGGCTTCAAAAATCATGTTTCCTAATTTATGGATGCCCCATAGATGAGTGATTTTGAAGCCTCTGCCTACCAGATACCCAATGTTACTGTCCAGTAAAAATATAGTTTTATGTAATACTATTCGAAGTCCAGCAAGTTTAGCTAACGTCTCGTCCTGTTCGATGGTCTGATGGAAAAATGTTATTATTTAGCTTATTCACTGTAAAACACAATGCAAATTTTGTAAACTGATACACTATTTCTAGCAATGCACTCCTGTCGACAAAGACACGTTCATCTATCAGAAGATAAGCTTCACCAAAGGCAAAAATTCATTGCTTCACTTAATTTACAGCCAGTTCAGTTATTTTTTCAATATCTCTTCCACTGAAGACCTCTGGAATTATCGATATCCTACATAAGCCGTCGTGTCTTAATTCACTGCAAATCTCACTCCTCTAAGGCACAAGCTCTGGTACACCTTAATATGAAAATATAACTTGACTCTCATCTTTCCATCATTGATTTCGTACGTTTCATATGGATACCTGTCCTGCGGCTCTTATATCACGTTTTGTCATCTGTCTGTTAGAGAAGATTGGTGGGTACATATTTTTTGAAAATACAGCAATTGTAACGTCAAGGGGTATGAAAAATTCTATTCTTCTTGACGCTTTTTTCAATTCTTTTGCATTATAATAACAAGGAATTTTCGGCATACATTTTACCCATTAATTAGAAAAATTGCTTTTGATTCTGTGTATTCCTAGTAGGTCAGCGCAGTCATAAGTTTATAGGAATTAGTTTGATTGTTAATATATTTTCTGAGGTAAATAATGGAAAACATATTTGAAATTACATTATTTATTAATAATAAAACATCACACACTTGTAGAAAGAATTGAAGTGCAGAGCGGAAGCTAATATTTAATTTACTTAATGCAGTTTAGTACAGCACATAACCTATCACCACTTATCAGTTCATATCATTCCTGAATAATTTAAATTATGTTCACATCCAGTAAGAAAATATTTCAATACATGTAGAACAAATAATATGTAATGCTAAAATCAGGCTGTTGAAGCGCAATACTTTAACTGTTTCTTTCCATTTAATTATAATTTAACATAATGGTTTGTAATAGGTATTTCTGATGGTAAAAATAAATCATCACTTCTAACTCGTTAAAATTCCTTAGCGGATTCGACTTACCTAAAACCTTTTATGAACAAGCGGAAATACCTCCATAGCCGATTTATTTGCATGGAGATTGCACAGTTATTCTGAAGCTGATTTCACTTGTAATCTTATTTGTCGTCAAGTATAAACTTTTTTTATAGTGCGTATTATTACTTTAATCTCTCGGTAGTGACAAATCTGTTACTAGCACTATTCTATATCACAAGGACAACTGGTAGTGTATATTTTTCCAAGAGTAGGTAAGAATTTCTTAATCACATGTTCAGAAACACAATGCAGTGTCAATAAAATGTTAATTCCTATATCAACGTTACGAGGTCGTAAGGTATTAATAACTCGTCACATAGAAATATCTAAATCATTATGGTGAAATGTGGTGTGACAGATCTTCAAGCTCGCCAGTTCTTCTAGTCTGACTAAGGATAAGAATCATGCAGCACTTATTGAGTAAACTTACATCTTATAAACAAATCAAGCTTTCATAACAGTGAAGTTCAGGTTAAGGACCTGCAAAAATTTCTTAATTTCCTCGAGGAAACTGGAAACTGATAAAACTAGCCAGATAATGCAATAAGAATTTATCAGCAAATCGTTAGAGCTACACTGATAATGAAGAATATACATGCAGCAGTGATATAAATGTTAAAAATATTAGTTTTTGTAAAGATTTAGGAAACAAATCTGCAAAGTAAGAGATGTCACTAACCAGAACTACTAAAATTAAATCACAGAACTAGATTATTTGTTTCCCAGAAAGGTTATGGAAAAGACAGTAAGAATCAAAACTGCTTTCATCGGGGGGGGGGGGGGGGGATAGGCATTCTGGAAGAACTACCAAGTAGTAAGTATTGGATTATTTCCCAATTGGTTTCAAGTAAGTTATGAAGTTGAAGGACACTCTACGTGGACAAAATTGTAACAATTGTTGGAGAATCAAGCACTGGTCTTCTGTTAGGTCCGGATAACTTGTGAAACTGAAATACATTTTTGTTGGACCACCAAGTAGAGGTGATGGATGTTTGTCATTAGCTTCCCACGATGTTCTGACCAAATATGAAACTAAAGGTGGACTATCTACAATCAAGTGTTGAGTGTTTATTGCTAGTCTAAAAGCGTCTCCGGCTGGCGTGTGTGCTTTAGCAACTTTTGGATGGTTGCGGTTGTCTCCCACGGTTTCCAGGAAACTTCTGAAGGTAAACAACATTGTCGGCTGTGTATTGGAAGATTGCCGCTAGTCTTCCATGAGATCCAGATAGCTTATGAGACTGGGTGGCAAGGGCAGGCGCTGGACTCCGTCGGGCAGCAGGTGTTTGTCCCAGAGCGCTCTCCTGATGGCGCAGCGGCTCAGGTGCTTCAGCCTGGGTGGCACCTGCAATGCCTCTATGCTGCAGGCGGGACCCTCATCCTCGCGAGTCAGGTAGACGAGGTCCAGCCACGACTGGTCTGCGCGCGCCAGACCCGGGTAGGGAAGAGCCAGAGGAACGGCTCGAAGCACGTAGCGCAGACACAACTCAGCGCTGGGGCCTCCGTAGCGCGGGAACACCACCAGTGGCCGGGGAACCTCACTACGGACAATATACAAGAAACGGGATACACAAAGCTACATGTCTGGTTATCCCCACAACCATGTTTCACACTGTAATGAAGTACCTCAGCTGATAAGCATACGCTTCAAATTTGTAGTAAAACCTTTTGTGAAATATAGTTACTATTTCTATGTAATAGGGATGTAGTATTACTAATAGCAATTAAGCTAAGCCTGAGGAAAGCTACGGTCGTAAAACAAGATTTATTTTTTAGTAGCAAACAGTATAGTAGTATTCCGTCACAAGAAATTTCTTCTGTCTACGAAGAGTGGTAAAGTAGTAAATCTCCAAGTCAGGAAATACGTTAACTAGTACATCAGATTGGTGGAAATGAAGAGGCAACTAGAACATAGCAAAATATAAACTATGACGTTTGAAATAAAATTTAGTTTTTTAAAAGGTGTTATTATTAGGTAAAACAAAAAAGTGTATGTCTTGCAGTTACATAAAAAACGGGGAAATTATTTTATGTTGATACAAACGTACTTTTTTGAAAACATTCCTCATCGCTTGAAGTACAAGAAAAAAGTGTAGCAATGGAGATATGACATTTTATTACCTGTAACTGGTTGTATTACGTTTAACTGAATTCCGTTTTACTTCACGTTTAGTACTAAAGGTGAAAATGAAGTAAGTTAAGTTTATTTAAAATGACAGCAGTACGCTAAAGTACCAAATTTGGTACGCTTTTGTTTCGTACGCCAGAAAAGGATATAATGATTTTGTTGTCTAATTTTAATCTCAAGAATAGTTTAAGTTACCGTAGTGCAAATAATAATACCTTTTATCTTAACTGTTCCTGTCTGGAATATGTCCATTCACAGTTTAACAATTATGTGTTTAAACAAAACACTTTGTGTATTCTGGATATAAGCCTACATATTTTTTTTTTTTTTTTTTTACATCACAATCCGTTTACACTTGGAATGGAAAGATGTGGCAAAGACTGGTGGATTTTTTTTTTTGTTTATGGCTTTACACCTTGTCAACATCAAGGTAATTAAAAGTGAAAAAGGAAAGAAAACGCATTCGGCCATGGCCTATTAAGTTCACAATCCCGGCATTTTCCTGGAATGATTTGAGAATCCATGGAAAACCGAAATCTGAATGACCAGACGGAGATTCGAACGTGCGTCCACCCGAATGCAAGGCGATAGCGTGACCACTCATTCACCAAGTTCGGTTTGATGGAATAAAAATCCGCCGAAATTTAGAGTCGTACCAGACATTTCCCAAACTTCTGCCAAACACATTGCTACTGTGATTGAGTTGTCAGGCCACGAAATAAAAGCATTATCCCGAAAAACTTGTTTTATTTCCAGTGTCACATAACGTGGAACGTTTTCTTGCTGCCATATTATGTACGAAGTTTAGTGACTGATTAGTAAGAATTGCTTTGTAGACGCTGTTTAGTATCATAATCTAAGTAAATACATTCTAATTATAAAACTGTATGATGCCCTGTACGAAACACGAGAGCTAAAGTAATACCAGTGGACGCAGATACTCAGTTCATCAGTACAAGCTCTAACATTTAGCTACCTCAAAGTAAATAACCCACGGTAAATGCAGATTCAGAGAATATGTAATTAGTCCTAATAAATGATGAGTGTTGTTACCTGTCGTAAGGGTTGTTCTCATTGTGTAAAGTCGGTCCTTGCACTGCGAACCTAGCGCCGTGTCTCAGGAACAACAGTACGGCCTCCGGCTTTGACACCTGGATGGCCGTGGCTAGTGGACTGGGACGGCGGTACTCCGGCATCGGCAGATCTACTGCACGCCTGGTCGTCACCTGTTGCTCAACAGCCTCCTGCGCCTCTTCCAGGTCCTCCTCGTCCCCAGACATAGAGGAACCACCTGTTGCAAGACACACCGTGGAATTAACACAGCCCATACGACACAAGAAATTTCATGTCTACTTTCTCAGATAATTGCCATAAAAGATACTCCATAACAGACGTGATAAATAAGTTGTTTGGTACGTTATGCAAGAGTTGAGGCAAGCTGTTAGGTGTGTATAACTGACATACTGATGATGATATTTGGACTGCTATTAAAGGAAGAATTGGGAGAATAACGTGCAATTTAATAGAGGAACACGTCCCTAAATTAATTGTTTCAGTCGTAAGGATATATTTTTTTATATGAAGGATAAACCAGCATGAACATTGCAGTGACAACAACTACTCTGTATTATCGGGGTAGGGCAGCCATGACATAGGCGCGTGCGCGGCTAATCGAAACTCTGCCACGCGGCGACAGAATAATCTTTCGGGATCTCCCGGCCAACAATGTCATACCCGTTTACCTTTTACCAGTTCATAGAATAAGGATTCAATACTTCGAGGCGCATTTTATATATATATATATATCAAAGATATACATTATCCAATTATTAATCCGTTCATGTAACGTAAATGAGGGTCTCACTTTAAATTTCATTTGCTCAGCTTCGAATAGAAATTGAACTGATTGGAATACTGTAATCAACGCTGAATGTTCCGAACGAAACAGCGACCAGCCGATCAGTAGATTTCTACGTACTGACTGATTACCAAAGAATACTTCTACTCTGAAAGGATATATCTCCGAAACATTTATTATGAGTTCTCGCCGAGATGGCAAGCGCACAACATGAGGTATTATGGATTTACTAAAAGTGAATCAGTTAAGTGAGTTCAATGTGAGTTTCATCGCAAATACAGGATTCTTCCTATTAGATGGTCTCGTCAGTTTGGTGAAAAACGATATGTTTGCAGAGGCATAAGTTCTGGTCAGTGGCCTGTGTCGCAACAGAATGAGCAATGAATTATGCAAGTTTTCGCTAGCAGTTTGAAAAATCAAGTCGATAACTCAAACTCAAACTGAAACTGCAAATTTCTTAACGGATAGCTTGGAAAGTGCTGAGAAAGCAATTGTTTGTCAAACAGTAGAGGTTACAGTTGGTACAATATGTTACCGACAGTAATAAAAATACAAATTTTTTTGTGAGTTCGTTCTTAGTTGACGAGGACGATTTATTCATGTCTAAAAGAAAGCTTGGTTCTAGCTATTAAGCGATTTTTTAAATCACTGGTCAAGTACACCGGCATAACGTACGGATTTGTGGTAGAGAGAATTTACGTTCTGTAATCGACGCAGTGCTGTTATTAAGGGGGATAATCTGATATACAGATGAAAATATAGCGGTCATTAAAATTAAAATAATGTAACTTTATGATTCTGAGTAACAGAGAAAACCATCAAGCTGATTATAGGCGTAACAAAAGTGTGTAGGATAAGGTGGTCAAATGTGTCAATTTCTACGCTCACAACTGAGTAACATGCGCACAATAGAATTCCTTCTGACTGATTTCACCATACTGTTAACACCACGAGGTTACACGCACCTGATATTGAGGCCTTCGACACGAATACCGGGAACTCCATCCTGGCCGCAGCGGCGTGTCTTAGAAAGTACTCGGCGCACCGTAGACTCTCGACACTGTCACCAAAGTCGCTCTTCCAGCCGGCGATGACGTGTGTGGCTCGAGGACCGAGCACAGCGCCCACGAAGATCCTCTCCAGCGTGTGTTCACAGCCGTAGATCTCGCGCAATAACTCGGCAACCACATCCGTGTCCTGCACGGATCACCAAAATGATTTATTGACATACCACTATGTTGATTTAATGTCTAGTGAAGACTGGATAGAAGGACAAGTGGGCGGGAAACAGCCTTTCATTAGCTTGATTACATTACAGACACATTCCATCACTAACTGCAGCAGGAGGCACATCAGTGAAGAGGCACAAAATTTGTCGGGAAAGATGCTTCTTCACAGAGGATGGGATACTGAGGGATTTCGCGCAGACTGAACAAATAAAGTTGTAAAAGAGCGTCTAATAGACAATTTTCAAAGACATTTGGGAGTTGGTATTATGGAACTAAGAGCGATACGAACCTCAAGCCTCCAGTTGACACATATCCTCGCAGCGACGTAGAGGATGTTGTGGTACTTGCCCATACGGCAAACAGTACCACCGTTGTCGTCCTTGGTCTTTCGGTGGTATCGCACGGCAGCTAACACGGCCCTTGCTGCTCCCAGCTGCGGGGAAACCGCCCCCACCCCACCGTTCCCGTCACCAACACCTGCGCGGCACCAACCCGCGATCACGTGACCGAAGTAGTCGGCCAGCTGACGTCGTCGGTGACGCGCCAGCAAGTAGTCACGTGCTACGCGGGAAAATACTTCGTCAAAATAGGCGTCCAGGATCACTTCCATAGTACTAGGGCCACAGCAGACGCCGCAATATGCAAATGAGTTTCAGATGACCTATTTACTTTAAGCTGCGGGACAGTGATTACAAATATGTTACGTGAGATCGAATCCTAAAACCATATAACTGTCCATGTATGATGCTTTAGTGGAATATGGGTCTTCTGAATAACCATAAAATTCACAATCTCTGATATCAGATACGATGGTGTTTTTAGAACACACGTTCACGTACTACATTCTGTAACCTCTTACCTGGTGAAGGAAATTTGTGCTATGACTAATGTAAACAAGAAGTTAAGTTCAAAGTTTTGATAACTGTCATTATGTTTGAACCATTACAAAAACCTTGAATTTCCTATAAGTTTAACCAACTGCGTGCTGTATGTTGAAGAGAGTACAAAGTGACAGCCTTATTTAGGACGACCTGGTGAACATCTGATACTCCAATCGCATTAGGCTATGGCTATTTAAACCGTGATGGTGATGATAACAACAAATAGCCTTAGAATCAATGGTTAGAGAAAAAGAATATTGTTTACTAGTAACGATCTCAGAAACTTTTTTCTATAATAGTGAGAGTACGTACTGGATCTGCTCCAATTCGGTTGCTGACTAATACGAATTACGATACGTCATTTTGTTTCCTACACCAAGGCCCCGGGTTTTAGAGACCCTAAAATTATGCTTCTGTATATTTTTCTGATAGGATTCCGTATTTGAATTCACTTCTTTTTATATTTTTATTATAATAAATTTCAATATTAGCTATTATCTTCAAGAAGTTTTATGAAATAGAACCGTTAATTCAAGGAAGAGGAATTTAGTGACGACAGGAATAATGCACAAACACTGAATGTTTTTATTCCTTTTCGCCTAAACGATTTTGAATTAGAATGTCATAATTTAAATATTTATGGCACCGTGTAAGCTTGGAGATTCTTGAGTTGTCGAACAGTTTATTTCGATCAGGCTATCACAAAAATAGTGGGTAAACCATACAGCTTCCATAAAAATATGAATAGAACCCAAAACCAAAGAACAGTATGGAATGATCAAACGATTTAACTGCTTTTTACGTTCAAAAAAAAAGAATTACGCGGTTTTTGATGTTTGAATTTCGCTACCGCATGACACACGAGCGCACATAATACAGTCCCGACACCTGGTCACACTCATGGATGTCTCACAAGTGATCCCACTGTTTGGATCCTCCGAACTCCTAGCGACAACTGACGCCTGGTGCCTCCTGCCATAGTCAGGCTTCCAGCTAAACAGGATTAGCCCGCGCTGCTACGGTTTCACTCACAAGGCGCATCATTACCGCTAGCAAGCGTACGGGAGAACTACATTGTCAAACTATTGGTAGTTCCTAGCTTTGAATTCGTTAAATGAAAATTCAATAGGGTTGATGGATACCATGGAGGGGTGGATAGATGAGAGCTTGATTAATAGCTAGTCTTACATTTACTTTTCCTAATTTTTGCTGATAGACTGAACTGCCGTGAAAGATTCGCTAAATTGCACCCATTAATAGACTACCTGTTATATTGCAAATTTTGTTTATAAATGTTTAGTAAATTAGACTTAATTCAGGATCAAAAACATTATGAACTGGTTATGGCGCTCTGAGAATACGAAGTGGCTGATCAGTTATGACTGCAGATTCTCAAGGCGTGTACCGTATTTACTGAAAAACACATTATAGTATTTCCGATAATTTAAAAAAAAAAAAAAATAAAAATTGTTACACAGTTTTGCGTGTACCATATTTATTGAAAAACACAAGAAAATATTTCTGATATTTATAAAAAATTACTTTGTTACATAGTTTTTGAGAATCATAAACATTAACAGGAAACAAAACAAAAAGTAGACACAAGTTAAAGTTTTTATGACATTCCATAGATTCTCACATATTAGAAAGTAGGAGAAAAAATAAAAGGCAACAGAAGTTCTGTCTTCTACTCTCACTGACGTCATTATTTGATATCACTTTTAAATATCGTTTTAACAATAACTGATTACATCATATTTCCTAACTTCTGCATTTTTTATTCCCTGACTTTGATTCAGGTAACACAATACAGTAATCGGTTCACACAGCACCATTCACTGTCACCTCATCCCCAACCATCAATAAAACCTAAAATTCTGAATGTCATTATTGATTGCAGTGGCCCTGGACATTTACTTTTGCATTACATTATTTTTTTTTAAATTTCTATCATTATTCAAGGCAAATTCTTCAGCAATTCTAAAAAAAAAAAAAAAAAAAAAATCAATTACTGGCTTATTTACCACTTTATGCTGATAAATGGTAATGGTCGTATTTCCCTACAATATTTCTCCTGCCCAATATCAATCCAACCCTCATCTCCAGTGTATGGAATACACATACCAAACACTCCCCTCCTACTCCTCCTGTCTTCCAGCGAAGACTATTTTTATGTTATCAGATGCTGATTTTGGTCTGTAGAAAGAGTCAAAATATCTTCTGGTTCCTACAGATAAAGCAATCTCTTTATATGGAAGTCATGATCCTAAAAATATTACTCCTTATATGTTTATTAAAGAATGACAGCTGAAACAGATTATCCATAAGTTTATATTTGAATGATGTTTTTATACCAATTTTGACGAACAGAAATTAGTATATTGATTTTTGGTAGTCATTTTTCCCATGCAAATGTATGCTATTTTAAGTAAAATACTGTAATGTAACTAAAGTGAATAAACATCTCTGTATCTGCAGGTACTTAAGTGAGGGCTGCAATGCTGACCCACAGTTTCATCTGGAGTACCGTGGTCCAGTCACAATGAAAGGAAAATCAGATCCAATGAAAGTATGGTTTTTATCACGCAGTAAGGAATTTATTGTGTAATAGAATCAGCAAAGATTTGTTATAAGAAAATTATTACCAGCTTTGAATGTTCATTTTAAAAATATTGAATGGAAAGTTTCTATAATAGTATAAAAATGTTATAAGCAAACTGTTCTACGTATGTACAAATGCAATAAGACAATTTTGTGTACAAAGTGTAAAATTATTTAAATGTGAGCATCAATTTGCTAGGATGCTAATAATTTATTGATGTTGAATATGTCATCATTTAATATTTACTCATACAGATAATTCGGTACTACATGTGGAAACTCAAGATGAGATTCATATACAGTATTTTACTTGAGAAGAAATTATACTACAAATTTGTTTTACTGAACCATAAAAGATTTTGTTATTAGATTCTTATGTAATTATCTATTATTTAATAAGTGGTAAATCAATTTAGTTCTTAAAAAATTGTTAAATAATTATATAGTTTTCAACCATAACTAAAGTTGACATAAATGGTTTTGCATAATGACTCAAATTACTTTTTGATACATTGGAAGAGGAAAGTTTCAGGTGCTAATCTTGTAATAAACATATAAAACCTTGAATCAGTTAACACTGATAAAATTGGAAGTAAAAGTTGTAAGGCAATACACATTAAAAATGGTAGATAAAATAAACCAATCACTCACTAAATTTAGAAATGTAATTTATGTGATGTCATAAGTAGAAACAAGAGACCACAATTACATAATATTTCAGGTAAACCTTTAATAATGTAAGAGATGTGATACAAATACTAAGGATGAATTATGCATATTTGAAACTTTATGCAATAGCTATACTGAAATCATTGTTTACCATTGGAAAAAAAAGTGATGGAATAAACCTTCAAGTGAGTACTGAAATATCATAATATCATTGGAAGTCCCAATATATTAAAATAATAAAAGTAACAAAAAATTTAACAGTATAAGAAATGGTTATTATTATATTCAAATAGTTATGTATATTTTTTATTGACATTAATATATAATTTTATTATTTTTTTCTACTTATTATTTCAATGGTATTTGTGGGATGAAATATGAACATTATTTGAATTTATATTGGTCACATACCTGATAAGAACAGCAATACAAAACTACTTCTAACCTGAGATGATTTCTGAACTGCTTCATAAAATAAAGATAGAAACAAGGCAAAATCACGCTGGATCATATAGGTACTACAGACCCAGGTTCACATACTGGCTGTCCTGATCATAGGTTTCAGGCTAACATCATTCACCAACAAAAATATGCACAAACAATATACATATTTCTCAAACAAAAATATGCTTATAGAGAACACAATTTACATATTCCACAGACAGCAACACTTGGTTTCCTCCATTAGAATAGGTTCACCAATGTGTTGTCGAAACAGGTGAGGTGATCACACATAAATTTGTGTTAAAGAATTTATTTTTACCAGTAAAACTTCCATAGATGTTAGCTAATCCTGGAAGCCGTATCAGGTGTGGTTTGTAATATATTACCTCATCATTCCTGTTTTGATAGCTAATGAAAATGATTGACTATTAGAACCTTGAACGGAATAACCTTTGAACTTTATAACTTATTTATATAAGAAAACAATGAGTATAATTTGAGCTTCCAGTTAACTCATCAAAAAAAAATTGGAAAAAATGATATGATCTTCCAAACAAAATATAGTTATTCATCTACATGCTTTCTATTCAACAACAAATGTTTGGATATTCAATTCTTTTTAATTTTGTTGGAATTTGTTCATCTTACCTCTTGAAACTTCATACCCTCCCTGATTCCCAGCAGTCTAGCAGTCTCACCCTCCTCCTCGCCCCCCCCCCCATCTTTTCCCTCTGCCCTCCTGTCTTCCAATATTTCCAAATACATCTCCTTTATACAAAAAAAGGGTCAATAAATATGTTCTACAATAATTTTCATCAACAAATCTAAATCTAATTGTCTTCTTTTGCATTCATACCAAATGCAATACTACATTCCTGTAACTTGGCTTCCATACAACCACAATGTAGTATAACAAGGGCCTCACCGAAGGTTTATATCTCATTTCCTCGGTGCATCGCCCTCTCCAGTAGATGTAGGGGCCTGAAACTGTCTGCATCACCTGCTGTCATGTCCTGATCAATAAAGTGTACCATCTCATATACCACTGTATTCAACTTTGCATCCTGTTCCTACTACACTCAGCAATCATAGAAAACATTTCTTTTCTCACTTTGACAGTGGTAGATATAGGACAGTGGGGGGGGGGGGGAGAGGGCGAACCCAGGGGCGTAGCTACTATGGGGCTAGGTGGTGCAGTTCACCGGGGCCCCTACGCTCAGGGGGCCCCCAAGCATTCTTAAGGGGGCCCCAAGCATACTTAAGGGGGCCCCCAAGCATACCTTGGGGGCCCATAAGCGCACCTCTCGGGGGCTCTAAGCGCAGTTCGGAGGGCCCACGGGCCTTCACGGCAAACTGGCGACTTTTTTTTTAAGCTCTACCGTCGTCTAAGGGGTTTTTCGAGGCACAGGGAGCCCCTCATTAAGAGGCCTCACTGCTCAGGGGGCCCCCAAGTGCAACTCGGGGCCCCCAGCCTTAGCTCAGGGTGTCCCTACCAGCACACAAAGCAAAAAAAATATCGCCTGAGAACCCAAAATAAATTTTTTGCACCGGGGCCCTTGTTGACCTAGCTACTCCACTGGGCAAACCAGGGTATTTTCCCCAGGTAGCAGCTTCAGGGGTGTGGCAAAATCATGTTTAAAGGGGCAGAAAATGGCAGTGCTCTACTGCCCCAAACGGCAACCTTCAGGGGGGCGGCAAAATCGAAAAACAGCTCTATGCTGCTCCGGGTTGCAAATTCGTGTTTGAAGATGTGTTAATCTCAAGTTTTTGCGCAGCATCTGAAAATTTTTAGATCTGTCACTGCTCTTTGAACATAACAGGTTAACTTTTCTGGGAATTTATCTTCTTTCTACATCGTGTTCAGGACAAAATACAGCAGTAATTTGGCATGTTATGGATTTTAAAAGTCCTTGGAAATATCTGTCAAATTCCTGCAGACAGGTCACAAAATTTCTTAAGTTATAGGCTAGTGGTTTGTGGACATGGAGCTGGCATCTGATAGTGTCTTGATGTGTTCTATCGGGATGAGATCCCACAAATTTGGTGTTGAAGATATCAATGAGAGTTTTCTATCATTCTCATTAACCATTGAGCACCATTCTGGCACTGTGATATCCTGCTGGAAGGTGACACTGCTATTGTGGAAGACATGATGCTTGAAAGGATGCAGGTAGTCTGTAATAATTTTCATGTGCTAAACAGCTGTCATAGTGCCTCCATTCAATTGTCAACAATACCATAGTACTGTTCAGGATTAGGCACATGTTTCAAGCAGCCTTTCACATGAAACGCAGGATATCTCAACACGAGTGCTGACCTGGTGTAACAAGAATTATGATTCACCCGACCAGGTGTCATGTTTCCATTAGTCCATGGTCCACTCTTGATGCTCACTGGAATCATAATTGACAATGTCAATTGGTAAACATGGAAACACATGAGGACCTTTTAACCAAGAGCCCCATGTTCATCAATGTGAACAGAACAATGTGCTTTGATATACTTGTGCCGGCACTAGCTTTGTACTCTGCTATCAGATTTGCCATGGATTGTTCCCTACCATGCTTTGCAGGGAAAGACTCTGATCTACACATTTTGTGATTAGACACAGACTTTCATCTCCATGTTGCCTACTCATTGTTTCATCATCTTTTAACAATTTTTCTTAGAAGCTCGCTACAATAGAACACACACAGCTGGTGAGACTCATCATTTCCAAGATGGTTGTTCCCAAGCACTGGGCCATAAAAATCTGTTTGTCAAAAACACTTTTATCAGAGTATTTCCCCATTTGCCACATGTATCATCGCTAGAATGGCTCGTCAATCCTACTCTTAATACAAGACAGCATGGCATAGCCACAATGTCACTAGATGGCTTTTAGTCTCATAGTGGTTGGTAGTCATAATGTTTTCACTCATTTGTTTATGTTGCCTTCATCTATATGCTTAATTTTATAGACTGGAAGTACATGAAAAATGTGCAGTCTGAATTTTCTTCATATTCTGAATTAAAAGTGTGCTGAGTATCTCTTTGCCTCAGTCTCATATCATACTATGACCCTATTCTTCCATTCATTTATATCCAACGTCCTTTTTATTATTTCTATATGTTCATTTATCCATACTGCTAAAGCATCTCCATTTGACAATACAAATACATTTGGACAGAGAGATAATGTATGTAGCTGGCATTCAGGAGGCCCATGGTTTGATCCTTCCGATGTAACCCCCTGAGTTGCCTAGTATAATTGCTGCTTTCAGGAGGCTTAACTTTAATATGTTTACAGTTGGATGTCTAGAGTTCTTCAACATGATAAAATGGTAGCTGCCAAGAAAATGAGTTGTATTGAAAGTTTTATATAATGCAATTTTCTTCTTTCTTGTAGCTCGCTGACTCTATGGTTATGATTACACCAATGCCAGTGAACTTTGTCAGAAATAAGAGTTCTTTTTTCATTCTGCTCAGGGATTGCAAGTTATGACAAGAAAAACCAATGGAAGAAAAAAGGATGAATAGTGAAGTAATGTTAGGAAAGAAAATAGTCTTCTGCTCAAACGCACAGTATCCTTTAAGGCTACATTTTATTGAGATATGAGATAGTTAAAATAATTTTCTAAAATCTTCATTATTCAGCACAGTTTTATTGAATCACATTTATCTGCCATAGTTGTTACAACAACAATTATTTTTCCATTACACCTTAAAAACATTTATAAGGAAAGGAAAGATAAACTATACCCACCAATCACCAATGTTGAAAGGGGACATAAATATATACTGATGAAAATTTTCAAATCAGTATGTTGATACAAACAAGAAAATAATCTTGAGTCAGAATGGACTAGAAATAATGAAGGATTTACAGTATTAAGAAACAATATAATTTATATTTTGATCTGTAGGAAACACACAAATTTTAAATAAAAATTGTTCTCGGGTGACTAGCCAAGTTAAAAGAGTGATGTAATCACACTTACAATTACCCAAGAACAATTTTTATATTCTCAACGCCGAGAAAAAGTGCGTTCTTACACAAATTTTATCTTTGAGCAACCCAGATTCTTGAGATGTTTGTGCCAGAAATGAACAGCAAAATTGCAATAAAATACCTCAGCTGAATTTAAACTGTCGCGTTCCCGGTTCTCTTAGAACTCCGAGAAACGCCTCTACAGTGGCTATAGCTACCCTGGTATTGCCGAATGGCTTGGGACGCAGGGTAGGTACTTATGGGAGCAATTAGTCGAGTAGCTTGACTACTCGGAGGGAGCTAATCACTGTTAAGGTCTATAGCGCGGGAATGCATGCTTCTATTACTGCTATTAATGAAACAGCGGTGGAAGATACAGAAGTATATTTACAACCCTTTCATAGAAAGGAACAATAAGAAAGATAAATAAGGTCTCGACAGGATACATAGAACGGTACTATGGCCCAGTAGATATAGCTACAGATGCTTACAGGTTTAGAGCAGAGCAGAGGGCGGAGGCAGTGGCGAGGCTTCGGAGTCCGGTGTTCGGGCCCGGGCTGGCCCGCCCGGGCCGGCAATAACTTCCGTGCGACGTCCCCGACCGACCACGTTCGACCCAGTTCGACCAACCACTGTCTTGTGGCCTCCTTTATATACGCAATTACTGCTGATGTGACCCACTAACGCCACAGTTGCCTCAACATTGCCTCACCTCCGCCGATATTGCTAGAGATCCAGGCATGGCACGCGACACCTATCCTCCCGAAAAAACGAAAAATTTTGGAGGGCTACGCCATCAAAATTTTTCGTATCTTCGTACTTAACCTAATCTACCACGATGCTGCTACTCAGGACCCGCAAACGGCGGGAGTACCAATATAAAGTGATTCAACATCAGCCTGCCTGGCCACTGGCTTACTAAGTACACTCCTCGCGGCTTGACCGGATAGAGATCAGAGCAAATTAAATACATAGTGTTTCCATACAATACATTAGAATTCCGCGTGCCGTGCCTTTACAATTTCAAATTGATTACAACATTTCAAGGGCCATCATGATTACATACAGAATCTCTTTACATAAATACAATAAATTTGGTTTGCATGTTGTCTTACAATTTGACTTTCAAAATTATACAATGTTCATCCATACATTGATGTCGCAGAATGAAATTACAAAATACATTTGAATAGAAATACAATTCAGTGCTATACAAGTTGTCATGATTTTACAATAGGAAATAACAAATGCCTTTAGGTGCGTTATCTCTGCATAAATACTTTGGCTGTACGTTTTTTTGGTTGTACATATATCAGTTAGTAGTTCTCTGGCTCTTGTTGTGTACACGGATGTACAAGACATGAAATTATATGTTACATAATTACAAATTGTTACAATCATAGAAAAAACAAAAAATTTTGAATTTGTAGCCCAACATGCCATTCTAATGTCGGCTTTCGTTTGAAGTGTCTTACGTTCACCGCAAAAGCGGGTTCGTGGCCCAGAGGAGTGGCACATCTCCCGTTCCGGGTGCCTGCTTTTAGCGACTCTGAAAAACTTTCACAATCCATTAGAAATACGTAGCTTTTAAACATAGTCATTTCACAATTGGTTGAGTATAAGAATGATTCAAAGTACAATACATTAATTTTTTCTACTTCCATCTTGAACGATAAGATAATAGGTCATTGCAATGCGCTCAATCGGAAGTACTCGGCAGTCGTTTCGTCTACGGGACTGTTTACAAGCTGACGCTATGCGTTTACGTCCAAGTGACAGTGCCTGCGGCTGCTCATGCTAAGTCAGCAAGGCCGACTTAGCTGAGTAACGCGTCATCAGTCTTGCATCCGCCATGTATGGCATTCTTGATAACGTCAGTACCAAACTTTCGCATTTGCCGACAGACCCGTATAGCGCCTTGCAACGATCAAATTACACAATTGTTATTAATGCATCTAAATAAAATTGCACAATCTGTTAGACTTGCTACAAGAACAGAATTAGTTACAATTTCTCTTATTAATTATAATATCAGTTTTCATTAATGTCCATAAAAATTCAGCTTTTATAATTTAGGTCAGTACTATTAATCAAAGTGCCACCTAACTGTTATCCAAAAACTTGTAATGTGAAACTGTTATAAATTGTAGGTTCCGTCCGTTCGATAGAATTACCGTAGTAGAAAACACTTCGCAGTAACCCCTCTTTATTTCGTGTGTGTGTGTGTGTGTGTGTTTTTTTTTTTTGTTCTTTCGCTGCAATCAGTTGATGCTGTTACTAGGATTTTTACAAATCGTAACGTATGTTACTAAATTCGTCATTACCCGCATACCATTACTAGCCGACAAGTGCGATTCACCAACTTGCAACAATAATTCGTACAATTTTTCTACGGTGCCTCTGCTAAGCATTTTAGCTTATTCCACAAAATTAAACTTTGCCAAGATGCAGTCAAATTGATCTTAACAGATGCTATTAATTTTACATAACGAAGTTTTTTACAATGTAACGTAAATGATTCACCAAGAGACTATCTGACCTCGTGCAGTTTAGTGTTGCGCTATATTATTCTTCATCTGCCAAATGCGTGATCGATAAAGTTTAGTGATTCATTTGCGCACACCTAGGTGCTAACCACAGCTTTATTGAGTACAACTTCCAACTAATAGGTGATTGTTAAGTTGCAAGATCCAAACACTTGTAGGAAAAATATACAAGAATAATCGTACAAGCAATAGTTATTTTCATACATTTCTGCTCAGCTTCAGATAACTTAGGGTTCGCGATTTACGACACTCAAAACGATGTGTTAGTAATTGCATCGGTAAATGCTAAGGACGCGCTACTTAAACTATAGTGCGTACAATTTCACGAATGTTTCTACTGCGATCGTGATCTCGTCTTGTGTTCACAAATTTTCCAGTTAGCTGCTTTTGCTGTCTGAATACAGTTTACTATCTTTGATTCACTAACGCCATTAACCATTTTACCCATTATTCCCCAAGTTCTTGCGTACTGATACAAAATACAATTTATAACGCTAACGTTACTCATATTCCTTCCACAACACAATATATTAATTCCCTTTATTGTTAATAATAAATACTCAACTAAGCTACAGCTACCGTTATTTCTTAACATCATTGTTGCTAATGTAATTTACAAGATTGCATTAATGTGCGTGACCAAACACACACCACCTCGTGTTTGAGCAAACAAAACAAGTTATGACAACTGCTGACATCGACCTCGTGACATAATACCAACATGTCATGTGTTATGATGCGTGCCCTGGTTACGACGGGTGTTAACATTCCTGGACTGAAATAAGTAATCTGTTTACATTCTTGATTGAGTGCAACGTTACGCCAACTTTTCATCCGTTGAAATAAAGCACTTCATTCTTTAGACAATTAAATTAACTATATTCATTTTAACACATGTTACACATCTATATGTTCCCTCTGTTTTCCCAGATTTTTGATCGCTATATATACATTTTTGATACCCACTTGTCAATTAATTATCACTTAAAATTCCTCTAAGTTAATTTCTACCAATCCTATAAATTACTTACATTTTTATACATTCAGACATATCTATAATTAATTCCACGTTAGTTACCCAAAGGTGTACACCATTTATTTCTACATTTACTACAATCTGCGGCTATTCTTACTCCCACACATCAACTTTATTACAATCTGCGGCCGTTTTCTATATCCTATGTACAGTTTCAGATTATTATTTCCCATTGTGCCTTCCTCACACCCAGTTCTATTTACATAGTAATTACATATTTCCCTTCACTTGACATCTTACGACTTAACATTACTTCTTCCTTCTCCATGTTGTCCCCGTGTTCTCTGAAAATTCGAAGCGACTGTTCACAACTATAACATACAGCACTACTAAACTACGCCGCTACTTCGGCCAATGACTCCATTTATCGCAGTTCCATTTGCGCACCACGCGACCCCTTTACTCGCGCTTTCAGTTTTCTTATATTTGCCCTCTACTGTTGCGTTTTCCCTGTTCTCTTAGAACTCAGGATAAACGCTGACAGTAAAGCAATACATTACTACGGTACTTACTATTATGCCGCCATCTCTGCCTAATGACTTAGTAATGTGCATCTCCAACTGCATACTCTCTCTCCCCTCCACTACTGCGTTTCCCTGTTCTCTTAGAACTCAGGGCAAAACTTACAGCAATGGAGTATATTATACCGGTGCCTCTATGAGGGCTTACCCAACCTCTTAATCCTTTGGGAATACCTTTCCCCGAACACAAAATATACCGGTGCCTCTATGAGGGCTTACCCAACCTCTTAATCCTTTGGGAATACTTTTTCCCCGAACACAAAATATACCGGTGCCTCTATGAGGGCTTACCCAACCTCTTAATCCTTTGGGAATACCTTTCCCCGAACACAAAATATACCGGTGCCTCTATGAGGGCTTCTGCCAACTGTTGACTCTTTCTACAACAACTTTTGCATTTAACTTATTACTGATTCTCACTTTCAGCTACATTATTTCTACTTTTACTTCTCGAAATAACTGCTTCCACCCTTGCAGTTACACACATTTACTCCTACAATAAGCTACTTTGCCTTTGGCCTACATTACCGCATGACGTTTTGTCGACTGCGGCTTCCGCTGGCGACTGCAAGACCCGTGTTGTGCTCCGTCAGCTTTCTGTGCGTGCTGTCGCTGCGGCTCTGCGCTGGCTCTGACGTCGCAACACCCGTCGCTTGATGCTAGCGTCGCTGGTTGACTCCTGCAACAATGCCTCCAACGTGCGTGTGACGACCGCCTGACCATCTGCCCACCCTCTGCTCTAGAAAATCCTATTTAGTGACTTAGCCGACAGTCTCCATTCATGACTGAGGGCTGCATGAAAACAGAAATATAGTAGATAGAAGCACCGCGCTATTAGAAACCACTAAAAACTACCATGAATTGCATGTTTCTGACTAGGGCTTAACGTCCCCAGCTAACACAAAACTCTTCTGCAACTACTAAAGGGATAGTGTGACTGGTCTAGGGCTTTCCATCCCTAACTGATACCAGAATTCACAGCTGTCATCGGAAATCACCAGAAAGAACCCTCTTTTGCCTTAGCTGGCGATCAAGTTCCGACATTGACACTTTTAAACTACGTCATCTGCCCTGTTGTATCTAGAGGTCTACGCTCCACAACTGTCAGCAGAAAAAATGACGTCATCTGTTACACTATCCTGGGTTCAGCACACCACATCTGTCAAGACCCCAGAGCTGACACCAAAAATTTGTTCTACTGTCGCGTTCCCGGTTCTCTTAGAACTCCGAGAAACGCCTCTACAGTGGCTATAGCTAACCCTGGTATTGCCGAATGGCTTGGGACGCAGGGTAGGTACTTATGGGAGCAATTAGTCGAGTAGCTTGACTACTCGGAGGGAGCTAATCACTGTTAAGGTCTATAGCGCGGGAATGCATGCTTCTATTACTGCTATTAATGAAACAGCGGTGGAAGATACAGAAGTATATTTACAACCCTTTCATAGAAAGGAACAATAAGAAAGATAAATAAGGTCTCGACAGGATACATAGAACGGTACTATGGCCCAGTAGATATAGCTACAGATGCTTACAGGTTTAGAGCAGAGCAGAGGGCGGAGGCAGTGGCGAGGCTTCGGAGTCCGGTGTTCGGGCCCGGGCTGGCCCGCCCGGGCCGGCAATAACTTCCGTGCGACGTCCCCGACCGACCAAGTTCGACCAACCACTGTCTTGTGGCCTCCTTTATATACGCAATTACTGCTGATGTGACCCACTAACGCCACAGTTGCCTCAACATTGCCTCACCTCCGCCGATATTGCTAGAGATCCAGGCATGGCACGCGACAAAACATATAACTGGCAAATATGACATATTATCAGAGGAAATACATTCCTTCGCTAAGGTGAATCCACATTTAACTAAGAAGGAGTACGATATTCATTATTGTTGGGGACCATCTCCAGTTTCCCGGGTGTGGTTTACGAGCCTTAGTTGTTATAGACAATTGTTTCCCACTGTCTCCTATCCAGAAAAGTTTCTCTGTCCATGATGTATTCCCGATTCCAGCCTCTTCCCTCTATGTCCTCCTTCAGTTGGTCTGTCAATCTTCTTGGTCTTCCCATTGGTCTTTTGCCCACTATCCTTTTTTCCAAATAAGTTTTTGGTAGTCTTGTACTAGTCATTCTCTTGACATGCCCAAACCACCGCAGTCTTGATGACTTAAGTCTCTCTTCCATGGATTCCCTTAGCTCTAGGTTTGATCTAATCTCATCATTCTTTATGTGATCAAGTCTAGTTTTCTGGAGGGCCATTCTAAGAAATTTCACTTGATTGGATCTTGCTAAGGTCCCTTGATGTTAGTGTGCATATTTCCTAAGCATATGCGAGATAGGAATGAGATATGATTTGTACAAGACAATTTTTGTTCTTCTGGGAACCTTCATCCCCATACTAAGCCCCGCACGGTACTATGGAGGAAATGTTTCATAGGCATAATATTTTTTGAATTCAAATTTTAAGTAGTCTCTTATGTAAACTACAAGCAGAAGAAAAAGTGGCATCAGCTAGGTATTGTAAATTATAAAGATAACTAACTTCAACAAGGTACTGTTTGGATTAAAGAAATGTGAACATATCTATGGTTTCTATTTACGAAAATCATAACATCAAAAAGTTGTAATAATACAATTCCAACATTATTAGGAAATATGACGATATTAAATCAGTTATTTTTCATGATTACCAAACTGTAAAAGAGGACTGATTCATACAAGAAGCATGGGAGTCTATCATAGGGGTTGTGGATAAAAGTGAAACATCGTGTTAAGCAACTGCAACTGTATAGAGTGGTGAATTTTTTTTTTTTTTTTTTTTTTTCAAATTAAACCTCAGTTCACTGAGGTGACAAGAGAAGAAGAAATATTTATCCTTAATTGAAAAATATTAAGTAGTAATGGTGCTGAACATGTTGATAAGAGAAGAATATGTCATCAAGGTAATATGCAATTTATCAAACAACTAAGTTAGGAATTAATAGCAGCAAAGAGGAAAGCTAATTATTTGTCACTAAGGAATTTCATGGATGCATGTAGAACACTTGATGATCTAACTTTAATTTTCTATGGCTAAACAATGATGTACAGGGTGCAGGAGAGAAGAAGATATTCTGACAGTTATAGATAAAGATGGGAAAAAAAAGTACAAGGGATATGAAAAAGTAAGAAACATTAAGGAACTAATTTGTTGAAGCCATCAGGAAAAGTTATGCTAGAGTAATAGGATGATTTTTAATTTAATTTTTAATGGTGATGGAGAGCACACTCTGGTGACTAGTTCCCTAGAGATCATTTTTCGATTTCTTGTACATGCCTAGTTTTGCCCAGATTGAGTTTCTAATTTAAATACTTTCAGCATTTTTTATAAATTATTTATCATTACTGTTGGTAATTTATTCCAATCCCTGACCTCCTTATCTACAAATGAAAATTTTCCCACATTTTTATGCCAGCTTGGGATCAAGGTAATCTTTTCCTTGAAATACACTTCTCCTAATTCTTCCACCAATATCTTTCCACACTGCAACACCAATATGTGCCTTGCACACTGCTATCAATCTATTCACCCTCCTCCAACCTTCAAGATAATCCCATTCCAGCATCTTTGTGATACCAGTTACTGATTTCATTTGATGATAATTTCCAGGGACAAATCTAGAAACCCTTTTGGAACCGCTCCAAAATATGAGTCGCATACTCACCATTTTCAAGAAATGGTGTGACCAAAGTTTTGCAACCCAAGTCCCTTACATCTCTGGTACAGTCCTTTATCACTCTCTCAACAACTGAAGGGTTTTCAAACCTTTTTCTATTACCTTTCCAATGTATCCTGCCCAGTTGAGTTTGTTATCAAGTATTATGCCAAGGTATTTACATTTCAAGCCTTAACAAGCATTTCTTTCCCAACCTTCAGTTGTTTAAACATAAGTGGCCTCTTTTTTGCATTTATCTTAATCCCATGTTGACTTGTCCAGCTAGATATCCTGTCCAGATCACCTTGCAGATGACGTTTAACCTTAATCATGCCTATGATAGGAAATGGTTTGTGAAGACTATTATCTGACAATTCACAGTATCACTCAATCACTTGATATGCGTAATGGAACATGTCAGCTAAATTTTAATCATCATCCATCACTCTCATTTGTCTGATTTTGTGTCCTGTGACGTTGTATTAAACCATCATATTAAGTTTTGCTGGTTTGAGACAACAGTGACAGTTATACATAACCAAATATCTGGTGGTACTGTATGCTGTGACAGAATTCCCATTCCAAAAATTGTTTGAACAGTGGAAAAACAGTGTAGGTGATGTGTTCAAGTGCAGGAGGAATTCTCTAAATATGATTGTAGTCAGAACAACCAAGAGTAGGTATTTATGATTTTAAAACTTAAGTATGGGAATTTTTGGATAAAAAAAAACAGCTTAAAATTTTAAAGATGCTTTAACAAAAAATTTAGGTAAACTATTCAGAACTTATATAAAACTCAAATTGCAGTGATGAAAAAGAAGACAAAAGCTTCTGTTTCTATAACATCTTTATATTCTTGCAAAGGGGACTATCACAACAAGTTTTGCTATACTGCACTCAATCTGTAGCCCTATATGTATTTATTCCTTCACATGTTGCTGCACTCTGTCTTATCTTATATAATCCCAGTGGAGTGACACTATTTTTGCCACCACTTGTTAATAGTACTCTCTACATGGTCCATACTAGAGATGAAAGAGACATCTGGCAGGTATCCAGTATCTAGCTTATCTGGCCTAGATTTACTATCCGGCTGGATACCAGATAGTAGGTTAATATCTGGCAGATATTCCCCAGATACTGGATTCTCAATAAATTACAAAAAAAATTATAAAATTTTCTTTAAATTCATTTATGCTAAGCATATAATAAGTCTAAACACAAATGAAAACATTATTTCATCAATTCAAAATACTGTTTATTATTGTTTTTGACAGAAAAAAATTAGTTCTTTCACTGAACGAAGACCAGTTTCTCTGTATTAAAAAGTAATCATAAGTTGTCATCATAAACAAGGCCAAGTTCAAAGAATAGTCTTTTGCTATATGTACTACAGCAAGAAACTGAAAGATAATAGCAAATTTTGTTAAATGTTTGTGTCATATTAGCTGACCACCAAATATTTTGATCAGCCTTCTGGTTGATTAAGTCTCATTCCCCCCCCCCTCCCCCTTGATCATGGTACTGGCTATCTGTTAAAACAGTCCCAGGACATGTCTTCAGCTTTGTAAGTCACATCTGATTCTGTCTCTTCCCTTTTACTCTATTTAGCAGCCTTTGAAGGTGAACTGTTATTGGTGGAAGATTCTTTACAAGAAATTTTTATTGAACCCAATAGAATCTTCTGATGAGATCATTCAGCTTCAGCAAGCACCAAATCTTGGTTCTTGGAAGGCAGCAATTAAGTAGTTTGAATCTTCACTTTAGAAACGACATTCTAATTCATCTTGCAAAGAGGCTATCTTGCTCCAGCTGATGGTCCAGCAATTTTTCTTGAGCTAAGCCCGAAATATTAAAGTGCATAACGATAAGTCTACCACTAACAATCACTCCTGCCACTTCAGGCTGGATCTTCAATGATACATGTACAGTTCTCTGAAGCGAATAGATGAAACATCTAGCAGCCACTCATACACCCTTCACCATGTTGGGTACAGGGCTGCATTTAAGCGTAGGCTACCTAAACTGTAGTAGCATATGTGCCCACACTGCAGTGGATGAAGGGGGCCCACACCACAATGGGTGAGGGGGGCCCACACTGACAGCTGGTCAGATGGGTCCAGAAATCACAAAAACAGAACACCTAAAATGTTTTTTAGTTTTTAATAAATTCTGTCGTAGCTGTCATGTACAATTATTTGGCAAATGCATGTATGAATCATTATTTTATAGTGGGGTAAAGCTTGTTTCAGGACACTGTAAAGTCCAGTTCTTTATGATAGATAAAGGCTTGTTGTATAGTGCAACCATTTCTGCAATAACTTAATATTTTTTTTTTTTTTAACTTTCGCATCATTTACATCCTAAAGCAATTTCCTTTCAAGCGATTCTGATATAGTCAATGGCTTTTCATTCGATGTTGAAGATGAACTTGTCCCAAGGATGGCAGTACCGGATTAACCACGTAGCAGGAGGTAGCAAATGCTATGGGCCTCACACCTGCTAGGGGGCCTCACGCCTCCTAGGGGGTCCCCTTACCTAGGCTAGATGGGCGACCTTTATTCTTTTTAGCTCTACAATTTTCCCCCGGATGGCAAAAATCAAGGGCCCCTTCTTCACATTTGCTACAGGCCTCGCGCTGTCTTAATCTGGCCCTGGGGAATAGTACAACAGTGGCTATGGCTTTCCTCATTTCCTGAAATTTTTCTGTATGTTTCATTTTCAAATGGTGTGTGATGGCAGAAGTCACCTGTAGAAGAAAGGGGGGAAAAAAAAGCAAGTGGTTCAGACTCCATATCAATATGTGCCTCACAGAAAGTAATTCAAAATCAAATTTTTTGTGCAAATATGACATTATCTATTTGTTTGAGTGAGCTAGAAGTCCATCCAGAAATGATTAAAAAAAATCACAATGTGAATGATGAAAATTTGTAAAAGTGCAGAAAAATTGTTAATAATGATTCTGAAGTCTTTTCTCATACATACTACAAATGGTTTATCACATGAGATTGTTGAAGACATTGTCGATGTTTTTTGTGAACCTGCCTACCCTAAAGCATTATATCTAATAGGCAAACATCTTGTTCAACAGATTGTTATAAATTTATAACAATTCCATCAAAAGAAAAGAATAAGAGACAGGCTAAATCTTTGATACATACGTGATGATTTTCTTCTCTGCCATGAGAAATTTGAACTTGGCTATGGGAAACTTATTATTGTCTTTATTCATATCTAAATACTCAAAATTATTTGATCTATTACATAAAGATATTGGGCTGGAAATTTTGCTGACGAATATCCGGCTATCTGACTTATAGGATGGTCGGATAACCGATGTTCGTTATCTGGCCAAGCAACTATCCGTTTCATATCTAGTCTATACACTGGAATTATCTGATTACTCAGTTCTCCATGATTGTTTGTGTTTTTGTAAAGAACCTCTAAATTATGACTCAGATAAATTTTCCCCCCTTCTGTAGTTTCAGCTTAGATGCAGCCATAAATTTTTTCCCAGTGTTATAAATTTATAACAATTCCTTCAAAACAAAAGAATAAGAGGCAGGTTAAATCTTTGGTACATACATGATGTTACATATAAACATTTAAAATTCATTTAATAGAAAGATACTAATAAACAGATCAAGTAAATTGGCATGAAAATCAAAAAGTAAAGAAAAAGTGATTGAAAGAATAAATTCATTGAAGAATCTTATGAAATAAATGGATAGAAACATAGATGCTGTTTCGGACTTGAAGGCACAGAGGGGGAAAACATATGTAGCTAATTGAGAGCATGAATTAAGGATGATACATTGAATTCAATAATGATTATAATTCCATTCAAGCTATAGCTAGACTAATCAAAAAAGACACAGAAAATTTAACACAAAGAAATAACTTTGCTTTTTAATTACCTTTCCTTTTTAATGATCTTTCACATCAGATATCTAATATTATTCCTCAATTACATATAATCATTGATTGTGATAAACTGTAAATGTTCCATAAAATAAAAATCCATAAATCAGATGAGACAAATATGTTTGAGTAATATAGACTATCCAGTTAAAAGTAGTTGGATAAGTTTGCGGAGAGTTCTAAATTCTTATTAATTTTAATTGTGATGGAGCTAATGCTCCAGTGGCAATTCTCCTAGTCATCTAATTACTCCTTCTTAAATTATTATTTTTATTAATATTATTAATTTTTTTCTGTAATTGGAGTGTTAAATTTCTCCCCCATTTTCTTCTCCAATTTTAAAATTTTAAGTTCCTTAAACGTTTTTGTAAATTATTCATCACTTCACTTGGTAATTTGTTCCAATCCCTGACACCCTTAACAACAAAAGAAAAATTTCCCACTCCCTTATGCATAAAATCAAGCCTTTTCCCTTCCATGTACTATTCCTAATTCTTTGACCAATATCCCTCCAAGCTTCATAACCTAAATATGCCTTGTACTTTCCCAGCACCCTCTTCACCCTCCTTCTTTCCTCCAATGACTCCCATTCCAGCTCCTTTATCACATCACTTACTGACTGGGTCCTGTGATAGTTTGCACAAATAAATCTAGCTGCTCTTCTTTGCACATCCTCCAACTCCTGTATTTGATAACCACAATGTGGGTCCCAAACTACAGCACCTTATTCAACCAATATTCTGACCAAAGTTTTGTAACCTAATTCCCTAAATTCTGGTACGCAATGTCATCACCATCTCCAGTAAATGAAGGATTTTGTAACCTGCCCACTGTCCTCTGCCCAGTTGAGTTTGTTATCAAATGTTATGTCAAGATATTTATACATCAAGATTTGAACAAGCAATTCTGACCCCACCCTATAATCATAATTAACCTAATCTAATAAGTTGACTCTACTTGGCATTTGTCTTCATTCCATGCTGACCTACTGATCTAGATATTCTATCCAGGTCACCCTGCAGCTATCATCAGTTTTGATCCTATTGTATACAATTATATCATCTGCAAAAAACCTAAATTCTGATCATAACTCATCAACACAATCATTCATGAAAATAATGAACAGCAACTGTCAAAATACATTACCCCATGGCACTCTCATATTTACTTCCACTTCTTTTAATACCATATTACCTACTTTAACACTTTCCGTTTCGACTTTTACCTAGGACATAACTTTTTCATCCAGTCCAATAGATTTCAGTTTCCTGGAAACCAATTTTATGACTCACTCTGTCTTACACCTTACAAAGATCTAGTGCCACACTACCAACTTAACCTCCCTTGTCCAATTCATCTGAAATATCTTGCATATAACCCAGCATCTGAGATTCATATGAGCAGCCTTTCTGAAAGCGATGTTGTCAATCTGCGAACCACTTTCCTTCCTCACACTCATTTCTGATATTGTTGTATATCAATCACTCCATCATTTTTCCTATCGCTGATGTCAAACTAATTGGCCTGTAATTTTCTACCCTATTTGTAAACCCTACTTTATGAACCAGAACTACTATCATTCTTTTCTAATCCTCTGGTAAGCAGCCATATTCAAGACTCATTTTAAATAAAATGTCAAGGTAAGGTACAATATTTTATCCCACAATCATATTTTTTATTTCTATAAGGTATTATTTTGTCACAAGCTATTATTTCTCTTCATACCTAATTGAAATTTATGAGTGAGGTATCATTTTAAAGCTTATGGTCTCCATAAGCTTCAGACTACAAGATTTTCATCAGGCTTTATTAGAAAGATATCCAACATGTTTAGTCCCCTCGCATTTTGCTCTACCACTTGTTTAAAACCTGTGTCTCTTACTAAGGTATTCGCAAATCTCTGTTCCCTTATTTATCATATTTCCTACCCAGTTCACACCTGCTAAATTGAAATCCTCTCCGATAATAACCATTCTAAACTCACCCATGAACTGTGAATGTGAATTTAGTTTCTCTCCAAGAATCTCATCTCCATCATTCATTCTTCCACTACGGTAAGCAACCAACACCCTGATTTTTTCTTTTTTATCACCCCAAAAATCTACCCCTAGTAACTCATGGTTGTGATCTATGAACTCTAGAGAACTATAGTAATCTTTGCTAATCAGTATCCACCAATTGTTCCTCTATCTCTGCAGTACACTCTGTAACATTCAGGGAAAACCTCAGTCTAGTTCTCCTTCTTTTAACCAAGACTCTACCCTATAATCACTTGTGGTTTATGTATCTCTATCAAGTTTGAAAATTATTTCACTTTGTTCATTATACTTCTACAGTTCACCAATAACAGCCTTATTTTTGGCTTAGTGGTATTTTCACCATTAAACTTTGTCTTTCCAGTTGTACCCAGTTCCATCACTATTTCAATATCTTCGTTTCATCAGCATATTTTATCTCATAGTGCATCTACAATCAGCATCCCTTTCATCACTTATTTTTATCCCCTCACCAGCAGCCTCTAACCCCGTCATAACTGGAAGTGGGCTTCCTTACAGCTTTAGCTAACAACTCAGAAAGTACTCCATACCCCCTACTATTTAGGTGTAGGTCATGCCTAGTAAAACCTCATCGACCAATGGAGTTCACAGACACAATCCCCAAAACAGAACCAATGCCTCTTCAATGAAGCATCTCTGTTTCCACGTTTACCCATCTCAAAACTTAGTTTAACTGTGGCAGATCATGGCGACTTAGAACCTGCATGAGTTCCACCCTGGTATGCTGCTCACCCTTGAGACCCTTCCTCAGGTCACTATCTATATTATAACTCTCGTTTCTATCAATACTATTCCCCACACCTCCCACTATCTCAACTCTATCATCTTTAGTGAAACTCCTACAAGGAGAACCTATATCCGCTAATTCAACCATATCAGTAATTTTTGTAAAGAATATAAATTGTTTATAAATCTGCCACATTGGTTAGTAAAGATTACTCATATTATATCAATTATTAGAATATGTGTGAAATATTTCAGATGAAAATGACAAGGTAGGCTAATATATAGTATGTTTCTCAATGTTTTCAAACACATGCCATAGATAGCAATAGGGTGAATGGAAATAAAGTTAAAATGGTTGAGACAAATCAGAATATATCCTGATTGATGGATGAATTTGGAAGAAGTATAAATTGAACTATCAGTACAGAAAAGTGGCATGAAGAGAGGTGGACGAAAAAATGGAGATGACAAAGATTATTATGTTGGAAGCATTTGCTGTTCATTATTTTAATGAATTACCCTATTATCGTTTTCCACTTTGAAGTTTTATAACAGAATTCGAATGAGAGAAAATTTTAAATAGCTACAGCATTTCCAATTGACTAGGTGAATATGTAATAAAGACAAATGAAGAAAAAAGTGTCTGTTTATTGGGAACACATAGAGAGAAATTAAAAATGTTCAATAATAATTAAAATGAAAATACTGATAGGTAATGAAAACAAGAAAGCATATGGAAAGGAAACTAATCACTATCCCAATGTGAATGTGTGTGTGTGTGTGTGTGTGTGTGTAGAGGGTAGGTGGGGGTGGGGGGGAGGGGAGGTAGAGGAGCTGAGATGAACAATTAAATATGAACACACTTAAGAATATTTTGGTATAATCCTTAATCATGTTTAGGGGTGAGACATAATGGAGGAAGATCAGATGTATACATACTGAGACTCGCCACATGACTATTGAGTGGTAATGAATGGTATCTAAGATCATGATGCCCATCTGTTATATATCAAGTCCAGAAACACTGTTGAACAGATAAAGAAAATGCTGGGTATATAGAAGAAATGTTAATGAAAACAATATAAAACATTTCATAGATTCCTTAAATACAGAGCAATGGTCAGAAGTATACAATGCACAGGGTGTTAATGCAAAATTTGATTCCTTTCTCATTATATTTCTAACACTTTTCGAAAGAAGTTTCAAAACTCCAAACAATGAACTGGGTAAGGGATGGATAACAAAGGGTATTAGAATATCTTGTAAAACAAAAAGGGACCTGTACTTAAAACTAAGAGAATCAGATAACTACACATTGGAAGCTCATTATAAACTTTATTCTAAAATACTAAGAAATGTAATAAGAAAGGCCAAGAACAGTTATATATCAAAGAAAATAGATAATTCAGGCAATATGATGAAAACCATATGGAATATAATAAAAACTGAAACAGCAAAATCTGTAAATCACTCTAAAGACATAGTGAAATATTTTTCTTCAGTTGTAGAGAAATTAGGCATAGAAAATCAATCCCCACTTAGTGCCCTAATGCTTCTTCAAACTGCTTTCCCAAATAGATTTGTGGAAATGTAATTGCCACCTGTAACAGTCTCAGAAATAAATAAACTCATGAAAAAATTAAAACCTAAAAATTCTTCCAGCTATGACAATATTTCAAGTATTGAAAAGATGTTCAGATTGTATCAATCATGACTTGTCCACATTTGTAATGAATCCTTAATGCAAGGTGTGTTTCAAAAACGACTAAAATATGCAGTTGTAAAACCATTGTTTAAAAAAGGAGAAGCAACATGTGTAGATAACTATTGTCCTATTTCATTGCTTTCAGGATTCTCAAAGATCTTTGAAAAAGTCATGTATTGTAGAGTAATAAAACACATTACACAAAATAATATCCTCACTAAATCACAATTTGGGTTCCAAAAAGGATCATCTATAGAAATGGCTATATATTCATTTTTAAATAACATATTTGAGGAACTGAATAATAGAATGAGCCCTGTAGGAATATTTTGTGATCTTCTGTGAAAATTATGAATTACTTTTGAAGAAAATGGAATACTATGGTATTTATGGAATCATAGGTAATTGGTTTAAATCATACATGGAAAGTCGAATGCAAAATTTTCCATTTTTCATTCTAAAATAAGTAAAGATGCTTCATCAGACTGGGAGAAAATAAAACATGGAATTCCACAAGATTCTGTCCTACGACCCCTCCTCTTTCCTGGAAACTCATCTCACAAATTTAAGAGTATTTTATTTGCAGATGACACTAACCTGACTGTGAGAAAAACGCCAAAAAGCAATCTAGAATTTAAATTAAGATCTTACTGAAGTAGCAAATTGGGTTACGGCAAATTCATTAAAATTTGAAAAAAACACATTATATTAGGTTTAAAACCAAAAAATATGCACAGCTAGATTTACAAGTAAGGTATAAAAATAACACAATATTAGAAACAAAGAGTATAAAATTCCTTGGAATTAAAATAGATGAGAATCCCTGTTGGCATGAATATATCACTTCACTACTAAAGAAGTTAAGTAGTGCCACCTTTGCAATACAAATACTTTCTCTAACAGCAGATCTAGAATTAACGAAACAGGTGTACTCTTCGTATTTTCATTCAGTGATGTCGTATGGCATAATTTTTTGGCGAAACTCTTCACAAAGTAAAAAAGTTATCATAGCACAGAAAAGAGGTATTAGGATGTTATGTAGGATAAAACCAAGAACTTCTTGCAGACAACTTTTTAAATAGACTCAATATTCTTACAATGACTTCTCAGTATCTATATAAAATCCACTAAAGGCAAGCCTCCACAACCAAAATCCACTCAAGCCAAGCCCCCCCCCCCCCAACCAAACTCTGCTCTAGCCCCACCCAATCCAAAATCCTGGGTCCTGGTATTCTCATGTTTAATAGACATCCCAAGAGTATAAAACACTTTGCCGAAAATAAAGATATATTTAAAGGAAAACTGAGAGATTACCTTATTGGAAACTCCTTCTACTCCATTCAAGAATTTGAACAATATAATTAATTATATTCAATATGACTTTTACAAAATTCTGTTGTAAAATTAATATTTATTGTTATTCTCTTTATTTTTCTTTGTAACATGTAATTGTTTTTACTATGATTATGACTCGTATGTATGTATATTAACTGTGACATGTTTCACATCCCAGAGGCTCTTTCTCAACAGGGATCCATGAAACAAGATTGATAAATAAGTAAAAATGAGAAGGATGGCATTGTCGATATTTATGTAGCAAGGTTTAATCTGTGTAGTTACTACTGTTTATGTAACACTAGTTTAAAAGTTCGCCAAAACTAACAGATAGATTCATTGAAATCACCAATGAATGTATGAGGGCTTTGGATTTATGGAGCATCCTAAACCCCAGAAGTGATTAAGAATTTTGGTGTGGAGGCTGGTAAGGATTTGGCAAGAGACTAAACTTCAGTAAGAACATTAAAGCATTAGGTTGAGTACTAGGTTTTTACATGTACTGGATAAGTTTCTGAAAAAAGTGTAATTTGCAAAATAATAATAATTAACTATTTTTATATAGTTTAATTAATTTTTATATAGTTTAATACCACCAGCAGAAATAACACTTTCATCACATACTTACTGATATATTTCATGTTTCAGGCAAACATTTTTTGATTGTTTATAGTGAATTCTGTTGGCAGAGAGTAAAGTGAAAACATGTTCGGGCATCTATGGCTCAGCAAATATAGTCAAGCACAATGACAGATACCATGACCAAATTGGCCTTTCATTATGTTAGATAGTGTCAGTGAAATTTCATGCCACTGGATTAAGAAATTTTCATTTCTAGCTTGATTAGAAAAAAAAAAAAAAAAAAAAAAAAAAACATGGCATTAGTGAAGTTGTTAGATTTCAAGAAATCTCACATCTCATGGATAATTGTTAAAGGTGTAACGAAACAGCAATTAATAAAAAATATTAACAAAACATTCTGCATCAGATGACCTGCTGTGTTCATTTTATGATAAACTTGGCCACAAACAATCAAACTATGAATGCCATGGGTATTTATTAGTCTGTCCTCATCAGTGTTGAAGTACATGCTTCAATATTACTATCTATATGCACAAGAATAAAAATGACAATGGAAGACACATTTAGGATAGATAGGGATGCAGTAGAAGCAATCCTGTCCTTAAGATTAATATTGGAAGGATGGTTCAAGGAAGTAAACAATACTTGTCAGTTGTTTTTGGATTTTTTAAAGATATTATTTTAAAATTTAGATCTGACAAGATGTTCAAAATTTTAAAAATTTTAGCACTAAAATACCAATATGTACTCACCACAACACATATGTCAAGGCCTCCAAGTGCCTGGGCTTACTGGTATGCACTTCCGGATTTATTAATAATACCCAGACACTCAGGCTTTTTTACTGTGCTCATGTAGGCCCTAACACCTATACTTGAGTATTGCAGCGTTGTATGGTAGCCTCATCAGATCACACTAATTCAAAAGATTCAGAATCTTCAAAATAAGTTCATAAGGCTTATAGGTTGTCGCATGGGCTTTCATTACAATAACGTTCCGTTGGATGCTGTTGGTACCTACCTTGGCCTCCATCCTTTGGAGTTGGGCACTTATTTGTACATAAAGTAATCTCACGTGTTATACACTGCCCTGAAATTCTCAGACACATGTATTTTCGTTGTCCGTCTGGTACATGGTTGACAGAGCTATTTGGTCATCAAAATCTGCGCACGGACTATGATGCTAGCAGCGCCCTTGAGGGCATACACAGACTAGGTAACAGAATACCTCCTGAACTTGATTTTTTCATTGACAGTGTTGCTGTTTTCAAGCAAGTACTCTTACATGAGTGGAGTCAGCAACTATGGACTTAGTACAATTACTGTCACTTATTTCGTGTAATAATTTTTATTTTTCTGTAGTTGTTTGTAGAGTCTTATTATTAGTTTTTGAAAATTAATAATTTTCTCTTGTGTATTTATTTCTCTAGTTTCAGTAATATTATTCTATACGTGCTATTTTCTGTCATCTTCTTGTTTTCTGACTGTAACTAATTGTTCATAAATAGTGATAATTGTGTTTACTAAATAGCTATGATAAAATGTAGTATTAATATAAAATGGTTTTTCTGTTGGAATAAAGAAATAAATAAAATAAGTATATACCATAATGTACACAAGTAATAAGTGGCTACAATAGATGTAGAAAATCCTGAGATACAAGAGTAGGTTAAAAAAATATGAGAAAACAATGTGGTCTTTACTGAACAGTATGCAGAGGAAGCAGTTAAGGATGTAAAAGAATAGCTTGATGTTCAGATTTCTACACATTTCTGATGATGTTACCCTGTTAGACAATAAGGAAAAGGATATTGGAAAATTACTAAATGGTACTAAACACAATCATAGGAGTAGGCTATTGGATATGTATAAACTCGAGGAAGATGTCAAGAGGCCAGAATAACAGTGGTGTAAGGGTAAATAAAAAAAGGAGATTAGATATACCGGTGGTAGAAAAGATGTTGTTGCTGTTGTGCCTTTAGGGGGTGTCAACAGTGAGGTCATTAGCACCAAGTAGAAAAGAGATAACTTTGTTGCTCAGCAAATATAATTACCATTGATGCTCGAAACGAGAATGATCTGAAAAGCATAGTAATACAAGGAACTAAAAATCTACCTGAGAAAGAAAAAAAATTTGAGTCAAAGTTTTACCTGGACTCAGAAAAAACTTTCTGTAACTATATAGGCCTACTTAAGAATCAGAAATAAATAAAATTGAAGCATTTGAAAATAGGAGTATGTTAAATACTAAGTGGACAAATAAACTACGAGGTGTAGTTATTTTATAAATGATAGCCGATGAAAAAAATTTGTAACTGACTGACTGAAATATTTAAGACTTTCTGCGGTCGGAACCGGTTTGCCAGCTGACACTACCGGTTGGCGCCTGCTTAATGCCATCATCGTCCCTGCTACTTTCCACACCCACGGACGGCGACCTTGACGTAGGTCGTATTTGCAAGCTGGAGGAGAGTTGCCTGCTTCCAGACAGTGCGCTTCACCGTCAGCAAAACCCACATGGGTAAAACACCGGAGGTCATTCGTCCAAAAGTGAATGATCAGTAAGCAAGTAAAAAATCAGTCAAATAACATTAACAAAGACTGTAAGGCTCAAATTAACAACAGTCATTTTTTATATCTGCCAGAGCTAATTATTATCGCAATTTAATTCACATTTATTACACTGTGCAACAAGAATTTTGTTGTTTAGGAAACAAACACCATTTCTATACGAAATCGGTCCCCTGTTTCCAAATATGACCTTCACTAGGTTATCCCTATGTTATATATTAGGTTTCAGTCAAAGTTTTTTTAAAAGACTGGGCGTTTTGTAACATTCCTTCACTCTGCCTTTACAATTCTTATTCATTATCACCAACCAGACTTCGTATTAAAGATTGAAAGTATTCACTGTGACATGATTTATTGACCTCAAGTATTTCAGACACGTCTTATACTAAGTAACCTATTCTTTAAATTAAAAAATATATATATATATATTTGCATAATCAGTTGTATTTAAATAATTACTTATCGAGGTTGGTCACTTTTACACAGAGGGATAGAAAAATACTTCATTTTTATACAGAAGTACTTATCGACGCTGGCAGTAAGTTATTTTCGAAATCTCCAAAAGTTATCTATGAATTAATTAAAATATTCCAGGCACCAGATTTTTTTTCGGCGAAGAATGAATGGATAATTATTGCGATATAACAAGCTTTCCTTGTAACGAAGCTTAATAAGAAAAACGAAATGATGTCAGATCTTAAGAAGAAACAAAGCTAATTTATTCAAGGATAAATGCAATGTGGGATTATATGAAGTGAACGCAAAGTAGTGAAGTCAACCGCTATTACCAAAGTAAAATTATTTTCCCATTCTCTTCGACATTTTCATCCAAAGTAAATTTTCGGGAAAAAAGGAAATTTCTGTTACAAGTAAAAACACTGCAACTGCAGTGTATTGCGTTTACGTAGAGAACACGTTCAGGTGGATTGAATGTAAACGATCAAACGTATTTGCATTTTATAGTGCATCGGTTATCTCAGTAATTTTCCACTTGTTTCACGAGACCTTGGCTTCTACGGGTTTTGGGTTGCTACTAAATGCACTTTCCACTTGAAATCCCACGCTGATCTGTAGCCTTTCACTGTTATTTGGCGTATAAGAAAACTACGTGGCATACTAAATATAGTTTACTAACTTACAACTGATTTCGTACGCTTGCGTTTTTTTAAGGAGATCATTTATTTTTCGTGTTACGGAAATTAATTTTTACAAATGTGTTTTAAAAACTTCTTTAAGATTTTGTTCTTTATCAACCAAGCCAAATAAATATTGGTGGACGGGGGAAAAGAGTAGGATACTCCAAAAAATTCAACTAAATAAGTACTTCTGAAATACAATCATAGCACTTAATAGCAAAAAAATTCGTAAGGCCCGAGTAAACACCATGTTTTTTTTTTTTTTTTTTTTTTTTTTTTTTTTTTTTTTTTTTTTTTTTTTTTTTTTTTTTTTGTGAGGATATCCGCCTCGATGAAGTTAGGTCATTAGGGGCGGGAAAAAAGCGAGGGAAACCGTTCCGGCCTTCACGAAGAGTGATTTCAGGAAACTATGAAAAACTGAAATCTATGTCTTCACGAACGCGAGACCAGAAAACTATGGTTCACCCATCAGGCTCTCACGTTCTTTTACTTATGGCTTTACGCTGTCGACGTCGAGGTCATTAGAATTAGAGACGAGATGGGACTGGGGGCAAGGAACGGAAAGGAAATCGGCCATGGCCTTTTGTAAAAGCATCCCGCCATTCGCCTGGTGTGATTTGGGGAAACCATGGAAAACCCAAATCTGGATGCACGGACGGGAAGCGTACATACTGTATGATCGCAGATCCGGTAAAGTTATTCTGCTCGTTGAATATTATCTAGAAAACTCTCGTCAACGTATCGATGGGATTAGGTGAAGTTAAAAATATACAAAATAAATAAATAAATGATTAAAATAAAATAAAAATTGCCAATGTAGCAACAGATTCGCCAGAACCATAATATATATATATATATATATATATATATATATATATATATATATATATATATACAGAAATCGTATTCCTTTTAATAATTGTCTTCAACAGAGGTCCATTTCTACCTATGTAACTTCATATGAATGGCTTAAACGCTGGTACACAGTCGGATTCAGATCGTCAATGTGGACGGGTGTGTTAAAAGATATTCGTGTAAATTTATAGTCATGGTTTCAGCATGAAGACAGATCACGTGGTATACTTGTAATATTCCACAACATTATAAATATTCCATAATTTCACCATCATCATGCTTTCCAGTACTAGGCCTAGTTGCCTGTTACTTCCATCTATTAGGTGGTCTTCAGGCATTATTTTTCCTGTGGGTATGTAATGAAATATTATCCGCAGTATTCTGATTCTTTCCATCCCTTTCACGTGTTAAAACCACTTTGCCCTATATTGCTGCATATATTCAACCATTTGTTGACCTAGCGTTGTGAGTCAGCGGTTAGCGCTCTGGTCTCCATTCGGGAGAAAGGTGGTTCATATCCCTGTCCGGGCATTCAGATTTGGGTTTTCCATGGTTTCCCCAAATCACTCCAGGCGAATGCCGGGATGCTTCCTTCAAAAAACCATGGCCAAATTCCTTCCCGTTCCTTGTGCCCACTCCCATCCCGCCTCTAATGACCTCGTCGTCGACGAGGCATCAAGCCACAAGTAAAAAAGAATAAATTCAACCATTTGTGTTATTTTTAATTTATCTTTTTTTTTTTTTTTTTTTCTAGCAGTGTATACCCAGCTGCTATTGTCAGGAACTTTATTTCTATTGCAGTGAATCATAGCCAATATTATGTCTTTAGGTTTAGGAATTTTGAGAGTTGTGTTTGATCATATGAGATCCGCCAGGCCGCTCCGTGGTTCGGATTCTGTAGGTCCCAGAGGAAAGGAACTGGCCGTCCTACCTCTGACACAATGGCTTAGAATGCCTTCTTCAGGAGGATCCAACCAGCCTTCGGGTTGTGGACTAAGATAAGTTTTTTATATTTATATATATTTCAGATTACTGAGCCATTAGTAAGAGTTAGTCCCCACAATTTTAAATGCCTTAATCCTGGTGTGTCTCTGAATTTTATTCCGATTAAACACTTGGTCGATTATCATCCGTTTCTTGTTGTAGTTTAGTATTTTGAGATATACGTCATTTTATTCCAGATTTGTTAGATGGTATCTCATATTACTAAATGTTTTCGCTTGTTCTAATTCCATTATGTAGGGACATTTTGCTATAAATTTGTAACTTTCCTTGAAATTATTTTTGTTTTCTTGGTTGAAATTTACATATTAAAATTTTTGGCTTTTAAGTTCCTGGTCATCGGCATAGAGCAGGGTATAGAAGTATTTATTTGTCTCCAGTATGATACTTTCATGTATGGTTAATTTCCATTATTCGATTAAAGAATTAAAACAAATTCTGAAGAGTAACGGTAATAAGGACAACCTTTTCCGACACAACACTAGACAGGCTTCGAGTCTGTTGTTTCAGTTTCACAGCCATGAAATTTCATTTATGAAGATTGTATATTGCTAATATTATATGATTAGGAGTTCCATCAGAGGCTAGAATTTCTGATAATTCTGCTTACTCAAAAGTTTTCTTTTAATCTGAGTGCTAGGCGTGTTTCTGTATTAAATTTCCAATGTTTCTCGGTTGATAATTTCAAAGTAGCCACCTGTACAAGAACTTCCTTTTCGGAAATCATTCTGTTCTTCGTCAACGTAATACTTATAAAACGCAAGTTTTGGTCATCTGTGACGTCATCTATCACGCCATGACGGCATTGCGCTATGAATTCACGCTTTACGTCTTTGTTATATGATATGCACGTTATTTAATAACATTTTTAAGCATCCACGAATAAATTAACTGACAGAAGACTGATATAAAAGTTTTTATCGCGTTTAAATCGACATATCAATCATTAAATGTTTATATTTACATATTATTCTTTTGATATATAGAAGTATTCCTTAAATTCTTTGTCCATAGATATGTAAGATAAAAGCTTTCATTTTCGAACATCAGTGATAGCGAAAGTTTTGGTTAGATTGTTACTTAGCATGGGTAAGATATACAACTGGCATTTGACGCTACAGCAGAGGGCATCAATATTCAGTTTTTTAAATAATTTAAACTGTGTCCTATTATTGAATTTATTAAATCGCTTGAACAGAAATAGTTGCACACTGATCTCGATCTTTGCAGCATACAAAACAATTAAAACAAATATTACATGGCATAATGTAAGTTTATAAGATTTATTTTAATTTCCTTTGCTTTCACTGAGCAATATTATATTACTGAGGCTATTCTTACAGCAACATGTACCTGTGTCAGCCATTCAAACGTTTTAATATCTATCTGAATCACGGATAACAATCAATAAAGGTGTAAAAGCTCTTGAAGATTTTTGATCAAATTTATATCGCGATGCATTATTGCCACTAAATTACGATACGGTACATGTTTTAATATGCGTGAAATTGAAGTATTGTTTTTTTGGCGGCAAGTTTAGCGTAGTATATGATTAGTTTGAAACGCAACCTGCCCCGGATGGAAATGGAAAACTTTTGCTACAGCGCAAGGCACATGGAATTACATTGAATTTTATAACAATTCTATTTAGTTAAGCAATTGCTAAGAAATGAATTGTCAAAACACTAAAAGAAAAGTATGTAATTCGTTTAGATTGGCAAGTTTTTTATTGGAATTATTACATGGTTTGAATAAAGGAACTTCCAAATTGATCGCGATCTATGCGGCCTAAACCACAATTAAATATTACGTGGCATAGCGTAGGTTGTTAAGATATATTGTTAACATCTTTAGTTTTCACTGGGGTCATTATTACAGCCGAGTGTAAGCTGTGTCACCCGTCAAAACATCGATCTTCATCACAGGTAGTAAGAAAGAAAGGTGTAAGAAGATTGGGGATCAAGTTTAAATCGCGATGCATGATGACACTGAAATGCGATACAGGGAATGTATTAATTCGCGTATGATTGAAGATTAGCTTTTCTAGCTGCAATATTAGCGGAGATTGTTGTTAGGCTGAAATGCAACCTGGACCAAGTTGACAACTGAAACTTTTTGTTACGGCAAAAGCGAAGATAAATTTCAAGGAGCTTTATTTTATAACCATTCAATTTAGTTAAGCAACTGCAGAGAAATAAACCACCCTAACACTCGGTTAAACCCCTCATTTTTGACGGGCTTTGCGGCTAGTTTTTTATTGTAATATTCCTCCAATATGCTTTTTACGAGATTTGAAAAAGAATTTACCCTCTGTTCAGTAGAATAATACCTCCATAAATTTCACAATTGTTATGTTATTAAAAGCGCCTCCTGTCGGGATTCAGGTGGTGATTCTCCATCCATATTTAATTAGAAACATGTAGAAATCTTGATATGAGTGTTGCATAACCATATTTAAAGAGTTCTAGATGTTGTCCATCTACTCCAATAGTTTTAGTGTTTTTGAAACATTTTAACACGTTTCCCAATCCGTATTTTGTTGTTTAGAGTTATTAGTTGAAATTATGAAAACAGTAGCCGATACCTGCGACTTCGAACGCGTGGACTTTGAATTTCATTGCCAGAATCGAATATAGAAAGCTGTTAGTAACTAATGATTAATCCTAAACATCACCAAGTCGGCAGAATTTTACAGGAAAGCCATCACTCTATCATTCTATCGTCGAACCTGTCTGATAAAGAGAATCAGTTTCCAACATATTTACAAACAGAAAAACCAACTAAGATGCGGGGATGTGGAAAAAAGGGAGGGGGTGGTTTAGCTATGGACAGCTTATTTCAGATTGGTGTTTTCATCTTCAACAAGAACATCCGATTCTTGGATTTTCTAATAACTTTAGCTGTTCTTGCAACCACTTTGGCCAGGTTTACGCCCACAAGGCATGTCAAAAGAGAAGACAAAATAAACCGGTGCCAGAAACATTTAGGCAGACAGAAAGTAATGTTACAGTGCAGAACAAATCGACATCTATACTAAAATACGTTTTGTCTCTAAACGAAATTTTCTAACAAATCATACACTAACAGACTGCGCGAGAAGAACAGCTTGAGCAACCAACGTAACATTACGAATTAAAACACGCATCCGTCCGTATGTCACCATTCGATTAGTTCTCAAAACATCGTGACTAAAACTGTTATTCATGTCGTTCGTTCTTCCGACAGATACAGTATGAAGCATTTACTTGTTAAATTCCATCAATATCGGTATAGCCATTTAGATGACAAACCTTACAAAAGACAAAGACTTACTTTCGTATATATAATATTATTAATGCAGGACACACACACACACTGCCTGCAAGAGAAACAACGGCTGAGTGATCAATACAGCGTAAAAAGGTGTATACCTTGTTACGTCTATCTTGCGGACGTTTACTTTTGGGTCATACTGTTTTATCATTAGCAAAATTATCAATTTGGAATATCAAAAATCATACTTAATCTTCAGCTAATCACATGAAATATTATTATAATGAATAGGAAAATTGAAAATTGGGTGTACAATTTATTATTGTGAAATTAGTCAAACACGAAGTTTGTTTTTATTCTGAGGTTAACAATTACATATCATTGAATGTCAAACAGTTAGAGCAAAATCTCAGGGTCATTGAAAAATCTCAGGGTCATTGCAAAATCTCAGGGTCATTACTGGGTGGAACGATTGCATGAGCTTCCGTCCGGGCCGTAGCTTTTACCATTGTTCACAGCCCAGGTCAGCGACCAGGTAAGACCAGCGCCACATGCGGTCTTTCAGCTTCCTCGAACGCACCGCGTGATGGCAGCGTCCCCAGCTGCCGACTCGTACTCCGCGAAAATCACTTCGGCCGTACTAGATGAAGATCTGCACCAGAATGTCTCGTCGTCCGTCCTTCTCCTCCGAGCAAGACTCTGTACTTCTCGTAACGCGATGTCGGGTCCGGCTCTTGGCGAATCACCGCAATCCGAGCCAAAGTACCAGCGTCACATTGGCCCCAGAACAGACAAGAAAAAACACCAACACGGCAATAAATTGAGGTGGCTTCTCTATTGGCTGGATCGTCTTCCCCTACTCTCATAAAGCACTCATTTACTAGGAAACGTCACTAAGGTTTATTTTTGCTAGTCCGCGCCAGTTTTCGGCGGGAACTTTCCGAAACGTGCGAAAATAGAAAGCGGGTCTCAGTTATTTATGGGGGTTATAAATCCGCTTTATGTCCACGTTGAGTAGGCCGTTGTCAGCACCCCCCAAGGTGCGTGTAAATCAGGACGCTTTAGTTCCGTCACGTTTCTGTTCGTTGACACGACGCATCGGCAATATTCACACACACCGTGGGATCACTTAGTGCCTAATGGCACTGTACCTTTTAATTCATTACAACTACCCCATCACCCGTACAATTGAAAATTATTCTATGGGATAATTTTCAATTCAGTTTTTCACTATAACTTCACTTATTTCTGGTCATTGGGTTAATGTTCCTTGTGAGTGAGATTAGTTCGTTCTAATATTCTCTAACTGTTTGTGATCTTTTTTAATAGTTACATTATCAAACTTCTTAAGATATACCCATCTTCAGTTCTCTATTTTAATACAACATGTGATAGCTTTGTACTTCACGAATTACTCTTGTGCCCTACTTGATTCCTCAGTGAACTCGCGAGACAATCCAGCATGTCTTATAACTACATATTACATATCTTATGAGTAGCATGTGACATATATCATTCTCTATACAACTAATTTAAATCTTTCTTAGATTGCCCTTTTTTCAAAAAAATATTCAATTAAAATAAAATTACATCATTTTATTATTATAATATGCAAAATCATTTATTATCTATAATTTTTTTAACACTTATTCTTATAATTACTTATTAATTCACTTTTTCATCACAAAAGTATCCTAACAGTTATATTTGTCAAAGCAATACATGACATGAACTAGCATTTTAAATACTAGCATTTTAAATACTAGCATTTTAAATCCTAATGTTGTAATTAATTACAAAATTTTATTACAGCCTCCTTTTTTAACAACCTCTGTTGAAAGAATTTCCCGACTGGTATCTTTTTCCATTTATTTATTTAAAATAGATACTACTTTATTGAATGTTTTCCAAGACAACAGAGACATTCATAACATTTCTACTGGTTAACTTCGCCAGGCCAGCTGACTGGAGTAAACAAACCCCCCCCCTGCGATTCTGCGAACGCTTTCACTTTCTAAGGCTAGCAGGTAGCAGAGACACTGGTTCTCGACAGCGCGACGGGTCGTTTCCCTATTGTGGCTTTTGGACAAAAGATTACAGCTGTCTGCCGCTCGGTTCCCGGCTATATTCGTCAAGTTTGGCAATCAACTTTAGCGCTAACTTGTCAAACGATCTCTTAAAATGTTTTATTTCGATAAGATTAAGAATTATAATTAATCCTCTACATATTCCGCACTAATAGGTTTATTAACATAGGTAATTAGAGAATATTTCCTATGATATATATTGTTAATTTTTATTACTACTTTTTATAAGCACTTGTAACCATAGACTTAAAGGTAATGACATATTTCTAGCGGCAACCAACATTTTCACACTTCTTAATTAAATCTTCTTCTCTGTATTCAAAAATTTATTGTTTTACACCATATCCTCTGATTCTATACGCAGTAATTTATTTTTCATCGCGGTTTCATCAGTATTTCTTGTTTCTTATCGTATCATAGTTCACCCAAAACTTTATTTCTAATCAACAAACGATTACGTCCTTAGCCATTTCTCTTGAACTAACTTCGTGTCATTAGTGTTTCATCTATTCATGGTTTCGAATTTCCTCTTCTTGAAATTATTAGCGTGTTGTAACAATCCCTACTCACATTTTATTAAGTACATGTTCATTCTAGCTTCGGCTATTAAGTTCGATGACTATCTGTCATCCTCTAAACTCCAACTGACGATTTTTTTCGTCATTACAATAATATTGGCCTATACCTTCTTCGGTTTCACGGTCCGCAATATTTTTGTTTCATTTATATAAACTCTTCATAGACGATCATTTCTTGATCTACATTTAACGAACTTTATCTACTCTGCGCTATCGCGAACACGTCATTTCTTTCTGCTCTTAATATTTTAACACATCAACACACTGCTAATATTTATTCTTATAATAGGTCAAACTCCAACCAATTTTAATCCACAACTCAATGGCACGGAATATTAATGATTTTACAATCGTCGCGACTATTTTGGCAAACCCGTCTCGAATTGAAACCGTAATCAAACACGATCTTTCACTTATAATAATTTCTCCGAGGATTATTATTATTATTGTTATAATAGCTTATGCTGCGTATGGAAGTTTTATATTAACAATCAACGTTTAATTTTTCACTCTAGGGTTGTATTACTATTGTTGCCGCTCGTCATAGGTTTGAAATGTTTTCTACAAACAAACTAAAATGTCATTCTTAGACTAAAATATCTTTACTTTATCAATTTAAAATTACCTCTACGGATTCTGATGCATTTCCTTAGCAATACAAATTTTAAAACTACGTCATCAGTACTGCATTTACATTTCACTTACAACAAACTTAAACCAAAATCTTGCACGGTCATTTACATAAATCTGGAATTTCAAAACTGGCTCCGTCATCTTATTAATATTTTAAACGGCCATGTAATCTTTGAATCCATTTTTCGCAATCAAAATTTGTGCTCTCACGCGCATCGATACTAAAAATCATTCGATGCATCAAACATATCTGTTCATCGACAATCAACGATCTGTTACGGTTTTGTTGGTCACTTGTTGTCCCTATGTCTACACAAACATTCTGGCGAAACATATGTTCTGGCACTGCAGTCATGCCGGGAATTCCTTTTAGCTCACTGTGAAAGACCTTTTGGGTCGTTAGACCAGACCACCTGTGGTGTTCTACCTGGAGCCTATCGCAACAGTTACGGTTCCGTCGGATCACGTCAAATGTTTCTTGCAGTTGCAAAAATTTCACATATTTCAAATATCCTCTTTCACCATATACATATAATCTTGGTTTCATTTTTATGATTTTTCCTTTTCCTGGTTTGGGTGCGATAGCGCATAGCTGTTGCCTGATGGACTTTATTTCCTCAACCATCCTGATCTTTGTAGATTCGGTAATGGATAATGCAAAACTGTTATCTTCACACACGCGGTTTTCCTGTTTCCTCTCAGTTTCAACCAATTTTCTGCCTGGTTCCATTGTGCACACATCAGATTTAGATTCTATATCCATATCTCTGGTTCCTATTTCTTTAGACCTTTCCTCTTTAGCCATTTTATTTTCTTGAAGAATTATACTTATTCCATCCGGACCATTACCATCACTTTTCAAGCCATCAACTTCCGACATTTCTTTTCGCAAATCAACTTTAAATTGTTTCATTATTTCAACCTGTTTCTTTCCGAAGTCATCCAGCTTTTTGTCAATTTTTTCATTTATTTCTTTCATTTGCTCTTTGGATTTTTCCTGCTGGTCGCTAAGAGCAGTAAGTTTTTCATTCATTTCCGCTCTATGGGCCGCAAACGTTTCATTTATTTCCGCTCTTTGGGCAGTAAATTTTTCATTTATTTCGTTTATTTGCGTTCTTTGGGCAGTGACGTTTTCATTCACTCCCGTTATTTGGGCAGTAAACGTTTCGTTCATTTCCGCTGTGGATTTTTCATGCTGGTCGCTAATAGCAGTAAATTTTTTCGTTCATTTGGGCAGTGAGGTTCTCATTCATGTGTTGTAACATCCCCAAAATCTGGGAAATACCTAAATCATTTAGTGGAGGCGCTGGAATTACGTCCTGCTTGCTTTGCAATGGGTTCACTGTTTCGTCCCGGGAATCACTGATGGGAGCGCAAACTATACTACCCGCTTCACTAGGAGTTTGTTCATAATTCACGATCGCGGAGTTATCTATCAAATTCGCGTTATTTCCTTCCATCGCTACGTCAAGATTTCCTAACTCCGTTTGATTCAAACTTTGTGCCATTTTAATAAACTTTCCACTCCAGAGCAGCATTCAATTCAACTTTTAGCAATCGCATTTGAAAGCAGTGTTAATTTAGAGAATCGTTTCCGCCATAAAAGTTAGTCAAACCTCCCTTTAAATTATCTTTACGGCCCCCCGTAATTCAATCTCCACGAACACTCCGCGAATACCACAAGGAAAATAAAATAGACAACTTGAACAAGCAACTGGATCATCAGAATCAATAGAAATTTCGATCACACAACGGTATCAAAGAAAATGAACTGAGACCAGCCTCCGCATATCCCCACAAGACATTAAAAATTCAATCACTGAACTTACCTTTGCGCACATAAATCACGTATTAATAGTCCTTGAATTTGTTTTAAAAAACAATTAGAAAAAATTTCAGCATAACGCGAGATCTTAGTGATCATATGGAAAGAAATCAAACCAAAAATAGATGTCAGCCCGCTTTAATTTAAAATCAACCATCAACTTAAAAACACATACGTGCAGTAACACTTCTCGTGACATATGATTTCTAGCAAACGTAATTTTATTCCCGATACCACAGGTAAATCACAATGAATATTCTGTCGACACGTCAGCACACATAAAACACGAATAAGCAAGATACGAAAAAGATAAAAGTAATAGCCGTCCCAGAAGACATTCAAAAATCAAACATGCCATTTTTCAACGCTGAATCGACGAAACAATCTTACCATTAAACACCAGTCTCGAGAAATCGTCTCAACAGATCCATTACCAAAATTAGACAAAACCACATCACAATCGAAAGAAAACCAAAAATCATATTTCAACAACACAACAACATATCGAATGAAAGACAATCATCACATCATATTTTCACCATTGACAAACAAAACAATTTTTCAACGTCGATTTGAACATGTATCAACACAATACATCATATGGTATGATTTTCAAACTGCATCCATCTCCGTTGCAGGACTAAAATAAAATAATTCAATGGCATAGCATTAACATATCACATATAACATACAAATAAAATTTTCTGCTGGATCATCTGGTTTCCACTGAAATAAAATTTCACCATTTATTTAATATCAATACTTCATAGAAACTCTTGCAATCATTCATATTTCGATAGCCCCACGTTGGGTGCCATGTTGTTACGTCTACCTTGCGGACGTTTACTTTTGGGTCATACTGTTTTATCATTAGCAAAATTATCAATTTGGAATATCAAAAATCATACTTAATCTTCAGCTAATCACATGAAATATTATTATAATGAATAGGAAAATTGAAAATTGGGTGTACAATTTATTATTGTGAAATTAGTCAAACACGAAGTTTGTTTTTATTCTGAGGTTAACAATTACATATCATTGAATGTCAAACAGTTAGAGCAAAATCTCAGGGTCATTGCAAAATCTCAGGGTCATTGCAAAATCTCAGGGTCATTACTGGGTGGAACGATTGCATGAGCTTCCGTCCGGGCCGTAGCTTTTACCATTGTTCACAGCCCAGGTCAGCGACCAGGTAAGACCAGCGCCACATGCGGTCTTTCAGCTTCCTCGAACGCACCGCGTGATGGCAGCGTCCCCAGCTGCCGACTCGTACTCCGCGAAAATCACTTCGGCCGTACTAGATGAAGATCTGCACCAGAATGTCTCGTCGTCCGTCCTTCTCCTCCGAGCAAGACTCTGTACTTCTCGTAACGCGATGTCGGGTCCGGCTCTTGGCGAATCACCGCAATCCGCGCCAAAGTACCAGCGTCACATTGGCCCAGAACAGACAAGAAAAAACACCAACACGGCAATAAATTGAGGCGGCTTCTCTATTGGCTGGATCGTCTTCCCCTACTCTCATAAAGCACTCATTTACTAGGAAACGTCACTAAGGTTTATTTTTGCTAGTCCGCGCCAGTTTTCGGCGGGAACTTTCCGAAACGTGCGAAAATAGAAAGCGGGTCTCAGTTATTTATGGGGGTTATAAATCCGCTTTATGTCCACGTTGAGTAGGCCGTTGTCAGCACCCCCCAAGGTGCGTGTAAATCTGGACGCTTTAGTTCCGTCACGTTTCTGTTCGTTGACACGACGCATCGGCAATATTCACACACACCGTGGGATCACTTAGTGCCTAATGGCACTGTACCTTTTAATTCATTACAACCTACATTATTGTTAGACCACGTACGATTTGCCAAGCATTTCACCCCTAAATTTGTGATCTCCACAGTTTAATATAGGATCTGAAAAACTGACCGTCCATGCATGGCTCATACGATCAAAAATAATTCTTAAAAGTATTGGCCTCGATCGGGATTTGAACCGTGAACTACATACCAAGCATTGGTAAATGAGCGCGTTAACCACTGAGCTACCAGGCAGCGATATCGTATGTTACTATAGAGTTTTACACATCCTTAGCGTCGGTCTATGTTGGTTTCAGAATTTTTTTGAAACTACGTGACAATATGTACTATTTATAAGGAGAAAGTATCCTATGTCAATCCTAATTCCAAATCGCATCTGCATGTCAAATTTCATCACGATCAGATTAGCCGTTTAGCCCAAGAAACCTAACAAACAGACAGAGAGACAGACGGAGTTACTATTGCATTTTTAATATTAGTATAGATTGTAGACATGTTATCTTGTATATGACATTTATTTTTGTATTTTTCTTCGTTTCTTTTCTCTTGTTCTTTAAAAATTTATAAGTTGTAATGTTTGGATCGAACAGGTCTAGAACAGAAACAGGTTTCTGTGGACTTGATGTTTAGTTCTCTTCGTATTGGCTTTCTATTGTTATCATGTTTGTCTTCTATTGATATGGCTGTTACGTGTTTCTTAAGTTCATTTTTTTCGACAATTTTGGACATTTCTTCCTCTTAGTGATTCAGCTGCATCACTAATAGCCATTTTTTTTTTTTCGGAATCTTAATGCTTTCATTAGCTACTTGTTTCAATATTCTGCTGACATTCCTCCATTAACCTTCTCTTGTTCTACCCATTTCAAAACGTGTATCTTTTTCCATGATCCGGTAAACTAAGAGCGCTTCAATTAAATACCTGAGAAGTTTTTTCGTAAATCAAGAACCACCTCCAACCCCCCACGGTTTTTTTTTTTTTTTTTTTTTTTTTTTTTTTTTTTTTGTTTTTTTTTTTTTTTGCTCTACTGTTCTTTAAGGGTGGCAAACTGAAATAAAAAGTTGTTCCCCCCCCCCCCCCGAGATGAAACTTCACCGGACGCCCCTACGCCCCTCCAACGTGGAGGAGGAGGAAAGTCTATATTTTCTTCTCTATGCGAAAAGTGTAGCTTTTTGTGTTACGATAGGTATAGTTTTGTTGTGGAATTCGTAGTTTATGTGGAGGAGATTTGGGACGGTACCAATATTCACCTAGAATCCTAGACGTTTGTGGGAAATCACCTTAAAACCGCAATCATGAATGAGAGTCGTACGTGGGTACCAGGAATCAAACCTGGTCGCGTTGCATCTTCCCGATACAGTGTGGGCCACCACACTTGTGGGTTTTCAAAATACTGTGTTATTATGTACGTTCTTTATTGGAAGAATCCTCTAATACTAGGATCTCTTAGCAGGTTTTGAAACGTTCTTCCTCTTTAGCTTACTGCGGTGGAATTTTTGTTTAAGTTATCGAGCAGAAAACTGATTGTTGAAGTAAGTAGAAGCATGGGTATAGCCAGGGTGTGGCTGTGTGGGACGCTTGCCCCCAACCTGGCTTACTCCCGCAAGTAGTCAAGCGAAAAAATAAAAATTCACTCTTTTAATATTGAAAAATAAATAATTTAATCAGAACCCTCACTGACTAGTGGTTAAATAAGTTAAAAGAGTGTTTCATTTTTTTCTCGCAAAACCATTGTCAAAAAGTATTTTTAGCAAGTTTCCTTGTTTTCACCCCACCCTGGAGCAAATCCTGGCTACGCCATTGGTAGGAAGTAATAGGTTTCTAACTCAAAGCTTCTGAATACTCTCGTATTGGTCGTTTTATGGGTTGCTATTATGTAAACCAGGGGTGGTCAATCCAAATGATCTGGCAGGCCAATTTAGAAATTTATCATAGTTCCGCAGGCCGCATATAAAATCATTTATCCTCATATTAGCCTTAACCCCCAATAGACAATTTTTTTTTGAGTGAAAAGTTGAAACATAATGAGTTATTATTATTGTGTCTTCCATGTAAACATATATAACATAATAGTAATGATACTCATAATTTCTACAGATAATTTTTGAATATACGGATGCACAAATAATATATTTTTTCAGTACTTTTTTAATACATTGGTTTTCACTACTTTGGCCGATGTAAAATAAATATATTTCGTAAAAGTGTGATGAATCTCGCGGGCAGGAAAAATATTCAAGGCAGGCCGCATGCGGTGAGTGCTGTCTCGGTGCAGACGTCCTTGAACTCAGCAGAAAGACTTGTAAACCAGTATTTAATAAAGAAAAAACTGCATTCATCCGTTTGAATATTATTCCTGGGTGTTTTGATAAGCTTTGAGATTTAGTTTAATGATTTTCTTTAGAAGAATAAAGTAATAAACATTACGTACGTACCATCCCAAACGATTATACATACCAGACTACCGAATGAAAGATCTTGGAAAATCTCGCTACAAATACAGCACAAACAAGAAATAATGGAAGGCACCAATATTACAATAGTTAAAGGAAGTGAATGGAAAAAATTAAGAAACTACTGCCGGGATAGCTGGCGCAAACTTTTCCACCGACAGTTGTTGTTGTTGTTGAGGCTTTAGGGTGCGTCAACATCGTCATTAACGCCCCTTCCACCGACGTATCGCCAAAGAATAAAGATTCAACAATTTTAAGTTTGCTGTATGTTTTCAATAACGACTACAAAGGGCTATTGCAGCCGCCTAGGTAGTTGGGTGAATGCACGACGCAGACTCGTCAGAACCGGTTCTCCGTGTATTAATCACACATCGCCCATTACCTCGTTATACTACTACGCACTAGATTACAGATTCTTCTTATGCGACAACATGAGAGACACTTCTGTAAAGTAAATTCCCCTCCTTTAGCTTATTCCATTTAGATGCTGATTGTAATGCGACATTACTCTTTCCCCAATTAGTTTTGGTTAGTTATTCCCTATTGGTAGGATTATTCTTATCTTCAACATTAATTCACTGATCACGTACTGAACAGTTTACACAATAAATGCAGCCAGATAATATTTATTACCTATGTTATGAATTCATGTACTTTATTTGGAGTTTGCGTTACGAATTCTAATTGTTACAGTGTTCGTAAAGAATTCAACAAAATAATAGTTAACTCGCTGTCGTTAAACTGCAGAATTCATTCAGAGATTTCCACCATTTACGAAGCACTTTGGTTGGCGAATTCCTACAAAAATCGTCGGGACTGGTTACAGCTGTCTTACAGACGGCAATAAACTAACATCAGTGAAAGAGGAACTGAGACCGTAGTATATTTGGAGTTCCATGCTGAGTTAGTCAAGATTTCCCCCCCCCCCCCCCTCTGGCTTTATTACCGTTCGACGTCGAGGCCATAAGAGGCTACAACGGACTGGGAACAATGAACGGGAAGGAATTCGGCTATGGTCTTTTGAAGAAATCATACCAGAATTTACCTAAATAAACCATGGAAACCCCAAATCTGATTGGCCGAACAGGGTTTCCAACCCTCGTCCTCTCGTATGCGAATTGTTTTGCTTCTGGCTTTACACTTCGTCTACGTTATTAGAGGCGGGAAAAGATTGGGTGCAAGGAAGGGGAGAAATTCGGCCATGCCTTTTGAAGGAACCATATCGGCATTCACCTGTAGAGATTTGGGGAAAAAAAAATGGAAAACAGAAATCTAGATGGAGGGACGCGAATTAGAATAACCGTCCTCTACAATGCGAGGCGACCATGCTCTGTGTACGGTCTTCACTCTTTGATCGCGGTAGCAACTTTTTAGTACACATCTACGTACCTGTGGGGAAAAAATTCAGTATTTGCACAAAAATATTAAATTTGTTTCTTGTCAGAACGTCCTTTGAGTGGAGGCATTTTTCTTTTCGAAATGGTTTTGTTTATTTGGTGTTTATTCACGTTTTTCGATTTCACAATACTATTTGAATTAATTAATGCAATTAGGAGCTCTTTTTAACTAGTTCCTTACGTCTCTTCTTCACGTGGAGGTATTCAGAGCCGAGAAGAGACTGGGAGCAAAGGAGGGGAACGAGTTTGGTCATGCTCTTTTGAAGAAAACAACAAGGCTTTCGCCTGTAGTGATATATGGAAACCGTTCTAACCCGAAATGATGATCGCTGGGTCGTGATTCAACATACGATGTTAACGAAGAAATGAAAGACTACTATAAATCCTACCAAATTTAGTAACTACTGCTCATGATTTTTATATGATCCATTATGATATTTATACTCCTGTGTAAATGCCAGATTCACTTACAAATTTATGAATGTTTTCTATAATAATGTAGTGACCTTGTCAGCTGATCTACAAGAGCTGACAGGGTAAACTTCTACTGGAGCCGTGGATAAGGGTCGAGCATATTAGTCGACCATGGTTCTGATGTGAATATTCGTCCCTATTGCAGCACCTGACAGGTTTTATGGCTCAGTACCTTCAGATATTATTACAGGAATGGCTCAGAAGGTTAGGATAAATTACTGTAAACGGCAATTACAAATGTATAGATATATTTATAGGAGATTGACAGCATACTTTAATATGGACAGTTTTTATAACAAAATCGACATGTGTTTAGCTGCATCATTAGAGATAGAGCCAAGAAAATGGTGAGCATGTAACTGATGGGCGCCTCGCAGCCCAAACTAACTGGACTATTGGTAAATCTGCTAGATTATTATTATTATCTTATACCAAATACAGAAGATGACAAACTATATATATTGGCTTGTGCTTTACGCCTCGTTGACAGCGAGGTCCTCAGAGGTGTGATGGGATTGGGGCAATTCAGCCATGGCCTTTTTGAAGGAAGCATCCCGGCATCGCCTGGAGTGATTTGGAGGAAACCATGGAAAACCCAAATCTGGATTCGACCCGCGTCCTGCTGAATACGTGGCCAGAACGTTAACCGTTCACCCACCACGCTCGGTATGACAAAGTAAAAATACGAAATATAACTATATGAAGGGACCTAAAACATCTTCCGGCAGCCGCTTCAGCTTGGTGCAGTGTGAATAGGCCTTCAGATAGTCTTCTGGCTGGACAGTCCGTTCCAGTGTGGTCATTGGTTTGGACATTACCACAATCTCACAGCGCATATTAACTGAGCGCCTCCCCCCCCCCCTTTTATGTGGTATTTCGTTGTACACTCTGTGTCCGGTGTGAAACATAATGAGTTGGGACCACAGTTGACTAGGCTGGTCGATCCCTGAAATGTCGTCGGATCTTCTATACGCCCAAAGTTCTGTAAGCTTTCCATTACCTTTTTTTTATTAATTTAATTTAATTGCAATGGAGCACAGGCTCCGGTGGCAATATCCCTACACACCCATCGTCCCCCTATCCTGCACCCACCTACATTTGCCCTCTACAAATTTTATCTTTAAATTCCTTCAAAGTTTTCGGTAAATTATTCATCATTTCTCTTGGTAACTCATTCCAATCCCTGACACCCTTACCTAAAAAAGAGAATCTTCCCACACCCTTGTACCTGAAATCGAGTGCCAGCTTGTGGTCATGGTCATCTTTTTCCTTCCATGCACTACTTTTCATACCTATTGCAATATCTTTCTATGCCTCATCACCAGTATATGCCCTGTACACTCCCATGACCCTCCTCATCCTCCTCCTGTCTTGCAATGAATCCCATTCCAGCTCCTTTATCATATCCATCACTGATTGCATTCTGCGATAATTTCCAGAAACAAATCTAGCCGCCCTTCTTTGCACCCTCTCCAACTCCTGTATTTGATACGTAAAATGAGGGTCCCATACTACACTACCATATTCGAGCAATGGTCTGACCAAAGTTTTGTAACCCAATTCCTTGACTTCTCTCGTACATTCCCCTAATCACTCTCTCCAACAAGTGCAGAACTTTGAAACCTTTTCCTACCACCTGTCCTATGTGTCCTGCCCAGTTAAGTTTGTTATCAAAAGTAATTCCAAGATATTTGCATTTCAAGTCTTCAGCAAGCAATTCTTTCCCCACCTTATATTCATAATTAACCTTTTGTTTTTTATTTGTGTATCTAATAAGCTGACTCTTCTTTGCATTTATCTTCATTCCATGTTTACCAACCCAATTAGATATCCTGTCCAGATCACCCTGCAACTGTTTACAATCCTCTATCATTTTGATTCTTTTATACAGCATTATGTCATCTGCAAATAATCTAATTTCAGATAGTAAACAATCAACACAATTATTCATTAGAATAATGAATAGCAATGGTCCCAATACGCAACCCTGTGGCACTCCCATTTTTACTTCCACTTCTTTTGATACTACATTTCCTACCCTAACTTTCTGTTTTCTACCTTTTAAAAATTCTTCTACCCAGCAAATGACTTTCTTATCCACTCCAATGGTTTTTACTTTATTTACTAACATTTTATGGCTTACTCTGTCAAACGCCTTAGACAGATCTAGTGCTACACTATCAATTTAACCTCCCTTGTCCATTTCATCTGAAATATCTTGCATATATCCCACCAACTGAGATTCGCATGAATATCCTTGCCTGAAACCATGTTGCCTGCTTGAAAACCAATTACGTTCCTCACATATATTTCTGATGTGGTTGCATATCAATCTTTCCATTAATTTACCTACCACTGATGTCAAACTGATTGGCCTGTAATTCTCAACTCTATTTCTCACCCCTCCCTTATGTACCGGTACTACTATTGCACTTTTCCAGTCCTGTGGTAAGCAGCAAGTGTCTAGACTCAATTTAAATAATATTTCAATGTAAGGTACAATGTCACATCCGGCTATCTTTAAGATATCTGTAGTAATATTATCTACAACAGCCCCTTTATGTTTTTTCAGCTTTCTTATTTCCTTCAAGATTTCCTCAGGATGGATATCAAATTTTTTACTATCGTCATTTCTAATTGTGTTGTTAAGCTCGTTCTCCGAATTAGACCCTCCTGTTTCTGATTCATTGTCCCTAATGCTTTCACTGAACCAGTTACTTAAAATCTCTGCCTTTTTCAAATCCTCAGTAACTTCTTCTCCTTCCTTATCTATAAGTGTCTCTACATCCTCCCTTCCCCTCAGTTTCCTGATATAGCCATAGAAATTTTTAGATGCATCAGTCAATGGTCCCCCTGCACTGACAATACTCTTCATAAACCCATCTTTAGCCATTTTCTTTGCTGTTATTAAGTCCTTGTTTAGTTGTTTTAAATATTCCCTACTACCCTGCTGTCTCTTAACTCAGTTATGTTCTTTTCTTACCAACCTCTTTAACCTCCTCACTTCCCTATTATAGTACATAGGTTCTCTACTTCTCTTTATTTTTTGCTTTGGAATAAATTTTTCTTCCCCCTTTCTTATTATCTCCTTGAACTCTTCCCACCTTGACACTACTGTACCTGAGCCTTCCTTCCATTTGTTGAATTGTTCTCTGAAATATCTCCTCAAATTTGAAACCTGTGCCTTTTTATAATTGTACCTATTTCCCCCTTCAATTTTGGCTGCTGGTTTACTGAATCCTCTAATATCCATCAGAACTGCTTCATGATCACTTATTCCTTCAGTTACTTGATACCTCAAAAGGTTTTCATCGGGCTTAATTAGAAATATATCCAAAATATTTTGTCCCTAGTGTTTTGCTCAACCACTTGTGTAAATCCTCCTTCCCTTATTAAGATATTTGCAAATCTTTGTTCCCTTGTGTTATTTATCTTATTCCCTTCCCAGTTTACACCTGGTAAATTTAAATCCACGCCGATGATGATCATTCTATTCTCACCTCTGAAATAGACAAGTCAAAGCTGTTAATTCTCAACTTAGCTGCATACTTATAGGATCGTCTCCTTAATCCGTCTCCCGTGATCGATGCAGGTAGTGAAGGTCGCTACAAAGAAGTATCAGGGTGTTTCCGTCCGATCTTTCCACTTTCCAAGCAACATCGATTTTCTCCGCAACTGTGCTGGAGTAATGTTGGGATGTAAAGGCAGCAGGATACTGGGATTGAGTTAACGACTGTTCTGATAGCAGCGTTTAGCTTGATGTCATCTTTGGCAGTATGAGCACTACCAAGCCAGGTGGAGCAACAGTATTCTGCTGTGCAGAATACCAGCCCAAGGACTGGTCCTCGAAGAATTTGTGCACCTGCAACCCTTGACGTACCAACCAGTTTGTTTGTAAGGTTGACAGGGGACTTAACTTTCTCTACACTATTAGTCAAATGCTGTCGTAAATTGAGATTACGATTGAAGGTAACTATCAGATATTTTAGATGGTATTTGTGCTCTGCTCTTCCAAGCGGTCAGAAATCTCGCTGCTTCCACCTCTCTAAACAGCTTGCCTAAGTCAGAATAAAAGCAGACTCTGTCTTCGCCAAGTTAGGTTTCTTTCTCCACTTAGAGAAGAACGTGTAGAGTTTGTGAACACAATCGGAGAGTATATCTACTCTGGTAATTGCCAGATCATCAGTATATTCGAATTTCCTATAGTTTAATACATAGAGCCTATATCTTCACCGAGTGGGGCGGTGTAACGGTTAGCGTTCTCGCCTCGCATTCGGGAGGGCGGCGGTTCGAATCCCCGTCCGGGCATCCAGATTTGGGTTTTCCATGGTTTCCCCAAATCACTCTAGGCAAATGCCGGGTTGCTTCCTTCAAAAGGCCATGGCCGAATTCCTTCCCATTCCTTGTCCCCATCCTTGCCCCCCATCCTTTCCCGTCTCTAAAGACCTCGATGTTAAAAAGAGACGTAAAGCAGTTACAAAAAAAAAAAAAAACATATCTTCTGAAGCGTAGGCACCAACACCGAACTCTTGGGCATTCCATTGTTGATGACACACCAGCGACTCTTTTGGGCCAACAGGGAACCTGTAATTTGATTTTACTCAGCATGTTGTCCAAGAGTTCACCATGGTACAGCATTTAGCAGCTTCAGAAGAAGGCCCTCGCGCTGAACAGTATTGTTGGATGTTGCTAAGTCAACGATCACAGCTGCTATATCCAATTTCCTGTGGAAACCAGTCTCTTTGTGGGTTAGGAGAGTCAGAACCAGCTCGGCAGAGCTACACTTTGGCCTGAAGCCAGCCTGCTCAGGAGTAACAACCTTTTCAATTGCGTCATGAATCCGAGTCAGCACAATCCTGTCAAGCAGTTTATATTATACGGTTCTGAGGAGAGAATTTGTCTCATGTGTTCTGGCGCAGTTCCTTGCTTACCCGGCTTTAGGATAGCAACAACCTTAGATTTTTTTAAAGCAAGGAAGCAGCTTTGAATTCTGCAGTATTTCTCTGAAAAGTCCAAACAACCATTTTCTTGCTATAGGGCATGTACCAGCGTATTAACGAAGAATTCTGGATACAGGCCATCATGAGCAACAGGTTGCTCAGTTCAGTACAATTTAGTACATCATCTAGTCCGCACAAAGAGAACATACTTGAATATTCTGGATTTGTTTGAATTAGCTTCTTGAATTCACACATTGAAAAGTTTTTCTGTATCTAGGAACCTTAGAAATTCTCAGCGTCTTGCTATTAAATTAAGGACGCTCCCCTCTCGTACCTACCTGGCTGTAGTTACCACCCAGTTTTCGAAATAAAGACCAGGTCTTTGGCTTGGTGTGTGGAATCAATATTGTTTTCGGAGTTGTTTAAGAGATTCCAATAGCATCGTCCCATAGCCTCCGAACACTTGGACTTAGAAACCTGTAATTTTGTAATACTGTTTTATCATCTTCATTTGTACCAAATAGAAGTTGGCAAAGCAAAGGACAATGGAAAAAATACTATTTTCTCTCAACCCTATTCCTATCGCTTTATTTCTTATGTAATAATCCTATAAAACTTGGAATTGATATGTAACCCGAGAAATTTTACATGAAATCCATAAAATCTGTATACATACTAAATAACTGCTTTTGATGATCTTGATAATACAGCAGATGTGGAGTATGGAATCACGTGTATCTTTCTATGGATGAATTGGTAAAAAATATGTTATGAAAATACTTTTTGAAATTTTTAAAAATATTTCCCAGAATCACGATAACTTCCTTCAAATTAATCTTTTTCAGCCGCAGGACCAGTGAAATAACAGAAATAATTCATAATAATATGTCTGTTAACTTACGTAGGTACTCTATGTACATTATTAACGAAACCTATCAAATTTTATCGGCGTGTACCGCGACATTTTAGATCCTACACCTACAATAAGATCATCAAAAAACATTAATTATCTTAATCCTTAATGCAACCACTTTCTCTTTGATGCTGATTGGACTCGTAGTTGGGGAGTAATCATTTCCTCATTTAATGGAAATACCAGATTTTTGCTGGTCGCTGAAAATTCATAGCCTTCAGGAAGTTTGGCCTATTGTTTATTCTCGCTTTTAAACTTTACAGTACGAGAATGGTAAACAATTCCTATTAATTTACTTCTTTATGATATCTTTTATTCAATTATAAATAAATTTATAATATTCTTCCTGCGGGACACCATCTTCGCGGACCACATATATATCATTTAGAATAAAATTTCTCTATACCAGCGGTTCCCAACCTTTATTGGTACACGACCCACTATTAAGTAAAAAAAAATTTTCGCGACCCACCTAATATGAGAGTCTATCTAATATCAGAATGGGAACTGTTGTATGACCTCGATACGCTATCGACTATTCTATTCTACGAAAAGGCAAATTTTCGTACAAAGGATGTACTATCAACAAAAACAAGAACTGCTAATACATAAAACAACAAACATATCATAGACCGGGAGGCGACTTCACAGACCATCACCTCATCAAGTTGACTGCTGAAATTCCATGATTATAAATAACTCGAGCAGCATACTAAAATGGAATTAGTCTGCCAAGTCGATTTTTAGTGGAAACCACCTGCAGACCCGATTTTAATGGTTAATTGGTAGGTTTATCATTGTGTTTTACTTCACCCAAATGTAGGAAAATATTGAAGACTTGGAGCCGGAAAACGCAATGGTAAACTTACCAGTCAACCACTAAAATGTGATTTGCAGGTGTAGATATAACTTGGCACATCAGTCGCTGTTTTGCTATTAACAAGGATAATTGGTAAGACTTTATAGTAAACCGTTTGTTGGCCTCTGACTTTTCCATTGTAGATTTAGTCGAAAGATAATGTCTCTTTTTATTTTGAAAGAGTTCAAGAGGCTTATCTGTGTACTCAGGATGCATGGTTTAGAAATGCCTTGCAAGTTTCGATGGCTTCATGTTTTCATTGGACAAATTTTCGCAACAAATCACGCACTGCAGTATTGGCTCCTCTTCAGTAGCCGAAAAATAAAATCTGTATTTCAAATAATTCGGATTATACTTTCGCAGATAGGTCTTTTGCTTTTTTTTGCTGCCTGCATTGTAATTACAAATACTTGGTTGGATAATCTCTTTTACGGCACGATCCAGTCCTCAACAAACTTTCCGTAATCACATTAAATCTACTCTCAATCAAAACAAAACGCAAACAACAACTCACTCTCACAAGAAGAGAAAGACTGTTTGCATCAAAGACTTTGGTTTCGATTCAAGCATAAACAAGAAAATGACAATCAGAGAAGTAAAACTGCCGGTGGTATGCGCGCACATCTCCACATTAGAGCGGGGCGGGAGAGGGGGTGTTCAGGGGCTGCCATAAGGATTGAGCTATTACTGCCGCTGTTGTATCTCACAATGTGGTTATTGCATAATATGGGCTGACTGTTTATGAAAACTTTTTTTTCTTTCACAAAGTTTTAATTTAAGCTAATAGCTTTCATTATTAAAGCACTTGTAAAATATCGTGTTATATTTTTTAAATAGATGAAATAAAAGATACATTTTTGGGGCAAAAATGTCGATTATTCCGCGACCCACCAAAACACCCGCCGCGACCCACCAGTGGGTCGCGACCCATAGGTTGGGAACCGCTGCTCTATACATATGCCAAACTCTCTCTCTCTCTCTTTTTTTTTTTTTTTTAAAAAAAATGCTTTTAATTATTTTTTTAAAATAATACAATTTTAGTGAATTCAATTTAATACACAGTCTGTGTACGTAATACTCGGTCCAATAATAATTCGCTCTTGATAGTACCAATGCAAATTAATTTAATAATGTGACCAGTACAACACAGTCACCCATTCATGCTGCTGGTAAAGCTACTATTGTTGCTCCCAGTTAACAATCTATGTTTACGCTCATCGTTTGAATCGGAGAGATTACAGGTTGCTGAGCTGTAATCGTAGACACAGGTTCACCTTGAACGGGCGGAACAGGTCACGGGTCTCACAAGAACCAGTGAGGCGTGAATAATCAGTGGACTCGAGATCACGAGGAGGGACCGGATCAGCTGATGTCGCGATACATTATTCCTTATTAGAAATCAGTAGAGGAGACAAGCTTCTGCCACAGATCATCTAATACAAATACTTGGATAAACTGGGATGTTTTATAACCTCTTACAAGTTACATTGCTACTAAACAATTAGGGATGATAAATACGTTGCACCCTAAGCCATCTACCAAATTGCTCACAGTCAGTTCTGTTAATGACGAAACTTGCTATGGGGTATTTCAAGTCAAATTTGTAACATCTCGCAAAGTACTCTTTTGATGATATCATCATCATCAGGGAATCGATAACACCTTAACAGCAATATCATATAAATCAACCCAATGTTCGTAGCACCTATAATTCTTTACTTTCTTTCCTATATTTTTTTCGTTGTAACAACTATCGCAACTTAGAATTGATGTAGAGTAAGAGCTTTGGAAACTGTAGGATCTTTTGGTCTAGTAGAAAGAAATGAATGAGGAACCAGGTTGTTAGAATTTTGTGAATGATATAAGCTAGTGGCAAACACACTGTTTAAGAACCATGCAAGAAGGATATACATCTGGAAATCTCCAGGTATACAGGCAGACAGCAACTAGATTATGTCATGGTCAAACAGAGATTCAGGAACCAAGTTATAGACTTTAAAGAGTACCAAGGAGCAGACATAGACTCTGACCATAATTTGATAGTAATGAAGTGCAGGCTGATATTCAAGCGAATAAGGAAGCAATGTAAGCAGAACAGACTGGAAATGAATAAACTGAAACTATCTAGCACGAGAGAAAAATTTTCAGAAATGGTACACTTAGGTCTAAGAAGTAATTTTGTAAGGAGCTCAACCGAGGACAAAAGGAATGCATTAAACACCAAAATAATGAAAGCTGATAAAGAAAAATTATGCTTTAGCGAACACACACCCGAAAACCTTGGATCACGGAGCAAATTTTGAAACTAATGGATCAGAGGAGAAGGCACAAAAATGTTGAGGATGAAGCAGGAAGAGAGCAATACAGGTAATTTAGAAATAAAATAAACAGGAAATGTAAAAAAAAAAAAATTAAAAAATAAATGGCCATGAAAAGTGTGAAGAAGTAGAAAAGGAAATGTTCATAGGTAAAGTAGAAGCTGAATAAAGGCAGATCAAATAGAATTTTGGAGAAATGATAAAAAGATGTGTAAACATTAAAGCTGCCGGTGGGAAACATCCTGTAACCTGGCCCTATTTATACACGACGTAATGAAAGTTATCGATGCAGGTTCACAAGTAGATGCAATTTTTTTAGATTTCCAGAAAGCATTTGACTCTGTGCCACACAACCGCCTTTTAGCGAAGCTTCGAGCGTACGGTATATCGGATCAGCTTTGTGAATGGATAAAGGATTTTCTAACTGGTCGGTCGCAGTATGTTGTCGTTGAAGGAGAAAGTTCTTCTAATCTAGATGTTACATCGGGTGTACCTCAAGGAATTGTAATAGGACCACTTCTTTTCTTCATTTTTATAAACGATCTCGGAGACAAAGTGAAAAGCCTTTTTAGATTGTTTGCTGATGATGCGGTTATTTATAGGGAAGTAAGAAATTTGGCAGATTGCTTAGAAATTCAGCGTGATCTGGATGTTATTTTGGCTTGGTGCGCTGAGTGGCAACTTACTCTAAATTGTAAAACGTGCAAGACAATGAGCATAACTAACAAAAAGAATCCTTGTTTCGAAATACGAGTTAAACAATACAGTTATTGATATGGTCGATTCTATGAGGGAGTAACAGTACAAAGGAACATGAAATGGGACATACACATTCATTCGTTAGTAGGTAGAGCAAATTCTAGGCTGCGATTCATAGGTCGAATCTTGAAAAATTGTAATGAACAAACAAAGGAGATAGCGTACAAACCTCTTGTGCGTCCACATTTGGACTATTGTAGTGCCATTTGGGATCCGTTTCGTAAGGGGTTGATCGAAAGTATAGAGAAAGTACAGAGAAGAGCCGCTCGATTCGTGACTGCTTGTTACAGTCCTTATGAAAGCGTCACAGAACTGATTAGTAGACTAGGTTGGGAGTCTCTGTTAGATAGACGACACACGTTTCGTTTAAACTTATTGGTAAACATGCGTACTCCCACTTTCACTTTTGAGTGTAGTGAAATACTTCTTCCACCAACCTATTTGCGTCGGAAGGACAGGAAAGATAAAATTAGAGAAATAAGGTGCCAGACTGATTCTTATATGTTTTTTTTTTTTTTCTCTCGTACCATTATGGATTGGAATGCTCAAAAAAGAGTTTAGCTTTGGTGCTGAGCACCCTCTGCCACCCACAATTTTGTGAATTGCAGAGTATATATGTAGATGTAGATGTAAGCTCAGACGACAGAGCTAACCGATGGAAGGAATACATTGAGAAACTGTGTGATGGGGACGGCTTGAACAATAGCGTAATGGAAAAGGAAAGCGATGTAGACACTGATCATTTAGGAGATCCTGTTTCAGGTCAGAATTTAATAGAGCTCTGAACGACTTTAAATCAAATACGGCAGTTGGAATTGATGAGATCCCTGCAGAACGTCTTAAATCCTGAGGAGAAGAAGGAATCGAATGATTATTCGAGCTTATATCAAAAAGTTATGAAACAGAAGAAATTCCAATTGATTTTAACAAAAATATCATCTTCACACTTCCGAAGAAACCACAAGCCGACAAATGTGAGAATTATTGCACCATTAGTCTAAAATCACATGCTTCAAAATTAATGGTCAGAATAATATACAGAAGAATGGAAAGTATAGTTGAAGATATAGTAGGTGAAGATCAGTTTGGATTTAGGAAAAACCGTGGTACGAGGGATGCAATTCTATCTTTAAGATTAATATATGACGGGCGAATGAAGGAAAACAATGATACTTTTTTGGCGTTTATTAATTTAGAAAAATCTTTTGATAATGTTAGGTGGGAGAAGATGTTCAAAATTTTAAAGAAATCAGGTCTAAAGTATCGATATAGAAGAATCCTTTAAAAACTATATAAAAATCAAGTGGCTATAATAAAAGTATGGAACCATCAGAGACATACATCAGTTAAAAAGGGTGTGAGACAAGGTTGTAGTCTATCCCCATTAATATTCAACTTGTATTTACAATAAGCAATAAAAGAAAAAAAAATCCTGTGGCGTAAGTGTTCAGGGTGACAAAATCAGTATGCTACGATTTTCTGATGGCATTGTCTTGTTAGCAGAACGAGCTGAGGATATTGAGAAGTTACTGAGTATCATGAACAAAATACTGAAGGAAGATTTTGGACTGAATATAAATCAAAACAAGACAAAAGTGTTGAAATGAAGTAAGTGAATTCTTTTCCTTGGGAAGCAAAATTACAACCGATGGCCGAAGTAGGAATGATGTTAAAAGCAGAGTATCACTAGCAAAAACAGCCTTCATGAAAAAGAGAAACCATTTAGTTTCAAAAATTGAGTTAGGAATTAGAAAGAACTTTTTAAAACTCTATGTATGGAGCACAGCACTTTATGGTAGCGAAACATGGACTTTAGAAATACCAGAAAGAAAGAAAATTGAAGCATTTGAATTGTGGTTCCACAGAAGAATGCTGAAAATTAAATGCACAGACAAGTACGAAATGAACGAGTTTTGGAAACAATGGGTAAGGAAAGAAGCTTGTGGAAGAATCTTACAGAAAGAAGAGACAGGCTGGTAGGTCATATTTTGAGTCATGCTGGATTGGTTAATTTTTTAGTGGAGGGAATAGTCGAAGTCAAGAACTATAGAGGAAGACACAGATTAGAATATATGAAGCAGATAATTGAGGACGTGGGTTGTAAGGGATATGTAGAGGTGAAGAGGTTGGCACAAGATAGGAAGGGATGGAGGATTGCATCAAACCAGTCGAAAGACTGATGACAACAAAGAGTTTGGGCTGGTATAGTGTTATCAGATGTAACTATGTTTAATCACCTAGTTTTTAATTTTCGTAATTAATAATTTTCAATAATTTAATCATTTGAATAATTTTATAACTTGATTTCATTTAAGGAAGTGGGTGTGAAATGATATTTTATTAAATGAAAAGGCATAAAAAAATCTTGATGTATTTGTCATTACTTGAATTTAAAATAATCAATGATTTGGCAAAAACAACACTGCATCTCACAGTTAGGTCATACAACGTTAGGAAGAAATAAACAATTATGAAGAGATTATGAAGTCATTGTTACTAAATTAACGTGAAGATAAAATTATTCACAATTCACAATACATAGTAAACTATACTGTAACCAATGTCTTTGTTTTAATAAAATTATTGTCGCCATTAAGTCTTGGACTTAAACAATAGCACAAGTTCTTGATCGATAGCAAAAGTCGACAAAGTTTTTCCATATTGTATCGGATTTGCTCACGGCTAACAATAAAGCTCAGAATGTTCGTCGGACAGTAAGCGTCTTAACCAGGCCGATTTCTGGGCACAGTGCCGTTAAATGGCCGAGGAACCTAAAGAACGCAGATTCTGAGTTCATTCAGTTGGCATAATCGTTTTATAGTTGTAAGCGGTGATATAGTTTTGCGCTGACCCACACCAAAAGCGTCGGTGACTTAAAGTATGAAAGCAATCGCGAAACCCTGGAGGCAACAGAAAGATCACCGTGAGCAAATGGTACCCTTGGAGGGCTATGTCAGGTAGTGCCTTACTACCAGCTTGCGATTTGTAAGTGCAGTGATGGCTAACTCACACACACTTCTGCAATGGCGGAAAAGTGACCTCTCTCCAGCAAGTCACGAACACGAGATCCTTGGAAGCTGCTCATCGCCCACGACTTTGGTCAGTGTCTCCCTTCCGTTTCTTCTTCCTCGCCAATCTGTGGTCTCGTAACGTATGTGGAAAAGAATTCATAAAACAGCTAATTATAAGTTTCTAAATTGAAAATTGAAAATAGTTTAACAGCAGACCTCGAAACCCTCAGCACCTATTTTAAGAAACGGCGTCTCTTACCCAGTTCCAGCAAGACGGAAACTATGTTGGGCGGTGAATCTCTCGCTTAACATTCTTCTTGATTGCACTCCCCTCCATCACAACCCCTTTCCAAAGTAATTGGGCGTCATAATGGATCGCACCTTGTCGTACAATAAATATCTGTCCAACCTTGCAGAAAAACTAAGAACTAGAAATAATATTCTGCAGAAATTAACTGGCACCTCCTGGGGTGCATCCGCCTTCACAGTTCGTACCTCAGCACTGAGCTTTGTGTATTCCGCAGCTGACTACTGCTCATCTGTCTGGATGAACAGCACCCTTACCAAAAGATCAAAATAGTCTTGAAACAGACAATGCGGATAATTAATGGGTGTATATAGTCCATTCAACTGTACTGACTGCTCGTTTGAGTAACATTGAACGAATAGCCTAACCGCCCAATATAGTAAGATCTGTCATAACTTGGACCACCCCATCCGCGACGTCATGGAAACTTAAATCGAGAAGTCCAAGCCTAAAAATTGCAAAACAGCTTATATCCAACAACTTTAACGGGAGAGAAGCGTGAAAATCGGAATGGATATCCTCAGCCCAATCAAGAAGGAAACCCAATCAACAGGCTTTAAAGGGACTGAACATCCCGCGCAAGACCTGGGTAGCTCCCAACAGAGTCAGGTCTGGCCATGGCAGATCTGCTTCATCTCTTCACACAAGAGGAATGAGAGATTCAACGAATTGCGACTGTGGTGAGGAAGAACAAACCTTCCTTGACGTTACCTTTGATTCCCCAATTCGAGTTTCCAGAGGACCAATGAAAGACTTCAGAGGCATTTCAAATGAAGCATTAGATTAGCTGCAGTATGTCAACTTTGAATTCTAACTATAATTTTGCAATAGACTCTTAAATGAAATATTTTACTAGTGTGAATACACTAATAGAATTTTATGTAATGTGTTATGGCCATAGGTTAAATAAATAAATATGGTTTCTAAAAGCATCGATCATTGGGCTGTACTAGAGGTATTCTCTACCTCGTGATATACAGATTTGTGAAGATGTGTCGAATCGAAACGATTATCCGCATTCGGGTTGATGAATCTCGGAACTTCTGAATTACTCACTTCTTACGATTTCTTCGTTTCCTTTTTTCCCCGCCTTCTGTAACTCATTGCATTTCTTAGCCATCTTCAATATCAACTTAAGAATACGAGATTCTCCTGGGCTGAAAACCTCAATATTTTACGAAATTCCCTGATCGTTCGACGTTTTCGGCTATGATTCTCTTCTCACAGGATCAAATAAACTTTATTTAAGATAACACAACGTAATCCCTTTCAACATTTTACCATTACTACTGAAATCACCTCATGGCAACTTACTTAAAAACGACAACGCTGTTAGTTCTCGATACATATATGGAAATCTTTGGCTGTAAACAAATTAGGTTAACATTTAAATAAAATATTCATGCATCATTCATTCCGCCTATTATCTCTGGTACGGTACTTGAGTTGTACGCCCGTGATTACATTCATGTATTAATTGATTAGAAAGCACGCCATGTAAACTAAAAAAGCGCTAATTTTGCCTGCATACTGGGCGGCTGTTTGAATCGAACTCCCTCTTTTGTCTTCCTCACTAAACGAAATATTTTAAGGTAGTAATAAGTAAATAAAATAAATTTCTTTCTGATTTCATAATTCAACAACATTAACATATAAGTGAAAAGGGGTTATAAATGAAAATTTTATTTGTACAATATATTTAATTGAAATAATAACATTATTTTATGACAAAGACTATTAATAACGTTTCATCGTTATGTAAAGTTATCTTCAACTGGACTTTGGCCTTTCTTTTCCAATCATGGATTTGTTTATTTCGCCAACACACTTTCAAATAAATAAACAAGAACATTGCACCCTACATTACGATAAAAGTAAATGAGAAACAAAATCACATTTCGCATTCATACGATCTTAAAAATTCATATTCACATACAAATACATGAGGTAATTTGAATTTTCGATTAACTACTTAAGTCGAAATCACACATCTTACGCTGGGAGTACTCATTAAAGCAATAAGATCGATCAATATATATATACAGGGTGGTCAGAAATTCACTCATCGGCGGGTAAGGGCAGTGTTCGGGACGTTGCACTAACGAAATAAATACAAAAAAAATCTAGTAAAAGTCATACCGTTTTTGAGTTATACGCAGCTAAAGTTGGCCAATAAGAGCACTGCGCGGGCGAATTCAAACAGCCTTCCACAGGCGCTGTTGCCAAGCGTACTGGAGGCATGCGACCGCCAAAGAAAAGAAAAACTCTCTTCGGAAGTGGGGATCGATCCCCGCAACCTTCAGATTGAGAGTTTGCCGTCTTACTGACTACGCTGCCAAAGCTCTAGAATTTCCTTGTTTTTAGAAGCCACTAGGGTGGACTGTTTGTTCGTAATCGGTATTGATCGGAAATCCGCGACATTATTCGGGAAGTCGGTGGTGGGGCTAGAGGATTCTTTTTATGGGAATTGTTTTTTAATTAGTTGATCTGCTTACTAGATTAATCTTTAATTTTTGTAAAAAAATCGTTAGGTACTGGCACAAAAAAAATCTGCAAACTTAATTTATTCGCTGCAAAGAAGCTTCTTTTATTCCATGTAATCGTATTTCACTAGATTTCGATCACAACATTTTTATTGATTAACGTGAATATCCTTGCTACTATTTTGCAACAATAAAAAAAACAATAAACTTTGGAAAAAAGAACATTAAACCCATTCTATCGTTTGTAACGTAACTTTCTCTGCTGCAAAAAGTCTGTTCTTATTCAAACAAGTTGTACATTTTGGTAACGTGTATCAACTCGTTAACGCGTGGCAAGCCGCAAAACAAGCTGTTACTCATTGAATGCCCTTTTGTCACTGATACAAAACAAAATTACTGTACAGTAGTTTCATTCCAACTTGACGTTATCAGTAGCAACATTGAAAGCCAACAGGGATTTACTTACAATAAGCGCCAATCCGCAACAGTAACCGTAGTAAAAATGTATTCCAATTAACAACAATAACAAAAAAATACGGGTCCTTACATTTTACAGCAACTGCTCAAAATGTCCTCCCTCAACTGCAATACCGGCACGACAACGCTGAGTTACCGAATTTACGAGTCTTCCAAAATTGTAACTTTCTCTAATTTCATCAAAAGCTAGAATTATCCTAGCTAAAAGTTCTTCCTCTGTTTCTACTTCAGTCTCATAAACAAAGTCCTTGACAGCTCCCCAGAGATAAAAATCCAATGGGTTGTTGTCTGGTGACCGAGCTGGCCAGTGAATTGGGCCTCCTCGACCAATCCACCTGTTAAGATACAATGCATCTAAGTGTTGACGTACCGGTACTGCAAAATGCGGCGGCGCACCGTCATGTTGAAACCACATGTCATTACGAATTGCCAAAGGAACGTCTTCTAAGTACAACAGAAGGACGTTTTCATGAAATGCTAAATAAGAAGCGCCATTTAAACGTTGCGGAAGTAGAACAGGGCCTAGTATAAACCCGCCCAAAATACCCGCTCAAATGTTAACACTAAATTTGTGTTGGTATGACTTGACAAAAATTGCATGCGGATTTTCGACATCCCAAATGTGGCTGTTTCGGCTATTAAAACACTTCTCCCTGGTATAGCACGCCTCATCCGCCCACAGCACCTTCCTTTCAAAGTTTGGATAATCGTTACATTGCTGCAGGTACCACTGTGAAAACTGAACTCGAAGTGGAAAATCGTCTTCCACCAAATCTTGAACCTTTTGAAAGTGAAAGGGATGTAACCCTTCATCGTGAAGGACGTCCAAAACAGTGGCATGTGAGGCCTGGTAATTAAAAAACAACAAAAATGACCCTATTGAAAGGCTGCATTTAAACGGAGAATTTGAGGGATCACTTAGACTGGACGTATCTGAAATGCGTTGGCAATGACCCTAGAGCTTGTCCTCGGATTATCAGCAATCATTTTCAGGACATTGTCTTCAAATCCTACACTCCGCCTGAACCGATTTCGTCCGGCGTCGGGCCTGTGGACAACAATACTTCCCGTCTCCCACAACCTTCTGTCAACCAACACAAAAGTGTTGGCCGATGGAATCACACAGTTAGGAAATCGAGTCGTGTAAATGTTAACTGCTTCGGCCCTGTTTTGTCCAGCAGCGCCATACGCCAAATGCATATCGGCGTACTCTTCAAACGAAAATTGATGACGTTGCATGATGACAGTGTCTTTATCAGTAAGTTGCATTCGACTGGAAGACTTCTTCTGGCATGGTCCTTTAGCCCCACCACCGACTTCCCGCCCTAGTGGCTTCTAAAAACAAGAAAATTCTAGTGGTTTGGCAGCGTAGTCGGTAAGACGGCAAACTCTAAATCTGAAGGTAGCGTGTTCGATCCCCACTTCCGAAAAAAATTTTTCTTTTCGTTTTCTGTGGCGGTCGCATGCCTCGAGTACGCTTGGCAACACCGCCGGTGGAAGGCTGTTTGAATTCGCCCGCGCAGCGCTCTTATTGGCCAACTTTAGCTGCGAATAACTCAAAAACGGTACGACTTTTACTAGATTTTTTTTGTATTTATTTCGTTAATGCAACGTCCCGAACACTGCCCTTACCCGCCGATGACTGAATTTCTGACCACCCTGTATATGTTACCACTTCATAGTTACGACTAAAGTATTTATTCTTTGACGTTCCAACATATTTCGATCAAATGGTACTCAGTTGTTAGAAGACATTTTCTAGGTATGGAGAGATTTGAAGTTAATGTCCTTTCTACTGACCATCATACTACGGTGACTTGTTTCAAGCTTCCACTCCCAAGAGAGTATGAGAAGAATGTTGGGAGAGAAATAGATTACGTATAATTATTTTCTGATCAAACTGAATCTACCGAAAAATCTTGATGTAAAAGTTTCTCCGTTCTTGGAACCCTTCCCTGAAAACAACAATATCTCAACTAAAAGAACCTTCAGCATTTTTGACACCTAGAGGAGAGAATGGATGGAAAAGTCATGTCCACAAAATCACGACAGGCCTTCCACAACAGAAACAGCACCGGGCTACAAACTTCACTGGAGAACAGAATCAGAACAAGTAGCGAAAGATGTTCTGACTCACGTTAGTGATGCGGAAAATATAATTTACATAAATTCTTCTGAATGTGACTGCGGTGCTAATAGTATATCAACTGACCATGTATTAAAAGCATGCAAGCTGAGGAGAGACTACGCTTTTAACAAAAACTTCTCCCTGAAGGCAACCAGCGAAGCTGTCGAGAGTATTAAATAGTTCTGGGAAACAGAAAACCATATACAAAAAGGCTGGAATCAACACAGACTCACTAGGTGACAGAACACCTTTTAGAGATGAAACCAAAGGAGCACTTTTTTAAAAAAAAAAAAGAAGGAAATAATCAACTAGTACAAGAAAGTAGACACAGAAAGAAAATGTAAGGCATTCGAATAGGCTGAAAGAAGTATGGGCACAAGGAAAATTGAGGACAATTAAGCAGAAACATAGTTGATTTAAAAAAGGTTTTCGAAAAAAGAAAGAAATAGTTGGATATACGTTTATACAAGCGTGCTATAAGAACTATTTGTGGAGCAAGCCCACAGACGTCGTGCAGAAATCTATTAAAAACCTGGGTGTACTAACAATGCCAGCACAGTATGTATACTCCGTACTATCATTTGTAGTGGAAAATCCTGAACACTTCAATTTTAATGCTGACCTATATAGCCATAATACTAGGAATAAATATAATATTCACAAGGATTACAAATCACTGTCAATTGTACAGAAAGGGTTAACATTTACTGGAGCTTCCTTATTCAATGTCTTACCAACAGAAATTAAATGTTATCTACAAAACCCAACTACTTTAAGTCCAAACTGAAAGAGTTTTCTGCTTCAGAACCCATTTTACTCTGTGAAATAATTTTCTTATTGGAATTTGGTAACTAAGAATGACTGATAAAATAATATATATGGTGTATGGAAGGGGAAGGTGACAAAGTTGTCCACAATTACTAAAATGATATATGGTTTTTTTTTCTTTCTGTTGAAACTTTTGACAAATGAAGTAATTACACTGTTTACAAAATTTCACTCATATATAGTAACTAACATGGGATAGCATGCACTCAAAAACTGCCGTGAAAAATTATCATACTAACAGGTTTTTAAGTAATTGACAGCTTATGAGTTGTTGGAAAATATAATTGATATTGTTAATAGGTGTGTGTACTGTTTCACTTAAATAGCAACTAACATGATATAATATGTAGTCGAAAATTACAGTGAAACTTATCATGGTAACTGGTTGGTGATTGGTAAGAAAATAACTGGTTATTAGATACTGGTAACAAGTGTATACTACAGGAGATATTGGTTATACTAATGGGTTGTAGTTAACTTGTCAATATATAATAATATTATCAATTATATAGTAATACTAGCTGTTACCCGCGACTTCGTACGCGTGGACTTGGAGTTTCATTGCCAGAATTGGATATAGAAAACTGTTAGTAAGATTTGTCCCAAACAACACCGAGTCGACATAATATGATGGAAAGCCATCATTATATCATCCTATCGTCTAATATGTCTCATGAAGAGAATCAATTTACAACATATTTAAAAACAGAAAAGTAAGCGAAGGTGCGGGGATGTGTGTGTGTGTGGGGGGGAGGGGGGGGGGTTAACTGATGGCAGCTTTATTTCAGCTTGGTTTTTTCTTCTTTATTCAACATGAGCATCTCAATCTTATAATCTAATAGCAGCACATTGTCTTCTAGACCTGCACCTTAGGCCAGGTTTACGTCCATAAGGCATGTCAAAAAGGAAGACAAATTGGTGCCAGAAACTTTTATACAGACACAAATGAATAGTACAGTGCAGAGCAAATTGACTTCTATACTAATAATAAGTTTTGTTTCTTATCGAAATTTATTAACAAATCAAACACTAACAGACTGCGCGACTGAGCAACCAACGTAACATTACAGACTAACACACGAATCTGTCTGTCTTTCATCATTCGATAAGTTCTTAAAATTTCGTGACTAAAACTGTTATTCATACCGAAAAAATGTCCTGTGTCCTTCCTATACTATTTCATTGTTAAATTCCATCAATATTGATATAGCCATTTAGTCGTCAAAACGTAACAAAAAGACAGAAACTTACTTCCACAATTATAATATAATAGCTGGTACCCACAAATTCGTTCGTGATTATGAAGTATTCATATTGACAGCTGTAGACATCTAACCACCATACTGCACGATGGGAGACTCGATACTATTACCACACACAAATACCAGTCTTCTGCGCTATATAGTTCCGGCAGCAAAGTAAAATTTGCGGATACACACAAGTCTTTGGATGAAATACGAAAATATTCATGAACGACCAATTTCAAACACCATATCTCACACGCTCCCACAGTTACCGAATTTCGGCAAACGTTGAGATCGATGGGTGAGTCTGTGTTACTACCACACAAAAACGACGGGGATAGTTTTCACTCAAAAGTGATACACCGAGACACATGCGTCTTTGGCTGAAATATGAAATTGCCGCAGGTCGACCATTTTCATCCCCCATGTCTTCCACACCCCCATAGCTACAGACATCTAACAACCATAGTGCACGACAACAGACACGATTCTACCACCACACATAAACACCAATGCTCTATGCTATGTAGTCGTGGCAGAAACGATAAATCTGCAGAGACACATGCCTTTCGTCGAAATACGAAAATATCCTTGGTCGGCCACTTACAACCACCATATCTAACACAGTACCCAAGTTTCTAAAATTCGGCCGCTGTTGTGATCGAAAGGTGACTCTGTGCTACTACTACACACAAACGCCAGTTATCTGTGATCTATAGTTTTCGCTGAAAAGTGATACACCATGACACTTTTGTCTTTGGCAGAAGTATGAAATTGCCACAGGTCGACCACTTTCAACCCCCATATCTCCCACACCCCCATAGCTACCGACATCTAACAACCATAGTGCACTATATGAGATATGATTCTACTACCAAACACTAACACCAATGCTCTGTGCTATGTAGTTGTGGCAGAAAAGCGACATATGCGGAAACAGTCGAAATACGAAAATATCCTTGTTCGGCCACTTACAACCACCATATCTACCACAGTACCACAGTTTCTGAAAATCGGCCGCTGTTGTGATCGAAAGGTGACTTTCTGCTACTACTACACACAAACGCCAGTTATCTGTGATCTATAGTTTTCGCTGAAAAGTGATACACCATGACACTTTGTCTTTGGCAGAAGTATGAAATTGCCACAGGTCGACCACTTTCAACCCCCATATCTCCCACACCCCCATAGCTACCGACATCTAACAACCATAGTGCACGACAGGAAAGACGATTCTACTACCAAACACAAACACCAATGCTCTGTGCTATGTAGTTGTGGCAGAAAAGTGACATATGCGGAAACAGTCGAAATACGAAAATATCCTTGGTCGGCCACTTACAACCACCATATCTACCACAGTACCACAGTTTCTGAAAATCAGCCGCTGTTGTGATCGAAAGGTGACTCTGTGCTACTACTACACACAAATGCCAGTTATCTGTGATCTATAGTTTTTCGCTGAAAAGTGATACACCATGACACTTTTGTCTTTAGCAGAAGTATGAAATTGCCACAGGTCGACCACTTTCAACCCCCGTTTCACCCACACCCCCATAGCTACCGACATCTAACAACCATAGTGCACTATATGAGATATGATTCTACTACCAAACACTAATACCAATGCTCTGTGCTATGTAGTTGTGGCAGAAAAGCGACATATGCGGAAACAGTCGAAATACGAAAATATCCTTGTTCGGCCACTTACAACCACCATATCTACCACAGTACCACAGTTTCTGAAAATCGGCCGCTGTTGTGATCGAAAGGTGACTTTCTGCTACTACTACACACAAACGCCAGTTATCTGTGATCTATAGTTTTCGCTGAAAAGTGATACACCATGACACTTTTGTCTTTGGCAGAAGTATGAAATTGCCACAGGTCGACCACTTTCAACCCCCATATCTCCCACACCCCCATAGCTACCGACATCTAACAACCATAGTGCACGACAGGAAAGACGATTCTACTACCAAACACAAACACCAATGCTCTGTGCTATGTAGTTGTGGCAGAAAAGTGACATATGCGGAAACAGTCGAAATACGAAAATATCCTTGGTCGGCCACTTACAACCACCATATCTACCACAGTACCACAGTTTCTGAAAATCAGCCGCTGTTGTGATCGAAAGGTGACTCTGTGCTACTACTACACACAAATGCCAGTTATCTGTGATCTATAGTTTTCTCTGAAAAGTGATACACCATGACACTTTTGTCTTTAGCAGAAGTATGAAATTGCCACAGGTCGACCACTTTCAACCCCCGTTTCACCCACACCCCCATAGCTACCGACATCTAACAACCATAGTGCACTATATGAGATATGATTCTACTACCAAACACTAACACCAATGCTCTGTGCTATGTAGTTGTGGCAGAAAAGCGACATATGCAGAAACAGTCGAAATACGAAAATATCCTTGTTCGGCCACTTACAACCACCATATCTACCACAGTACCACAGTTTCTGAAAATCGGCCGCTGTTGTGATCGAAAGGTGACTTTCTGCTACTACTACACACAAACGCCAGTTATCTGTGATCTATAGTTTTCGCTGAAAAGTGATACACCATGACACTTTTGTCTTTGGCAGAAGTATGAAATTGCCACAGGTCGACCACTTTCAACCCCCATATCTCCCACACCCCCATAGCTACCGACATCTAACAACCATAGTGCACGACAGGAAAGACGATTCTACTACCAAACACAAACACCAAGCTCTGTGCTATGTAGTTGTGGCAGAAAAGTGACATATGCGGAAACAGTCGAAATACGAAAATATCCTTGGTCGGCCACTTAGAACCACCATATCTACCACAGTACCACAGTTTCTGAAAATCGGCCGCTGTTGTGATCGAAAGGTGACTTTCTGCTACTACTACACACAAACGCCAGTTATCTGTGATCTATAGTTTTCGCTGAAAAGTGATACACCATGACACTTTTGTCTTTGGCAGAAGTATGAAATTGCCACAGGTCGACCACTTTCAACCCCCATATCTCCCACACCCCCATAGCTACCGACATCTAACAACCATAGTGCACGACAGGAAAGACGATTCTACTACCAAACACAAACACCAATGCTCTGTGCTATGTAGTTGTGGCAGAAAAGTGACATATGCGGAAACATTCGAAATACGAAAATATCCTTGGTCGGCCACTTACAACCACCATATCTACCACAGTACCACAGTTTCTGAAAATCGGCCGCTGTTGTGATCGAAAGGTGACTCTGTGCTACTACTACACACAAACGCCAGTTATCTGTGATCTATAGTTTTCGCTGAAAGTGATACACCATGACACTTTTGTCTTTAGCAGAAGTATGAAATTGCCACAGGTCGACCACTTTCAACCCCCGTTTCTCCCACACCCCCATAGCTACCGACATCTAACAACCATAGTGCACTACATGAGATATGATTATACTACCAAACACAAACACCAATGCTCTGTGCTATGTAGTTGTGGCAGAAAAGTGACATATGCGGAAACAGTCGAAATACGAAAATATCCTTGGTCGGCCACTTGCAACCACCATATCTACCACAGTACCACAGTTTCTGAAAATCGGCCGCTGTTGTGATCGAAAGGTGTCTTTCTGCTACTACTACACACAAACGCCAGTTATCTGTGATCTATAGTTTTCGCTGAAAAGTGATACACCATGACACTTTTGTCTTTGGCAGAAGTATGAAATTGCCACAGGTCGACCACTTTCAACCCCCATATCTCCCACACCCCCATAGCTACCGACATCTAACAACCATAGTGCACGACAGGAAAGACGATTCTACTACCACACACAAACACCAAATGTCTATGTCATGTAGTTGTGGCAGGAAAGAGAAGTATACGGAGATACGAATTTTTGGTCGAAATATGAAAACGCCCTGCACTGACCAACTTTAATCATTATATCTCCCACATCCCCACAGCTATCGGCATTCGGCCAACGTTGTGCACGACAGGAAACTCCATGCTACTTCCACCCACAAACATCAGTGATCTTTGCTAGGTAGTGGTGGCTGAAAAGTGAAATATAGGAAAAAACCCGTCTATTTTTATATATATATAAGATTGAAATTAAAAATAAGTGTATGTACTGTTCCACATCCCCGAGATTATTCTCACATGGGATCAAAGTGAACATATCTATCTATCTACACCAGATAGCTGTATGTATGAACAAATTTAATTCTTCGTAATGTGATGTACATTTCTGACATACGATGAATTGATTAGTTTATTATCCAATCTTCAGAAGTATTGATGCCAGCAAATTTTATAATGAAATTATGAAGAATGATTTAAAATAAGAGCACCCATTCTGAAGATACTATTATTTTTTGTTACTTTCGACGATTTGCTGTGACATTACCACTCCACTAGAATATTAGGTGAGCCTGGCAATCAGGAAGACATGAGTTCGAGCCTGTACGGACTTACAGGTTTCGCTTTTGTGATTATTCGAAATCAGCTTAGGTGAATGCCCGAGTATCTCAAAAGATCATGGCCGAATTTCTTCCCATTTATGGCCCAAATCTTCTCGCCGCTACGTTTACCTCGAGGACGACGAACTTAAAAAGAATTAAAACAAAAGAATAAAAGAAAAAAATACTGTTAACCAACAATGCTATACCTCGGAACATCGATTCCTGAATGGTAAACGTTCAACAATTTCCTCTCGATAACCAAATATAAGTACATCGTCATGGACATCTGTACGAATAAATCATATACATTTTCCACTGATTACATAACCACGAAATAAAAAGGTATAAGTGGAACCAGCACTTTCCGTCTGTCATTAGAGTAGTATCGTCTGGTTAGGGTTATTAAGAAATTTGATTAGTACAGGAAATAATAAATTGACAATCCTCTGAAATTGTAAACACGCCACCAATCACGTGGGGGAATAATAGCTAAGGAAACTGGAGAAGGCGCGGCATTGCTTTAATCCAGTCGAGCACTTGTAACCAATCAAGCCGCGGAGATAATTTGCGGTTCTGGGTGCAATAATGCGATATACCCTGCGGTAAAGACTCTACGGACTTTTTTTCTTTCGAATGCCTGACTTCTAAATCTTAAAGCTAAATATGCGGTGTTACACAAGGTTTCTGAACAATAGTGCATTAGACTGCAGTGTTATAATTAGTGTTTAACAGGACAGTGTTGCATTAGGCATTAAATCTCATAGTTCAGAACTTTTCTATTGTCTTACTCCTGCAAAATACCTGGTAACTGTAGCTGAAGTAAACGTAGGAAGCTGAAGGAAGTCTTATATTAAATAACTATCCGATATCGAATTAATTTTGGACCAAGAAATAAATTACAATGAAGATGTTTATTAACAGTACGTCAAGAAATTTCTGCTGTAATTTTCATTTATCTCAACAGAATATCTAAATAAAAGTTATAAGAATTGTATACAACAGGAAGTAAAGATACGGCAGATGTTCAAAGCCGATTAATACTAGACACAAAGGAAAAAAGCTTTTAGTATCAAACTATGACCAAGCATTCGAAAAGAATTTTTTCTTTTAAGTAATATGTGTAGAGCAGAAAAACTTCGTTGAATTGAAGCACGGAATGTCATACTTCCAGAAAGAAGGGAAGCTAAAGATTAAGTTGACGTACGTGCTGTGAATTTTCAGAGAATAATTTTTGGACAAATGTTCGTCTAAGAACCTCGTTATAAAAATGTAGAAGAGTGGGTTAGCCTTACAGACTAATGAGATTTCTTCGTTTGTTGGTAGGTAAATAGGGGGGAGGAATCAAGTATTAAAATCATGGAGCAGAAGAAGACATAGGCTGTATAGAATAGCTTGAGATCTTTACTTTATCCATTATAAATGGATTTATGAAAGTCTGTAACTGTTTTCAATTGGCGGGGAAGCAAATAATTATACTGCAACACAGTTACTTTTGCTGATGTTTTATTTACGCTGTGCGTGAAAATTGAAAATGTAATAATAATGCGTTTGAAAATGAGAATCACTTCTCGAAGCGCGTCACGCTCAGCATAAATAAAACATCATCAGAAGTAACTATGTTGCAGTATAATTATTTGCTTACCCGTCAATAGCTTAAGATGGTCTCGGGATGTGAATATTTTGGTAGGAAGTGACTAATCGAGAGAATAATACCAGGAAAAAAATGCTAGTATACTGACAGCAAAATTCTCATTATACATAGAAAGGGTGACTTATTTTGAGAAGTATATCCCATTCACTTTCAACAAGAGCTTTTAGTAAAATGTATCAATAAATTAGCTTTCAGACATTTGTGACGGTACAAAATTAGATTATCTTCGAGGGACACCGCCAGAAGGTTGGACTTAGGAAGATTTGTGACCTGACGAAGTATTAAAAAATTATCCATGCGTGAAAGAATTAGCATATTTATTGAGGCCAGCTCATAGCTTTAACCAGGATCGATGTCTTACCAAACAGGTTCATCAGCTGCGTGTGTAAACACGCACCTGGATGATATAACAGCAAATCATATGAGTTTCAGCATTCCTGTTCGACTTGTTGATGGACCCACCCGCGAACAAATGAGACGGAGTTGGTATATAAATGGTCATGTAAAAGCTGAAAAAAATATCAAGTTCGGGGCGTTACAACAGCAGATCCTAGGCAATAAGTAAAGTGGTACGTGCAGATCAGTCCTTGCAGAGGTCAACACATCCGTTGAACAGCTGAGAACATTCTTAGCTTGTTTGACGTGCGAAATATCTGACAGCTTTGGCAATGGATCGGGACGCCAGCAGGCATCTCTGACATTATGGCTATTTGGGACGTTTGCCACTTTCTACGCTTCACTGTTCACGTTTAAAGTGATACCGATGCACTCGATCTATCTGGATAGCTCCGTCATGACAATCCGCCTACACTGACTGCCATCGCTGCCATTCGATGAGCATCTACAGTGTCCAACGTAGTGTATTTGCCTTCAAAACATCATTAAAAGTCAGAGTCGTAACTTTCTGAGATTAAGAACAACATACGTCCGTATGCGAACTCAAAATTGTAAATCTCCTTCAATAAATGAAAGAAATATAATTTAGTCTTTCATAATTTCCTTGACTTGCTATTTAATCTGCAATCCCCGTCCCTTTGTTATTAATAAATACAATTCCCTCAATCAATAATAATATTACAATTAAATCTTACATACATGGATACGCGGTGTGAATATAATACACAAATATAATGTGTGTATATACATATGTTCTTTTGGGCCAACTAGGACCGTGTTTTATTTTTTGTTTGCTTTTTTCTTTAATATTGGCATTTGGATACTAGGCCACACAGACAACACTATGTAATTTGTAACTATTTATTCGAGCACTCATTTTATTTAAATTCTGCATAGTAACTGATGATTAATTTACGAAAAACGCTGAAAGAATTTAAAGCTGAAATCTGTAGAGGGCAAAACTAGGCAGGTACAGCAAACGGAAAAATTAGTGTGTAGGGAAATTACCCTGGAGCATGCGCTCTATCGTAATTAAATTAATTAAGTATAGACCCTTGGCCGGAGTTGAACTGGTGGCCCCCGCAACACGAGGCTAGCATGCTATACCCTGCGTTCACTGGGTAGGCAAAGCCTGCGCTAAGCCTATATTTCGTTGGAATTTGTTTTGGATGTGTACATACCCGTGTTACAACTAGATTGCTAGCCCCAGAGGGGACCTCCAGTTTAACGTTGAATCCGAACCACAGATGTATTCTGGCGTATTTCACATTACACAGTAAGCTGTGACAAAGATGAGAATCGAGTTAAATTTATGAAATTTCACGCCAAAACAGGAATTCTAACCGAAGATATTTTGATCTCCAGTCAGAAGCCTCAACCACTGAGCCCCTTTATAAGTGCACATGTTATGTGGATAGATGAATAACAAGGGGTTGTATTAAATGACTATCTGAAGACACATTAGTCATCTTGTGGTGGTACGAAAAAAAGTGAGGGGGGGGGGGGGATTTTATAAATTATATATATTTTTTTAATTAGAATTAATAATTGGTTAGCAAGAATCATTAGCCAGGTCACAAAGACAACTGACATAAATAATTTATTGACTTCATATGGCTTCTACACCGCTAGGCATATTTAACTTTATCGTTAATATGTGAATCACTAGGATATCAATGCCTTAGCGTTACAATTGGCCGTTCTTATTCAAGTTAACTAACTTGAATATGCTACAACAAGAATATTCAGTACAATAACATGAATACATGAAAATTACAGGGGTCTCGGGCGCCGTTAAATTTCAAAGAAATGATATGTAACTCGCGATATGCAAGGCTGTCATAAAGTTCATCAAATGTCGGCTAGCTCAGGGTCAAATTAGCATAAAGAACATAAGTCTCTCTCTCAAAGGCGCTTACGGGTCATTCGCAGTCTCAATAAGAACTCAACGAAGCAAGACCTGGCGTTTTAACACTTTACCATAGCAGCAGCACTGATGTCCGTTGAACTCTCAGTTCCAGCGCAATATACGATCACCAGACTGTGATCGTAGGCAAGTCGCTGTATAGCCCAGATCAACTGTTCTGGACCAGCGATCAGTACACTCGACTGTCTCAGACCGTGGTCCGGCGAGAAGTAGTATCGACTGTCCCAGACCGTGGTCTGGCGAGAAGTAGTGTCGACTGTCCCAGACCGTGGTCTGGCGAGAAGTAACGTTCCTCCTCTTCGGAAGGCGATGGCGTCCTCCTCCCGCGTAGGAACATGGCGGGCAGAAAAGATACACCCTGCATTAACACATGAAGACTCCTATCGATGATTTCATAGGCAGGTTGGAAATCACGTGATACAGTCCATCGTTCAGATTCGCGGCATTTTGCCTGCGTTCCCTTTGCGATGTCTCTGGTGGGGCGGGGGGAGGCAAGCTGTGAGGTGGCCGTCCGCTTGACCTTGCCCAGGCGTCAGCAAGTCGGGCCATTGTCCGGCGGGCAAGGATTAACGGTACGCTTCCGCCCCAGCTCAAGACGACGCACCCCAATCTTCAACACATTTCTAACACTCGCATACATTTGCCGAGCTCCCACAAATAAAATGCCCTTGCATATTGATTTTAAATAAAAACAATTCTGGGCTGCCCGAGATTAATTTACAAATTTAATCTGTATAAAATTAAATAAAAATATTAATTTTAATAATAAAAATAATTGTAGCGTGACGTGATAAGTCCCGTTACATATACGGCTCACTACGGCAAATAAAATTATTCTAAATAATTTTATTTTAAACCTTTTTAATTTTCTTCCACATTAACAAAAAATCGACATTTAACATGTACAGGGACCCACACTGCCATGATTCTTGCCACTGATGCTAACTGAGCCCATGTCCATGACCTTGGACCGCTTTACAATATGTGGACAATCATACATGATTTCTTTCCTGCCTTATTAACTTATTAATCAAAGATCCTTATATTAAAGAACAAAACATAATAAACATAAAAGAAAAAAAAAACAATTGACAACCACAAACTTAGGTACATGTAAATCAAATATTTCTTCACCTAATTACGCAAGTTCTGCTCATGTCGGAGTCCTGTTATTTTTGTGAAACTCCAAGAACTTAAGCAAAAACAAAAAAAAAAAGAAACCGCGAAAACTGGAATAATTTGCAGCATTTCTTGAATAGATCGTGCCATTCCTACTTAAGAATGCATCAAGAGCATCGTTATAATTACCAAACAGAAAGAAAAAGGAACCGCCATTGACTTTTTATTAAAGCATCTCCATTCAAATTATACACTGAAGATTCTACTGAGGGCCTCATTTTTTTTTAAATACATGGTCCATATGCCATTCCTTACAACAATGAGTTTCGAGTATGTCTCACGCAATATGCGTCATTTCGACAAGTTGTAGAGCGTCAGGAAGTGCTTTCGATATATTTTTACGTCGTTTCTCGCCAATAAGTGCTACCTACAGATTATTTGCTGAATGGATTCACGCAGGGGAAATAACAAACGTATATATGCCCATGGGTTAGGAACCTTTAAGGATTTTTATATCCTACTCCCGAAATGGTGCATTTTATACAACAAATGTGTCCTGGCCTTTTATGTCAGTGACAACAACAAAAATAACAATTACTTCCGCATTCCATTCATAATTTCCGAATAGCATAACCCGAGAATACATTTCGGCGCATATATCATATCTCCTTAGTCTCCCGACACCATGTTATTGCCAAACAAACTACATATTTCAGTTATGGTTCGACAAATACTCATTCATTCGGCTGCAGCCATAGTAAGAATGGGACCCCAGCGTACAACCAATGACCGTTCTTCTACCTGCGTCTGGCAGCTTTAGATAAGAATCTACTCGAAAATCTGGCCGCTCCGGTCCAGCCCTGAATAACGGTTTCGCAGTCCGATAATGTGTTAGTTCAACAACACGCATTCTCTGCAATATTTCTTAAGAAAAAATCCTACTTCACTATTTAATTACTAGTATTTACATTTTGTTCCTAATCCTATCACTTTATGTATTACTTAATCGGAAACTTCATCATGATCATAACAGGTCTATGCAGAATGGTAGGATCTAATACTTCTAATTTTGTGCGAATATTAATACAATAATCATCGCTAATTTATTTACAACTTACATTTCAGATATTGGAACTCTCATATGACATTACCGTCTCTTCTGTTTTCTAGCTTTCGTGAAAATTGAGCTAATTTCTTCCGACAATCGCGTATATAATCTCAATGCAATTCTTGTTTACCGATCTCTAAATTATCAATGGGACTTAATGGTCGACAGATAACAATATTGAAACTTCTTGCTTCCATTCGCATATAATAATTCAATGTCACGTCATCGTATGCGAAAGATTTAACCTCTAACTTACTTTTAACACAACCTTTTCCTTCCCATTTGTCAGTGAACTTGTCCTTCTTACAACTGCCGATAAATGTGGACTAAATTTTCCACACAGATAATTACAGTATACGTAATTATCATTTGCCGTAGCAATATAAAAAACCATTGGACTTATATTCCATGAATGCCAACAAAAGAAGAATCGCCACCTTTGCGGTACAAGACGATCTTACATAATGATTATTTCAGCAGTCAACATTGTAAGGACCCAAATACTGAAAAGAAAAGGAATCTTATCTCTCTACCCCAACTACTATTCTGAAGGTTTTCTTTAAATACGACTGGCCGTGACAATCTTTATCAGATGGCTAAACAATCGTACCTTTGTTTCTTTATTAACCTCCCTTAATTATTGAGAGACGATTTTACTCAAGCAGTAAACACATGTTCCCAAAGCTGTGCTCTTTCAGATTGCGAAATGTATTATTTGATCGCAACAGTCGTCAGAAATTTATTTTGATAATGATGAGTTCTGTTACAAAGGTAATTTATTATGACTTCCTACTTTTAACCCAGAACCATTCCCTACCTTTTTATTTTTTTAAAAAAATACATCGAAATTCATTTTGCTGCAATTTAGAACAATTTTGTCTGCATAGATACCCGCGTACTCTAACAATTCAATTTCCTTGTAAGAGAAAATCCAAAATTTGTTTCCTCCATTCCATTTTCAAACGTCCCATGCTTAAAATGGAATAAAGTCCTGTCTTTGGACCTACAATCAACATTCAATATTACATCAAATTTTAATTTACTGTTGCGTCTACTCATGCGATCACATTGAGCATATTTCCAGTATCCACCCCTGTAGCTGAGTATCGTTTTTCGGCAAACAGAGCTCTCGAAATTTGTTTCTAACGAGATTCGCTTCAAGAAACTGGTCAGCTGAAATCTGTCGATAGGAATGTCATCTTTAAAGCCAGAAAACAACCCGCCTCTCAGGTAATGAACAGTTTGGAAGGCCACGGTCATTAGAGTCTCACTACCCAAATCCAGGAAATTCTATCTCCTGACTCTCTGAAGTTCCCTACAGAAATCATACACGATACATTTGCTCTGATAAAATTCGCGTATCCACGATCTCTGTGAGCACCACCAAAATTAACGGATTTTCGTGGCGAGGAACACATCTCAGCTATTTCCCTTTGAATATGCAATAATTTCTGGGAAATTTCATTTATTTGTAATCTAATATCTGCTCCCCCTTTAAATGTAGCTATGGATTCATCTGGTTCAAACAAACTTCCTTCAGTTTCACAGTACCTCCCATCAGCATTTACAGTTATATCAGCAGCAGACAGATAACTAGAAAATTCACTTATCTCTCCCTGCAAATCAATATCATCCTGGATTATCATTGGAACTTTATTGTTTATATTTTCATGTATAACATGTTCCATATTCCTATTCACCTTTTCTCCCGAAGATTCTTTCGATGAATTCTGTGTGCACGTACTTCCATCTTGGAAACTATAAGCACCCACTAAATCTTTAGTTCCATACCCCTGAGAATCTTTAATGCCTTCACAATGACCAATTTCACACTGGGAAATACTATCAGATATGTCATTATGAAACAAATACCCCTTAATGCCTTCAGTGTCAGCTCTACACTGAGCTACATCTAGCCCTGAGACTATACTCGTAATTTTGCAATCCTCTTTAGAAACATTCACTTCAACCTCACTATCTTTGCTTAATTTGTCCCCCTCCAATGTGCCATAAAACATCCTTTTCATATCTGCCCTTAACTCTTCTTATCCTTTTTTAACTGAGCCATCATCACTTTTACCCAGGGAGGCATTTCTGGTGGATATTGTATCGTAACGGGATTTTGTATGGTGGGTGAGGCTTCCATATTGATTTCTTTAGATTATGTCCAGATCTCAAAAGCATAGGACTACTATATGGCCCAGGAAAATTCTAGTGACGACTAAAGATTTTTAGCAAGCAACGTTTTAAATTACAAACCGTGCGATCTTTAATACCAGTCAAAACTTTAGAAATTTTCATATTATACAGGCACAAATCCCATCAAGGATATTGAGCAACAAACCATTCAAAACGTGCAAGACCACATCACAACGCTGAATCATGCAACAACGAACAACCAACATGAGCAAAATATGCAACAATAAATTCTTAGTTGCTAACATGTTAAACAGACAAAACACTGCCTCGACATTAAATGCATTCAAAATGAACTTTGCATATTGAAAAAAAAAAAAAAAAAAAAAAAAAAATCATTAATTTGCAATTAAATGTCTGAAACTGATTTCTCATGAATCAGATTGCATTGAAAATTTACCATTTGCAAAAGAAATTCATCACTCAGATTGAATTGAATTTTACACAAGCAATGACAAAGTATAAATTTACTTTCTATGCTAGAAAAATAAATGCCTAAGGTCATGAACTTGGTTCTTTTGAGACTTTGAAAACATTTGATTATTAATTAATTCCCCGGATTAATTAATTAATTCGCCCCAAGTTGTAAGCGCCATTGTGGTGGTACGTAAAAAAAATTGAGGGGGGGGGGGATTTTATAAATTATAATTTTATTAATTAGAAATTAATAATTGGTTAGCAAGAATCATTAGCCAGGTCACAAAGACAACTGACATAAATAATTTATTGACTTCATATGGCTTCTACACCGCTAGGCATATTTAACTTTATCGTTAATAATGTAATCACTAGGATATCAATGCCTTAGCGTTACAATTGGCCGTTCTTATTCAAGTTAACTAACTTAAATATGCTACAACAAGAATATTCAGTACAATAACATGAATACATGAAAATTACAGGGGTCTCGGGCGCCGTTAAATTACAAAGAAATGATATGTAACTCGCGATATGCAAGGCTGCTCATAAAGTTCATCAAATGTCGGCTAGCTCAGGGTCAAATTAGCATAAAGAACATAAGTCTCTCTCTCAAAGGCGCTTACGGGTCATTCGCAGTCTCAATAAGAACTCAACGAAGCAAGACCTGGCGTTTAACACTTTACCATAGCAGCAGCACTGATGTCTGTTGCACTCTCAGTTCCAGCGCAATATACGATCACCAGACTGTGATCGTAGGCAAGTCGCTGTATAGCCCAGATCAACTGTTCTGGACCAGCGATCAGTACACTCGACCTGTCTCAGACCGTGGTCCCGGCGAGAAGTAGTATCGACTGTCCCAGACCGTGGTCTGGCGAGAAGTAGTGTCGACTGTCCCAGGACCGTGGTCTGGCGAGAAGTAAGTTCCTCCTCTTCGGAAGGCGATGGCGTCCTCCTCCCGCGTAGGAACATGGCGGGCAGAAAAGATACACCCTGCATTAACACATGAAGACCCCTATCGATGATTTCATAGGCAGGTTGGAAATCACGTGATACAGTCCATCGTTCAGATTCGCGGCATTTTGCCTGCGTTCCCTTTGCGATGTCTCTGGCGGGGCGGGGGGAGGCAAGCTGTGAGGTGGCCGTCCGCTTGACCTTGGCCAGGCGTCAGCAAGTCGGGCCATTGTCCGGCGGAAGGAATTAACGGTACGCTTCCGCCCCAGCTCAAGACGACGCACCCCATCTTCAACACATTTCTAACACTCGCATACATTTGCCGAGCTCCCACAAATAAAATGCCCTTGCATATTGATTTAAATAAATACAATTCTGGGCTGCCCGAGATTAATTTACAAATTTAATCTGAATAAAATTAAATAAAAATATTAATTTTAATAATAAAAATAATTGTAGCGTGACGTGATAACGTCCCGTTACATATACGGCTCACTACGGGCAAATAAAATTATTTAGAATAATTTTATTTTAAACCTTTTTAATTTTCTTCCACATTAACAAAAAATCGACATTTAACATGTACAGGGACCCACACTGCCATGATTCTTGCCACTGATGCTAACTGAGCCCATGTCCATGACCTTGGACTCGGTTTTTAGCAATATGTGGACAAGCATACATGATTTCTTTCCTGCCATATTAACTTATTAATCAAAGATCCTTATATTAAAGAACAAAACATAATAAACATGAAAGAAAAAAAACAATCGACAACCACAAACTTAGGTACATGTAAATCAAATATTTCTTCACCTAATTATTACGCAAGTTCTGCTCATGTCGGAGTCCTGTTATTTTTGTGAAACTCCAAGAACTTAAGCAAAAAAAAAAAAAAGAAAAGAAAAGAAACCGCGAAAACTGGAATAATTTGCAGCATTTCTTGAATAGATCGTGCCATTCCTACTTAAGAATGCATCAAGAGCATCGTTATAATTACCAAACAGAAAGAAAAAGGAACCGCCATTGACTTTTTATTAAAGCATCTCCATTCAAATTATTACACTGAAGATTTTCTACTGAGGGCCTTATGATTTTTTTTAAAAAAAATACATGGTCCATATGCCATTCCTTACAACAATGAGTTTCGAGTATGTGTCTCACGCAATATGCGTCATTTCGACAAGTTGTAGAGCGTCAGGAAGTGCTTTCGATATATTTTTACGTCGTTTCTCGCCAATAAGTGCTACCTACAGATTATTTGCTGAATGGATTCACGCAGGGGAAATAACAAACGTATATATGCCCATGGGTTAGGAACCTTTAAGGATTTTTATATCCTACTCCCGAAAGGTGCATTTATACAACAAATGTGTCCTGGCCTTTATGTCAGTGACAACAACAAAAAAAACAATTACTTCCGCATTCCATTCATAATTTCCGAATAGCATAACCCGAGAATACATTTCGGCGCATATATCATATCTCCTTAGTCTCCCGACACCATGTTATTGCCAAACAAACTACATATTTCAGTTATGGTTCGACAAATACTCATTCATCAGCTGCAGCTGTAGTATGAATGGGACCCCAGCTTACAAGCAATGACCGTTCTTCTACCTGCGTCTGGCAGCTTTAGATAAGAATCTACTCGAAAATCTGGCCGCTCCGGTCCAGCCCTGAATAACGGTTTCGCAGTCCGCTAATGTGTTAGTTCAACAACACGCATTCTCTGCAATATTTCTTAAGAAAAAATCCTACTTCACTATTTAATTACTAGTATTTACATTTTGTTCCTAATCCTATCACTTTATGTATTACTTAATCGGAAACTTCATCATGATCATAACAGGTCTATGCAGAATGGTAGGATCTAATACTTCTAATTTTGTGCGAATATTAATACAATAATCATCGCTAATTTATTTACAACTTACATTTCAGATATTGGAACTCTCATATGACATTACCGTCTGTTCTGTTTTCTAGCTTTCGTGAAAATTGAGCTAATTTCTTCCGACAATCGCGTATATAATCTCAATGCAATTCTTGTTTACCGATCTCTAAATTATCAATGGGACTTAATGGTCGACAGATAACAATATTGAAACTTCTTGCTTCCATTCGCATATAATAATTCAATGTCACGTCATCGTATGTGAAAGATTTAACCTCTAACTTACTTTTAACACAACCTTTTCCTTCCCATTTGTCAGTGAACTTGTCCTTCTTACAACTGCCGATAAATGTGGACTAAATTTTCCACACATAATTACAGTATACGTAATTATCATTTGCCGTAGCAATATAAAAAACCATTGGACTTATATTCCATGAATGCCAACAAAAGAAGAATCGCCACCTTTGCGGTACAAGACGATCTTACATAATGATTATTTCAGCAGTCAACATTGTAAGGACCCAAATACTGAAAAGAAAAGGAATCTTATCTCTCTCTACCCCAACTACTATTCTGAAGGTTTTCTTTAAATACGACTGGCCGTGACAATCTTTATCAGATGGCTAAACAATCGTACCTTTGTTTCTTTATTAACCTCCCTTAATTATTAGAGACGATTTTACTCAAGCAGTACATGTTCCCAAAGCTGTGCTCTTTCAGATTGCGAAATGTATTATTTGATCGCAACAGTCGTCAGAAATTTATTTGATAATGATGAGTTCTGTTTACAAAGGTAATTTATTATTACTTCCTACTTTTAACCCAGAACCATTCCCTACCTTTTTATAATACATCGAAATTCATTTTGCTGCAATTTAGAACAATTTTGTCTGCATAGATACCCGCGTACTCTAACAATTCAATTTCCTTGTAAGAGAAAATCCAAAATTTGTTTCCTCCATTCCATTTTCAAACGTCCCATGCTTAAAATGGAATAAAGTCCTGTCTTTGGACCTACAACCAACATTCAATATTACATCAAATTTTAATTTACTGTTGCGTCTACTCATGCGATCACATTGAGCATATTTCCAGTATCCACCCCTGTAGCTGAGTATCGTTTTTCGGCAAACAGAGCTCTCGAAATTTGTTTCTAACGAGTTCGTTTCAAGAAACTGGTCAGCTGAAATCTGTCGATAGGAATGTCATCTTTAAAGCCAGAAAACAACCCGCCTCTCAGGTAATGAACAGTTTGGAAGGCCACGGTCATTAGAGTCTCACTACCCAAATTCCAGGAAATTCTATCTCCTGACTCTCTGAAGTTCCCTACAGAAATCATACACGATACATTTGCTCTGATAAAATTCGCGTATCCACGATCTCTGTGAGCACCACCAAAATTAACTGATTTTCGTGGCGAGGAACACATCTCAGCTATTTCCCTTTGAATATGCAACAATTTCTGGGAAATTTCATTTATTTGTAATCTAATATCTGCTCCCCCTTTAAATGTAGCTATGGATTCATCTGGTTCAAACAAACTTCCTTCAATTTCACAGTACCTCCCATCAGCATTTACAGTTATATCAGCAGCAGACAGATAACTAGAAAATTCACTTATCTCTCCCTGCAAATCAATATCATCCTGGATTATCATTGGAACTTTATTGTTTATATTTTCATGTATAACATGTTCCATATTCCTATTCACCTTTTCTCCCGAAGATTCTTTCGATGAATTCTGTGTGCACGTACTTCCATCTTGGAAACTATAAGCACCCACTAAATCTTTAGTTCCATACCCCTGAGAATCTTTAATGCCTTCACAATGACCAATTTCACACTGGGAAATACTATCAGATATGTCATTATGAAACAAATACCCCTTAATGCCTTCAGTGTCAGCTCTACACTGAGCTACATCTAGCCCTGAGACTATACTCGTAATTTTGCAATCCTCTTTAGAAACATTCACTTCAACCTCACTATCTTTGCTTAATTTGTCCCCCTCCAATGTGCCATAAAACATCCTTTTCATATCTGCCCTTAACTCTTCTTATCCTTTTTTAACTGAGCCATCATCACTTTTACCCAGGGAGGCATTTCTGGTGGATATTGTATCGTAACGGGATTTTGTATGGTGGGTGAGGCTTCCATATTGATTTCTTTAGATTATGTCCAGATCTCAAAGCATAGGACTACTATATGGCCCAGGAAATTCTAGTGACGACTAAAGATCTTTTAGCAAGCAACGTTTTAAATTACAAACAGTGCGATCTTTAATACCAGTCAAAACTTTAGAAATTTTCATATTATACAGGCACAAATCCCATCAAGGATATTGAGCAACAAACCATTCAAAACGTGCAAGACCACATCACAACGCTGAATCATGCAACAACGAACAACCAACATGAGCAAAATATGCAACAATAAATTCTTAGTTGCTAACATGTAAACAGACAAAACACTGCCTCGACATTATATGCATTCAAAATGAACTTTGCATATTGAAAAAAAACATTAATTTGCAATTAAATGTCTGAAACTGATTTCTCATGAATCAGATTGCATTGAAAATTTACCATTTGCAAAAGAAATTCATCACTCAGATTGAATTGAATTTTACACAAGCAATGACAAAGTATAAATTTACTTTCTATGCTAGAAAAATAAATGCCTAAGGTCATGAACTTGGTTCTTTTGAGACTTTGAAAACATTTGATTATTAATTAATCCCCGGAATTAATTAATTAATTGCCCCACGTTGGGACGCCATTGTGGTGGTACGAAAAAAAAGTGAGGGGGGGGGGGGATTTTATAATTATATATTTTTTTAATTAGAATTAATAATTGGTTAGCAAGAATCATTAGCTGCCAGGTCACAAAGACAACTGACATAAATAATTTATTGACTTCATATAGGCTTCTACACCGCTAGGCATATTTAACTTTATCGTTAATACTGTTGAATCACTAGGATATCAATGCCTTAGCGTTACAATTGGCCGTTCTTATTCAAGTTAGCTAACTTAAATATGCTACAACAAGAATATTCAGTACAATAACATGAATACATGAAAATTACAGGGGTCTCGGGCGCCGTTAAATTCAAAGAAATGATATGTAACTCGCGATATGCAAGGCTGTCATGAAGTTCATCAAATGTCGGCTAGCTCAGGGTCAAATTAGCATAAAGAACATAAGTCTCTCTCTCAAAGGCGCTTACGGGTCATTCGCAGTCTCAATAAGAACTCAACGAAGCAAGACCTGGCGTTTTAACACTTTACCATAGCAGCAGCACTGATGTCCGTTGAACTCTCAGTTCCAGCGCAATATACGATCACCAGACTGTGATCGTAGGCAAGTCGCTGTATAGCCCAGATCAACTGTTCTGGACCAGCGATCAGTACACTCGACTGTCTCAGACCGTGGTCCGGCGAGAAGTAGTATCGACTGTCCCAGACCGTGGTCTGGCGAGAAGTAGTGTCGACTGTCCCAGACCGTGGTCTGGCGAGAAGTAACGTTCCTCCTCTTCGGAAGGCGATGGCGTCCTCCTCCCGCGTAGGAACATGGCGCGCAGAAAAGATACACCCTGCATTAACACATGAAGACTCCTATCGATGATTTCATAGGCAGGTTGGAAATCACGTGATACAGTCCATCGTTCAGATTCGCGGCATTTTGCCTGCGTTCCCTTTGCGATGTCTCTGGTGGGGCGGGGGGAGGCAAGCTGTGAGGTGGCCGTCCGCTTGACCTTGGCCAGGCGTCAGCAAGTCGGGCCATTGTCCGGCGGGCAAGGATTAACGGTACGCTTCCGCCCCAGCTCAAGACGACGCACCCCTAATCTTCAACACATTTCTAACACTACGCATACATTTGCCCGAGCTCCCACAAATAAAATGCCCTTGCATATTGATTTAAATAAAAATAATTCTGGGCTGCCCGAGATTAATTTACAAATTTAATCTGAATAAAATTAAATAAAAATATTAATTTTAATAATAAAAAATAATTGTAGCGTGACGTGATAACGTCCCGTTACAATCTATAATGCCGTCTCAATAAGGAAATGGGAATTTTGAGCTGTTCCAATAAATGTTTTTCTTATTTCGTGTAATTATATAAAATATTTTGTTGTAATTAGTGCACAACGATGTCGTTAGTGCATGGGAGTGGAATATTGACAAGGACAGGGAAGGATTAGTACATGCCCTTTTTGCAATAATGATCAGGTATTAAAGTGGAGGGATTTCGGAAAAACCTTGAAAACCAAAATCAGGATTGTCGGAATGTGAATTCGATAGGCATCCTTTCCCGATGCCAAAACCGAAAATTATTTCACAGATTGCACGTCTATCTTGTTTACTTATTTTCTTTTGAAAGAAACATGTGCCTAAACCTCTAGCTTGCACAATTCTAGCTATCTGCTTTATTCAGTATATAAATCGGCCCATACAGTAATTCCGTGTTTATGAATAGCATTTTATTAATGAATTCTTTGGTTGCTTTCTCTTCCTCTTCTATTTATTGGGTGACCAGCTTTAAAGGGTGGGTTGACATACACATTATAATCTAAACAAAGCACCGTGGTGGTAAGTACCAACGAAGAAATGGCAAAAATGTTTAACAAAAATAGACAGTTATCTCTTGATTAAGCGGAAAGTGGACACCCAGTTATGCTGTTGTAGCCGAGTAACTATTCGCAGCAATGGAAATATTGACTCTATTTACAATAGTGGAATATAGGAACATCCTAATCTACATATTTAAAGATGAATGTATGTATGTTGTTTATTCTTCATACAAATCCACAGTTTTCATCCGATCTCGATGAAACTTTGCACACTTATCCTTTGAAACAAGGAGAAAAATACTGTCTACATTTGACTGAAAATTATCTGTATAAATAATACATGTTGTCTTATAATTTCGAAAAATTACCAAACGGCGATAGACAGACGCTTTGGATGTCTAGGTCTCTGTATTGCCTTTCGATACAGTGGTCGGGTAGCTGAGTGGTTAAAGCGCTTGCTTATTGATCTTTTGATCGTGGTCTCCGGTTCAAATCCACGTGGAGGCAAAGGTTTATAAAAAATTATTTTTGATCCTAAGTGTCACGCCTAGAACGTTGGTTATTCGGATTGAATGTTAAACTATACATATCACAAATTTAGGGGTGCAATGCGAGGCAAATCGTAGGTAGTCTTCCAATGCTGAAGGTGTACACTTTTTTTGCTTTATATTGATCGCTCAAGGGTGATTTGCAGTCAGTGTGTGTGATCTGCAGTAATCTTTATATATAAAGATGAATGTATGTTTGTTTGTTTGTTGGTTTGTTTGTTGGTTTGTTTGTTCTTCATACAAATCCACAGTTTTCAACCGATCTAGATGAAACTTTGCACACTTATCCGTTGAAACAAGGAGAAAAATACTGTCTACATTTGGTTGAAAAATTATCTGTATAAATAACACATTTGTCTCATAACTTCGAAATACGGCGGTAGACAGAGACGTTGGATGTGGACGACTCCGTACCGAATTTCCCCGTAGTGGCCTGGCAGCTGAGTGGCTAAAGCGCTGGCTTATGAACGTTGTGGTCTTCGGTTCAAATCTCCGTCGGGGTTAAGATTTTTAAAAATTGTTTTTCATCGTAAGAGTCAGGCCTGGGCCGTAGGTTATTCGGATTGAATGTTAACCGTAGATATTAGAAAGTTAGGGGTGCAATGCGAGGCAAATCGTAGGTATTCTTGCAATGTTGTAGGTGTATACTTTTTTACGTTATAATGATCCCTTAGGTTTTGTTCGCAGTCAGTGTGTAAGTGTGAACCACAGTAATCTTTATATATAAAGATGAATGTATGTTTGTTGGTTTGTTGGTTTTTTCTTTTGTTTGTTCTTCATACAAATCCACAGTTTTTACCAGTTCTGGATGAAACTTTGCACACTTATCCTTTGAAACAAGGAGAAAAATACTGTCTATATCTGGTTGAAAAATTATCTGTATAAATAACACATTTGTCTCATAACTTCGAAATATGGCGGTAGACAGACACGTTGGATGTGGGCGACTCCGTACCGAGTTTCCCCGTAGTGGCCTGGCAGCTGAGCGGCTAAAGCGCTGGCTTACGAACGTCGTGGTGTCCAGTTCAAATCTCCGACGGGGATAAGATTTTAAAAATTGTTTTTCATCGTAAGAGTCAGGCCTGGGCCGTAGGTTATTCGGATTGAATGTTAAACCGTAGATATTAGAAAGTTAGGGGTGCAATGCGAGGCAAATCGTAGGTATTCTTGCAATGTTGTAGGTGTATACTTTTTTACGTTATAATGATCCCTCAGGCTTTGTTCGCAGTCAGTGTGTAATTGTGAACCACAGTAATCTTTATATATAAAGATGGAGGTATGTTTGTGTGTTGGTTTTTTCTTTTGTTTGTTCTTCATACAAATCCACAGTTTTTATCCGTTCTAGATGAAACTTTGCACACTTATCCTTTGTAACAAGGAGAAAAATACTGTCTACATCTGGTTGAAAAATTATCTGTATAAATAACACATTTGTCTCATAACTTCGAAATATGGCGGTAGACAGACACGTTGGACGTGGACGACTCCGTACCGAGTTTCCCCGTAGTGGCCTGGCAGCTGAGTGGCTAAAGCGCTGGCTTACGAACGTCGTGGGCTCCGGTTCAAATCTCCGTCGGGGATAAGATTTTTAAAAATTGTTTTTCATCGTAAGAGTCAGGTTATTCGGATTGAATGTTAAACTGTAGATATTAGAAAGTTAGAAGTGCAATGCGAGGCAAATCGTAGGTATTTTTGCAATGTTGTAGGTGTATACTTTTTTACGTTATAATGATCCCTCAGGTTTTGTTCGCAGTCAGTGTTTAAGTGTGAACCACAGTAATATTATTATTATAATTAGAGATGTAAGTCTCTGTCTTTTTGATACGTTATGACGACCAAATGGCTATATCGTTGTGATGGAATTTTATAAGGAAATCTGTATGAAGGGCACAGGATATTTTTTCCAGTATGATTAACAGTTGTAGTCACGAAATTTTGAGACCTTATCGAATGGTGACAGAAATATGTTGGAATTGATTCTCATAACTTGGAAATACGGCGATCGACAGACACGTTGGATATGCACGTCTTCAGACCGTGTTTCCGTGTAGTGAGCTGGAAGCTCAGTGGCTAAAGAGCTTGCTTACGAACGTCGTGGTCTCCGGTTGAAATCTCCGTGGAGGCTAAGATTTTTAAAAAATGTTTTTCATCGTAAGAGTCAAGCCTGGGTCGTAGGTTATTCGTATTGAATGATAAACTGTAGATATTTGAAAGTTAGGGGCGCAATGCGAGGCAAATAGTAGGTAGTCTTGCAATGTTGTAGGTGTACACTTTTTACGTTATAATGATCCCTCAGGTGTTGTTCACAGTCATTGTGTGAGTGTGAACCACAGTAATATTATTATAAATACGGAAGTAATTCTCTGTCTTTTTGTTACGTTTTGACGACTAAATGGCTATATTGTTGTGATGTAATTTTATAAGGAATGTGTATGAAGGGCACAGGATATTTTTTCCAGTATGATTAACAGTTGTAGTCACGAAATTTTGAGATCTTATCGAATAGTGACAGAAATATGTTGGAAATTAATTCTCTTCAAGAGGCAGGTTCGACGGTAGAATGATATAGTGATAGCTTTCCTGTCATATTATGCCGACTCGATATTGTTTGGGACTAATCCTTCGTTACCAACAACTTACTATATTTAATTCTGGCAAAAAAATCTTAATCTACGCGTACGAAGTCGCGGGTACGAGGCTAGTAATACTATAAATGCGGAAGTAAGTTTCTGCCTTTTTGTTACGTTTTGACGACAAAATGCCTCTACCGATATTTACGAAATTTGAGTAAAAAATCTGTAGGTTGGGCACAGGGCATTTTTTTTTTTTTCGGTATGATCAACTGTTGTAGTCACGAAATTTTGTGAACTTATCGAATGGTGACAGATAGATGGATGTGTATATTAGTCTGTATTGTTACCTCGGTTGCTCAAGGTGTGCTTCTTGCGCATTCTGTTAGTGTATTATTTGTTAATAAATTTCGTTTAGAGAAAAAACGTATTATTTAGTGAAGATGTAGATATTCTCTGTCCTATTACTTTGTGCCTGCTTAAATGTTTCTGGCACCAGTTTATTTTGCCTTCTTTTTTGACATGCCCTGCGGGCGTAAACTGGTCTAAGTTGTAGCTCTAGCAGAGCACGAGCAGCTAAAGTTATTGGAACCCAAGAATCGGATGCTCATGCTGAAGAAAGAAGAAAAGACCAATCTGAAATAAACCTGCCCTTAGTTAACACCCCTCACGTTTGTTTTTCAGTTTTTTAATATATTGGAAATTGATTCTCTTCAAGACACAGATTCGACGGTAGAATGATATTGTGATGGCTTCCCTGTCATATTATGCCTACTCGGTGTTGTTTGGGACCAATCCTTCGTTACCAACAACTTCCTATATTCAATTCTGGCAAAGAAATTCTTAATCCACGCGTATGAAGTCGTGGGTATCAGCTAGTTATAATTAAAGAGGAGCAATATGACCTTACATCTCGAAAGACAGGTGTGTGGGAGTTTCGATGGGGCGCTGATCTGATAAAAAGAAATAAAAAGAAAAAAATAAACAAGAAAAGTGAATCAAGGAAATTCTTAATCCTAAGGCATTGGTAGGAGTCGTAAGTCAATTGACTGGTAACGTTACGTGTTAGTATGTTTAAGGTACAAGGTGTATCACAGAGCACGCCTCCATAATCTAATTTGCGACACATGAGTTGTCCGTAGGGTGTTCGAAGGAGTAGCTGCTCAGCCTTTGTTTGTAAGTTGCTTCAGGTCACTGTTGCTATTCAAATCTTCTCAAACAATTCTTATTAATGTCTCTTTTGATACAACTTCGTACGGAGTTACATAACTAAAAAGTCTACTTGAAATATTTATGGTAGGATATTTCCATCAGTTTTTACACTGGTAAAAACAGCTTCATTAAATTTTTCTGCTCCTATGTCCATATACTCTTTTCCCCAATTGAAGAAATTTTTTTGGTATATCTGTGTCCCTTTCCTCGTGCTTATCATATCACGCTTTTCGTATTGCAGAACCTCGAATAGTGCTAAAACTTTTTAATATTCTAAAAGAACTTATTTAGTGATTGGCTCTCGTTGGTATGTTTGCAACTAGTAAAAAAAGACCGAGTATTGTGGATCTAGTATTACGTGGAAACCGACACGAAGTTGAAATAATTAGAACAACCAATTGATGCAATACCGCACCCAACTGAAAATGATTGCCTGCAGATTGAAGCCTCTTTCATTCTTAGAGCAATATTTCTTTTACCTTATGAGATATGGAAAAAGTACAACTAATGGTAGATTCTACGGAAGAAATTGCAAAGAAAAGGGACAACCCTACCTCTTGCTTTTAGCAATTCCAAAATGATTATTCCATAACATTTCCAGTCCAGTTCTCAGTTTACTTTATCTGATGCTGATGCGGAAATAGCTGTCAAATATAATAAATTCTATTGATTACCCCTTCATATTTTTTCATTAAAAAGTAAGTGACATAAGAACTGGTGGAAAGGTTCCTCACTGGAATAATACTCGTCTCGAACATCAAACCCGAAAATTTAACAGCTTATTAACCAGACGTTCACGTGCGACAAAGCTGGCTGTGTGTATATAAATATGGTTATGAACATTTCGTGGTTCAGATTACGTATTAAAATGTAAGCCAGTCACGTAAGAAGCACCGGCGCGGACATCAGTCTCTGGACCTTGATCTCCAAGGCCACATGGTTTTATTTACTTGTACTGCTGCACGTTTTGTGACCTTTCGAACACCTATAACAAGCTACCCAAGTGTATGTATTATGTCAAATGCCGTATTTATGTACCACAAACAAATTTAACTTTATCGAATTGTACAGGGTGTCCCAGAATTATCTTTACAACTTTAACATTGAATAAATTATGATTGGAACGAGATATCACAATGCAGTTTTTTGCATGTTACAGAGTATCTCTCAAAGTTTTTTTTTTTCTGTTTCATTTCAGGTGCAGTTTGGTGACAAGTAGATAGTTACATCACATTTATTGAAAATGTACACCCCACAGGAAAAAGCTCAGTGTGTTTTCTGGTTTATAGAGACAAGGGTTACCTAACAGGCACGACATTCAAATTTGGGGTTCTGAACCTCCGCATGCATTTAGAGAGAGAGAGAGAGAGAGAGAGAGAGAGAGCGACAGCCCAATGGTTAATGTGTTGTGCGGTGTTATGCACAACAAAATCATTGGCCCCTTCTTCTTTGCTAAGAAGACAATCAAAGGCCCAGTTTACTTGGATAAGCTAACAAAAATTGTTTTTCCCCAACTGGAAGTCCTTCAACCAACAGTCATCTTCCAACACCTCCGCATTGGGCTCATGATGTCCGTAATTTTCTGGATAAACAATTTCCTGGTCGGGGTCCAATTGACTGGCCGCCTCGTTCACCTGACATAACCCCCTTGGATTTCTTTCTTTGGGGATATGTAAAAGTCATCGTGTATCAAACCCCAGTTAGAAATTTGGCAGATCTCAGGCAGAGGATTTCTGCAGCTATTACGACAATTGATCAAGGGATGCTCCATAGAAGTGTTCTAGAGACAGAAACAAAACTTTGAGAGATACCCTTTGCAAAAAAGCTGCATTGTGATATCTCGTTCCAAACATAATTTATTCAATGTCAAAGTTGTAAAGATAATTCTGGGACACCCTGTATTTTCGCCATTTCCCTTCTATTGAGCATATTGGCAACTCAGTGGAAGACTGTTGAGTTTTTAACCTCCTTGTTGCACATGGTCTTCACTCACTCCAGTAAATTTAAATATTTAATGCTTCGATTGGCGTTCATATTCCTCCGTGTTGCAGAGGGACGGAAATTATGACGCCCATCACAATCGTAGCGACCAAAGAAGATGTGCGTGTTCCACGCAGATGTGGGAAACTCATCACGCAATAGCCTGCGTTCGTGGATAAGATGTACAAACATCTTTTAAGAATTCCAAGAAAGAGCGTTGCAAGGACGGCTTGTGAACTTAAACAATTTATTTATTTCCGTCAGCAGTAGATTGGATACACAATTTAGTCATAAACTTATAACTCAAGTGTTATATCCTCCTTTGGCTTAATTATTTGTAGAATTATAAACTTTTCTTGTTAGAGATGGATGGCTTTTCGACATATTGGTAATCAGAACAGGGAAGTTTATGGGTCAAGGAAGGGGAAAAAATTCAGCCAGTGCCTTCTGAAGGAACCGTTTAAAATTTTCCTGGAATTGTTTCGGGAAACAATTGAAAAAAGAAATCTGGATGATTGGTTCCGAATATTAATAACTCAATCACCATGTTTTTCGTCTGCTTGTTTGCATTATATTTTATTTAATACTTTGTCCATACTCTAATCCTTTTTTATAAATTACAAATTTACATTCGTTAACAACTGTTAGGTGATGAACGTAAATCAATCAGTCTTTTAATGTTTTCATGAGTAACAGACAACCGTATTTGTATGTATAGTTTAAAACACAAGCAAGCACTAATGTTATAATTGTAGTACTAATAGAAAGTATATTTCCTTAAACATACAGATAATTAGCATCCGCGTAGAAATGAACAGCCAACACAACAAAAGGAAACATATTAATTATTAATTGCTTTTATATATATATTTTCGTTGAATGTAAGTTTTTTAATTCCTCGGTGAGCAATGTTAGTGTAAGTTTTGATTATATTGCTATTTATCCAGGGTCAGAATTGCAACTGGCATTTGACGTTACAGAAGAGGTCAAGAGTAATTTAATATTTTAGTAAAATAATTTAAATTGTTTTCATTATCGTCCTGTTACAATTTTTATTTATTTTTTACTTATGGCTTTAAGCCTCGACGACGTCGAGGTCATTAGAGGCGGGAAAGGACTGGGGAGGAGGAACAGAAAGTAATTCGGCTATGGCCTTTTGAAGGAAACATCTCGGCTTTCGACTGGAGTAACCTGGGAAAACCATGGAAATCTGGATGCCGGGACGGGGATTCGAACAGGCACCCTCCCGAATGCGGGGCCAGAGCGTTAATCACTCACCCAACACGCTTGTAATATGTTACTAAAATGAATGTAGTTCCATATTGACTGCGGTCTAAGCAGCCTAGAATGCAATTAAAACTAATATTATGTGGCATAGCGTAGGTTGTTAAGATTTATTTTAATTTCTTTTGCTTTCACTGACGTCATATTACTATTTCAGACGCATGTAACTGTGTCATCCATTCAAACGTTCTAATTTAGATTTAAATCACTAATGACAAACAAGAAAAAAGAAAGAACCCATGAAGTTTTGGGTCAAGTTTATATCGCAATGCATGATTCCAACAACATGCGATACTGTGAAAGTTCTAATTCGTGTGTGACTGAAGTTTTGATTTTCTAACGGCAATATTACTGTTTTATTTTATTGACACTTGGCCTCTTCGCCATACAGTCATGGGACGTTACACTTAGTGTTACTTCCTTATATATATAAATACATACGCACACCGACAGAAAAGCTTACCTAATACGCATATACATAATTCATTGTTAACATTACAAGTTTGGTTCATACTAATTGGAACATTAAAACTACAAAAAAAGTTACATAAGAATTAAGTGAGAGATTTAACAGTAAAAATATTGTAAACTAGTACTTTGAATAGATCATTTCAATTAAAATTTTAACAATAAAATAGTGAAAGCCTAATGTTCTTTAATTGATAACTGTTTACGATATCTAGTAGCATGGATTCCACCGTGTTTTATATCTACATAGTTCCTTGTAACCATCATCTGATATATTGAGACGTTTCCTAGCGCCAGCAGATGAGTTACATTGACTGGGTAGCTTATATCCCATTGTTTTAAACACTTCCAGAGCGTGTCTGATTCATCTACGAAATTCTTACATCCGAAAAAGAGGTTTGGAGTTTTTGGTTAGGGTGAAATACAACTTGGACCAGGATGAAAACTGAAATCTTTTGCTACAGCGCTAGGCACAAGGAAGGAATTGCCTTGAGCTTTATGTTGTTACAATTCTATTTAGTTAAGCGATTAGGAAGAAACTACTTTCCTGAAGACTACGTTCAACCCGCAGTTTTTGACGAGCTTTGTGGCTTGTATAATACATTACGTAATCTTCGACAGAAACTAAAAAATCAATCTACAGACTTATTCAACATAGCCAGACAAAGACTTTGGTAAATGAATGTTGAATTTAATAATTATGATATGACTCGTTGCTACGTCAGAGGCATGTTAGCTTGTGTTCGCTGTTACAAGGAGAGATTTCTCAAGCGCTGACACCGCTGGAATTCTCCAGTATGGGCAGCAGGTACCTACGCCGGCGCCATGCAGAGAAGAAAGAAAACTATTCACGAGGTCAACGGAAGTTGTGTCCTGTGCATCCTGCCGACGAAAAAAATCACGCCCAAGTACTAATACTGATCAACAAATTTGTGGCTCCCTAGGTCTTCGCCATACCGTAGTGTAGCCCAAATGGCCGTTACGTAACTAGTGCTGTAGGTTAGCTTAGCGAGTCTCGTGGGGGAAGCCCTGCGTCACGGGACCTGGGGAGAGGGGACGGGATACGGGATCAGTGGGAGCCACGCCGTGTTGGGAAGACAATGCCGCACGAAGATGAGGAGCGACAGCCTCTGCTATCCAACGATGAATGCACCAATTACCTATCCGCAATGGCTGTGAGTTCATACGCTGATACTACCCATATTTTCATTTCGAAAAAACTTTTTTTTTTTTAACAGATGATACTACATCAGAAATCCACATTTTATGACTAGAGAACTGACAATTTCATCTGACAGTTTAATTTATACCTAAAAAAATAATTAACTGCGTTTTGAATGTACACTACGCCAGCGAGAAACTTCACGTGTTGCCTCACTGGGCAGATTACCGCTTCGGCCGCCGCACAGTGGTCCGGAATTAGAATATAGTGGACATTCGAATTAAAAAAATTGCTTTAGATAGCTTTTTCTATGCTGATCAAATATTGTTATGTTCAATTTTTGATAGAAATGAGTGCTTCACACTTAAAATAAAAAAATTTATGGGTAGAAATCTATTTTTTTTTCACGGCCCTATATCAAAGTGTCAAAGTCAAACCATATGCAATCATAAGTACCTATTCTACTTAATATTACAACATAAAAATTTCTTATGTATCCTTGCCGCTTTTGCAACAGGGTGCGAGTGAATTTCGGCGATAAAATATAACGAACATTCGAACTAAAGTCATAATATCGATCCAAAAAAATTACTTTAGGTAGCATTTGCTGTGCTGGTCAAAATTGTTATGTTTAATTATTGATAAAAATGAGTCCTTCATACTTAAAATAAAAAATGTATGGGTGGAAATCTGTTTTATTTTTTTTTTTAACGGCCCTATATCAAAGTGTCAAAGTAAAACCTAATGCAATCATAAGTACGTATCCTACTTTATATTACAACATAAAAATTTCTTATGTATCCTTGCCGCTTTTACAACAGGGTGCGAGTGAATTTCGGGATAATAATATAACGAACATTCAAACTAAAGTCTTAATATCGATCCAAAAAAATTACTTTAGGTAGCATTTGCTGTGCTGATCAAAAACTTGTTATGTTTAATTTTTGATAAAAATGAGTCCTTCATACGTAAAATAAAAAATGTATGTGTGGATATCTGTTTTATTTTTTTTTTAACGGCCCTATATCAAAGTGTCAAAGTCAAACCTTATGCAATCATAAGTACCTATCTTACTTTATATTACAACATAATTTTTATGTTGTAATATTAAGTAGGATAGGTACTTATGATTACATAAGGTTTGACTTTGACACTTTAATATAGGGCAGTGAAAAAGAAAATATATTTCCACCCATACATTTTTTTTTATTTTAAGTGTGAAGCAATCATGTCTATCAAAAATTGAACATAACAATTTTTGATCAGCATAACAAATACTATCTAAAGAAATTTTTTTGGATTCGAATGTCCACTATATTCCAATTCCGGACCACTGTGCGCCGGCGGCTTAAATTCATTTAGTGCGTGGTCTACGTGTACTGTGAAATTAATTTAAAAAACATATTTACTGAACATGTTAACAAAAACTATGAAATTTTAATAAACGTAGCAAGCTATCAAACCATAGGCAAAAACTATCAGTATTCGGTTCAATCACAATGCCGATTGTTCTTGCGAATGTCTGTTCTTATTCTGAGTTGCGTAGGAATCAGGATTACCCGAATGTGATGTAAAGGAGAAACATTTGTGACGATGATTTTTATATTTTAGTAATAATCATGTTTTAATATACCCAAAGTTCATTTTTTTTATGTTTACGGCGACATACGAGCTATCTGTATGTGTATACGCGCTGGAATTTTCGTAATTATTAAGAATCATTTTTAAAAAGCATATCAGATATCTCATGAATCTTCGCAATCTTTATTACTTATTTTAATTTTTGTTTGTTTTTTTAAATACAAACTTATTACCTTATGCAACTTTAAATGTGTTTTGTAACTTGGAAGAAATTTTATAATTAACGCGAAAACTCGCATGGACATTTTACTATTAGAGGTGATTAATAGTAATAAAATTAATAATAATTGGATTATGCTATTACTAGATATAAATCAATCACCACAACCTATTGTCAACGCAATAATTTTTGTTATAACAAATTTCAAATATGGTATTTTTTATTGTAATTTGTGTCTGGTTAGAATTATTCATAGTATTAGTTCAACGGTATTTATGAGGAATGGCCTAAAAATTGAATATTTGTCCTCAGCTGTATAGTTACGTATTGGAATTGGATATTAACGTCACACGTACAGTTGAAGTGCAGATACTTATCTAAATAACATACACGATATAACACAGTTTTCAGTGTTCTTTCTTGTATCAGTCTCTTGTTGATACGATTTACAGTATTGTGGATCAATCATGAATGAATTGGCCAAGGAATTTTGCGCACAAATCTGACCAGCTTTTTCAATAATCTTATAAATTTCTGTAAGTCAAAATAGAAAAGCTTGTTATGGGCGAAGTTTGAGTAACCGCTAGCGTACACCAGCTAAGTGACTTTTACAGTAAGCCTCAATTTTGTTTGAAGTAAAATACTGTGCTATATTTAAGCTTGCCAAAGACCGCGTCGTCATTATAATTTATATCTGTGAGTTCGTTAGTAAAAATTGACTTATACCATCAAAAATTAATTAAACTAGGAAGCTGAAACAGCAGAAGTAGTCAGCTTGTGACATTAACATTCAATAAAATTTCTGAAAGGAATTAAGCGTGTTTGTCTAAATGAAAAATTAATTCGCGTATACTATTACAATTTTGTTTAAAATTCTCTAAATTTAAAGTGCATTGCATTCTAAAGTTCGTATCATAAATCGGAATGTAACTGAGCTATATCATTATCAGCTGGTGTGTTAAGGTGGCAGGCATATATTGCTGTGCCAAGAGACAGGTGTCTGACAAACCACATTCGAGTTTTGTGCTTAGGTGATTAGCGTACTGAGCCTTAATTGCGCGAGGATCTAGTCGCACTTGCCTTGTTTTTATTCGGATACTACCATGGTCACGCCAAGGCAATTAGTTGCAGCGAAACGAAATGTTATTGTTCACTGTATAATTACGCAATCAAGCGGACTTGTGGCTCAGTGGTTAACGCATCTGACTGGAGATCTACAGGTCCACGGTTCGAATCTCTGTCTTGGCGGGGATTTTCAAAGGCGCTTAACCCGACATTCACCTCCGGCACAGTTTGCTGTGTAATGTGAAGTACGCCAGAAAGCTTCCGTCGTTCGAATTCCACGTTAAACTGTAGGTCCCCTGTAACAGGTAGGATTGCCGGGTTAGGTTAAGGTGGGTAAGGGAGGGGCAGAATGCGCTGCCAATAGAAACCCTGTCTCCAGGGCATTACGACCACACGGAATTATTACGAGTACTGTGCCCCGGTCTGGCTGAATAGCCCGCACGTGAAAAAAGTGGACACTCAACTTAATAACGCTATGCGTATGAATGCAGGCGCGATCAAGACAACTCCCACAAAATGACTCTCGATATTGAACCACACACCACACACAACGGATAAATGCTCTTATACGTGAGTACAAGAGGATAGTGGACAACAGAAACTTACCGATCCATAAAGATATTAATGATGCCAACATTAACAAGCTTCGTTCTAGAAAACCGCCAATGAAATTGGAAAGTGATGCTATACGTGAATATTTTAACATCACCAAAGGTAGGATCCAGGAATGGACTGCACATCAAAATAGCAACTTACCTTGCATTACACAAAAGCCACCAGGTTTTGATTTACCTCGTAAAACTTGATCCACACTCAACAGAATCACAACTCCGCATGGCAGATGCGCACACTCCCTGTACAAGTGGGGCAAACAACCATCCCCCTTATGCGAATGCGGAGAGATTCAGACTGTTGCTCATATTATTCAAGAATGTCCGATAAGATCTTACAGTGGTGATCCTGTGGGCTTCCAGCTGGCAACTCAGGAATCGATAAACTATGCTAATAAACTAGATATATGTCTTTAGTCTTGTAAAGTTGCAGTTTATATATTTCATTCAATGTTCTTAAAAGTGTCTTAATTGCCATATGATAAATAAATAATAAATTATTATTATTATTACGTAATCAGTATTTGATGTGGTTAAGCATAGTGATGCTAAGTGCTTTGAAGTAAACACTACTTCTGCACAAGCATAACAATTTCATCGCACTGCAGAACCGAATTAGTGCACAATTTAACCATTCAATCATAATCCATTTCTTAAAAAAATAATCTGATAGACACTATTTATTTTATGTTTATCATTCACTTTGATTTTAAGATTGTCAGTGTTTTGTTGATAATAATTTATTTCATGTAGCAGGAAACTCAATAAATCAATTCCATAGAATGTATTGCCTATCTGTACAGTTACCATAGACTAGTAAACTTTTTTGCTATTTTACTTCCTCCTGGTATTGTAGCTATATACGTCAGCATTGGGGCTGACGCATTTTTTTAAATTTTTTAATTTAATTTAATTGCAATGGAGCACAGGCTCCGGTGGCAATTTCCCTACACACCCATCTTCCCATTATCCTGCACCTACCTACATTTGCCCTCTACAAATTTTATCTTTAAATTCTTTCAAAGTTTTCGGTAAATTATTCATCATTTCTCTTGGTAACTCTTCCAATCCCTGACACCTTTACCTAAAAAAGAGAATCTTCCTACACCCTTTTTGAAATCAAGTGCCAGCTTGTGGTCATGGTCATCTTTTCCCTTCCATACACTACTTTTCATACCTATTGCAATATCTTTCCATGCCTCATCGCCAGTATATGCCCTGTACACTCCCATGACCCTCCTCATTCTCCTCCTGTCTTGCAATGAATCCCATTCCAGTTCCTTTATCATATCCGTCACTGATTGCATTCTGCGATAATTTACAGAAACAAATCTAGCAGCCCTTTTTTGCACCCTCTCCAACTCCTGTATTTGATACGTAAAATGAGGGTCCCATACTACACTACCATATTCAAGCAATGGTCTGACCAAAGTTTTGTAACCCAATTCCTTGACTTCTCTCGTACATCCCCTCATCACTCTCTCCAACAAGTGCAGAACTTTGAAACCCTTTCCTACCACCTGTCCTATGTGTCCTGCCCAGTTAAGTTTGTTATCAAAAGTAATTCCAAGATACGAGTATTTACATTTCAAGTCTTCAGCAAGCAATTCTTTCCCCACCTTATATTCATTTTTTCTGGAAAGAACAGTGTGAAGGAAATGTAAAGTACTGGTAATGTTCAGAGCTACTCTCCTTTGAATAAAAGTAATCATTACGTCTAATATAAATAGAGTATACCAGTCCCACACTCATTCAAATAAAACGACATTATTAAGTATGAAGAAAGCATATTATATCTCAGCTATTTAACGAGAAGTTTGTTTAAAAATTAAATACGTTTACTGATTTAATTGTAGCAGAAATATTAAACTAATATCTGAAGCTGTGTGTGTGTTATTAATTGGCAGACTGCAACAGTACTTTGCTTTAAATCTATAACGTTTCTCCTATGAACATTAAGAGTGAAAAAGAAGTTGATGCTACTGTCGACTTGCATATTGTCTGTTGCACGAATTTAAAGCGTAGACATTAGCAGGCATTAGATTCAGTTGATACTGGAGTAAGCAACAAGATACAGTTACAAGCAATCAGCACGAGCTTCACAGACTGGAAGTATATTAACGTCTTACGTGTAATAACTGGCGCTAGTCAACTATTAGTTTGCTAATCGACCAATCAAATATACTTCAACAGAAATTTATCTCTTATTAAATCAAACTTTCAGTAGTTGAATGCAATAACCGGATTTTAAGTTGTAAATTTCCTCTGCAACCGAGGTCAACTCCTGAAATAAATCCTCAATTTTCCTTGCCGAGGATTATAAGCAGAAAATATTCTGCAGAGTCTGCTGAACTGTGACTTCGAATGCCGTAAAGCTACACAGAGGCCTTGGGTGTAACGGGTATCATGTCTGAATTGTCATCTGTAACAGAAACGAGTTTTAGTGTTTGGTGACAGCATATTAGACTAGCAATGTTGTCCACAGGTTGTCAACGTTCATTTCTATTTCCATATTTCCTCCTGAAACATAGCTCCAATACATGTCAGTGCGAAGATATACATTTTATTGTAGGATCAAAAATGCAGTCTTGATAGTTTCATACTCAAGGTACACACAGTTCACTAAAAATTCAATCTTTGGATGGATTTTAGTGACCTATTGATGACTGGCATCATTAATGACGATCTACCGTGAGTAAGGGAAATAAGTGTCACAATTACTTCAATATCGGAAAAGCTTTGTGCCAATGTGTTTTACTCTTATTTTCAAGCGTGAACTATGTAGCTACATAGACACGGTGACCTTCGATTTACTGCGTGCCACGGTTTAACCGCCATCTGTCAATTAAACGAGTTTTCGTTTTTGCTTACAGCATGTCTGGCACCCACGTTCTAACCCGACTGGATGCGTAGGTTGTTTCAGTTCCTTTGCATTTTGATTTAAATACTGTTATAAAACTGTATCGGAGGTGTGTCTCTATGATTTGGCATCACTCAAACTATACTAATCAGATTTTGATGTGGTTTTTACGGGTTCAGAAATTGATAGTTTGTCTTATGGCGCTATGTCACTTGTTACCGTAGCAGAAAATTAAAATGTATTCTGAATTTAAATCTTCTTTACCTATAATTTGAAACAATACGATGCGATTTTTACAGTTTGAAACCATGGAGTCTGTCTAAAAGACGGAATTTTGCCATATCATGCTTTGTCTCTTCGTTTCCGAGCAGGAAATCACTACCTCTTTTGAACTTCATATACATATTTTAGGAAATTAAACAAAGATCAAATTGGTTTATCTATAATCTGGAATAACTTACAAAATATTGAATACTTAATTTAATTGCAATTGAGGGCATGCACTAGTGGCAATTTCCCTACACCCCCATTTTCCCCCCTTTCCTGTTCCCAAATACTTTTGCTCTCTATAAATTTCAACTTTAAATTCTTTCAACGTTTTTGGTAAATTATTCTTAATTTCTCTTGGTAACTTATTACACTTCCTGACCCACTTACCTAGGAAACACATTTTTCCCACACGCTTGTGCCTGAAATCAAGTTCCAGCTTGTGGTCATGTTCATCTTTCCCATTCCATGTATTACTTTTCATTATTTCACCAATATCTTTCCATGCCTCATAAGCAATATACGTCTTGTACACTCCCATGACCCTATTCATCCTCCTCTTGTCTTCCAATGAATCCTATTCCAGCTCGTTTATCATATCTGTTACTGATTCCGTTCTACGGTAATTTTCAGAAAGATATCTAGCAGCCCTTTTTTGCACCCTCTCCAACTCCTGTATTTGATACTCAAAATATGGGTTTCATACTACAGTGCCATATTCGAGCAATGGTCTGACCAAAGTTTTGTAACCCAGTTCGTTTACTTCTCTCCAGCAAGTGCAGAATTTTGAAACCTTTTCCTATTACCTGTCCAATTTGTCCTGCTCATTTAAGCTTGTTATCAAATGTAATACCAAGATATTTACATTTCAAGTCATAATCAACCTTTAGTTTATATATATATATATATATGTGTGTGTGTGTATAATAAGCTGACTCTTCTTTGCATTTATCTTTATCACATGTTTACCAACCCAACTAGATATGTTACGAATACTAACACTGGTAAATAAAAAAATTAGAACCAAACAGGCAACCTAATTCAAATTATAGTAATTTATACGAAAAATAGACCTAAGTTCTTAATAATGCCTAAACCTGAATCTATTTACTTACGAATCGCGACGGACCACAAAAGCACACACTTTTGGTGCGAATCAGATGTCAACTGGAAGGGTTAAGCTCGCTGGACAGTGCAACACCTCGATTCCAAGTCGAACCCTATAGAGACCACGCGGCGGCAACGGCATGCAGACTGACACACGTTTTCACGGACCTTTTACAATTTGTGGGTCCGCATAAATTTGCGCGGGATCCGCCAACTCTCAAATGGTGAGGGATCCCATTCTGCTGGAATGCAATCCCTTACTGGAAGTAGGGTATTTAGGCTTGACTGCTACAAAAAGCAGCAGAACGTTTACATTCTGCTAGCATAAAAAGGATTTTTGAATCTCTGAATCTTTTCGTAAAGAGCGTTTCCGTAGATCTGCTATTATCTAATTATCAGATGATATATCACAGTCACTGTGTATTTCTGTAGTACTGAATACAATCGATTATTTTAGCGAAATGTAACTTTCATTTCGTTGAGGAAAATCATGAATGAGAAAAACGCATAAATCACAGCTTGGCTGCTTATGTAGATTTAAATATGACATCGTATTTAGCGCAGTCTTAGCTCAAGTTGGTTCCTGACAGACTTAGGCGTGAAAAGTCCTTGTGCAATATCGTAGAGGTGTTATGCAGCAGCTTTTTCCACGACGAGTTATCCTTGATCTGTCAGCTACTCGGCTGCGTCTACACGTGTGGTTATCCCTAAGCATAACGCAGGTATGAGCTCTGTCTGCTTCTCGGTCACTAACCTCACAGTCCTATTATCGAGTAATTATCCCCAACAGCGCCTTCATAAATTATTCCGGTTTGAGTGTAGATCTTCTGGTCAGCCAATTCTGGAACTCATTAGTATTTCTTCACTGATGTTTCAAAGCATACACAATTACTTTGCTGAGTGATTAGTCCAGAATTTCCTAAACGACAAAAGTTCCTCTCTTATTGAAGTGATCTCAAATGAAGCATTGCAAAACGGGGCTAGGCACTGCACTACTGAATGAAACAGATGTGGAGATGTGGTTTATGGCTCCCTTTCGATGAGACCATTTAAAATCGTAGGAAATACTTACTGCCTCTTTTCTTGTTAATGAGACCACTTCATAATCGCCTTTCCACCGAGTGTCCAAAGTGCTCTTGCATACACAGGGCGATTATAATTAAAGTTTAAATTTACTCTCTAAAAAACGAACCACTAATTAGAATGACGTCAAAATTGAACGACATATTATTGAAGAAGGGGGAAAGATCATGAATGAAAGACGGCGCTCCTCCGCACATTGCAAATCGAGTGAAGCAGTTGTTGAGGCGGCATTTCGGAAATGATAGAATTATCAGTCGTCATTTCTCTACAGCTTGGCCGGCCCGATCACCTGATCTTAACCCGTGTGATTTCTGGCTGTGGGGTTATCTCAAAGATGTGTTCAGTACTCCGATTGCCAACGCTGAATTGAAGACACGCATTGCGCAACACATTCTGAACTTGACCCCGGTGACACTTCGATCTGTTGTGGAACATGCTGTTTCCCCGATTTAATCTTGTTGCACACAATAGTGGACAGCATGTTGAACATGTTTTGCGCCAGTCTCGTGAAACTTAAAAACCGATTGGATGGATGCTTTTTGGTTCATGTTCTTTCCCCCTTATTCAATATATGCCGCTCAATTTTGACGTCATTCTAATCAGTGGTTCGTTTTTTAGAGCGTTTTGAAACTTAAACTTCAATTATAATCACCCTGTAGATGCCTGTTGTAAAGTGTTGTTTTGTATTGTTTACAGGAGGACGAAAGAACGGAGATATTAAAACTCGGTTTCAACCCAATCAGGCTTGTTCTTCCGGAAGTCATTAATAGATACCACAAAGTTTTACATCATCATTCGACGGTTTAATAACCATTAAAAGTGTTGTACGTCCTTACTCCATAGTTAGAGACGTGGCGGAGGATTTGAGATTTAAACTAGGCGTTTGGCAGACAATCTAATGACTATGTATTGGGTACATCTTCCTGATTTTCACTGTGATGAAATTTCCTCTCACCACAGACCTCGAACCTGCTAACTCGGTGTAGAGCACCAGAAACTACCATGGCACCTCAGTGATCTCGGCCTACGATAAGTAGTCATTCACAGTGTGGAGAAAGAAATCAATTCATCACGCTCCAGGCGATCTTAGCAATAATACAAGGGAAAACTAAAGTTTCACCGGTCAGAATCACAGAATACAGTGCATAACACAAAAGAGGACGGAAGATGTAACACGGCAATAGACTCTAAGCAATTATTAGGAACGGAATATTTCTTCTTTTTTTTTGTCCCAACATCGAGGTCATTAGAGGCAGAAGAGACCCAGAAACAAGTGACGGAAAAGAACTAGGCCATGGCCTTTTTTGAACGCATCGTTCAGGCATTCGCTTGGTGTCATTTCGGCAACCCATGGAAAATCGATAACAAGATCGTCGAACGGTGATTCCAACCCGTGTTCCACCGAATGCTATGCCCGAACGTTACCGCTCACCCACTGGACACGGTAATAACTTTTTATTTATTTATTTATCCTATGGGCTTAGAACATCATAAATAATACATTCATCTACATCTACATCTACATGTATACTTTGCAATTCGCAAAATTGTAGTTGGCAGAGGGAGCTCAGCACCAAAGCTAATCTCTTTGTTGTGCATTCCAATCCCGAATGGTTCGAGGGAAAAAGAATTCATATAAGAATCAGTGCGGCACCTTATTTCTCTAATCTTATCTGTCATTCCGACTCAAATAGGTTGGTGGACGAAGTATTTCAGTACATTCATAAGTGAAAGTACACATGTTTACCAATAAGTTTAAACGAAATGCGTCGTCTATCTACCAGAGACTCCCAGCCTAGTCTACTAATCAGTTCTAAGACGCTTCTTAAGGACCGTAGCAAGCGGTCATAAATCGAGCGGCTTTTCTCTGTACTTTCCCTATACTGTCAATAAACCCCATTCGAAACGGATCCCAAATGGCACAATAGTAGTCCAAATGTGGACTCAGTCACAAGAGATTTGTACGTTGTCTCCTTTGTTTGTTCGTTACAATTTTTCAAGACTCGACCTAGGAATCGCAGCCTAGAATTAGCTCTACCTACTAACGAATTAATGGGTAAGTCCCATTTCATGTTCTTTTGTACTGTTACTCCCAAATATTTCAGTGAATCGACCATATCAATAACTGAACTGTTTGCCTCGTATTTCTGCAATTTCCTCTCCCGTTAAAGTTGTTGGATATAAGCTGTTTTGCAGTTTAAACGCTTGGCCTTCACGATTTAAGTCTCTGAAATTTGGTTTCCATATTGTCGTGAATGGAGAGGTCCAAGTTATGACAAATCTTTTTATTGGGCAATTAGGCCATTCCGTCGTCTTATCGTAGACAGGTCGATGTTACTGAAAACAGGCAGCCAGTACAGTGGAGTGGACTTAACATATTCATTAATTATCCGCATTGTCTGGTTCACGGCTAAATACTCCACACAGTCGGCCTGACAGACAATCCTGTAGAATCTCCTGGTAACCAGAGCACAGCAATCATCATGTCTCGCTAATAACTGAACAGATAAGACGCGTAATCACACTGATATGTTTATAAGTTACACATCATAGTTATTGTTTGAAGAATGCTGAATCCAAGAAAGTGATACACAAGAACAGTTGACTTGACAGCTGAGGTGCATCGCCTGTGTTGTGACAAGTGATTAAATCGCAGTCAAACACCCAAGTTTTTTGTAAATAATTTAATGCTTGTATCAAAACTGCTTCAAGTAGTATATGAAACTCTCGTAATTCTTTAAACCCGACTAATAAGTGTCGAGAAAACTGGAGCTACACATACAGAAAGCTCAGCATTGTTACAGGTTGAATCAAATCAGTCACAAGTAATGCAAGGCAAGACAACACTGATGCCATAAAACAAGCACTGCCTACATGACACATCTCAACTGAAGCCGTTTTTATTATTCTTACTAACAACTGCCTGCAATTACCAGCATGTGAACTGTTATTGCACACATTACTATATTAAACCAACATGGTCACGAACTAGGTGATATGCAACCCCTGTGGCTCGCAGAACGCAAAATCGTTTACATAAACTATCTCCACGACAAACTGTAACTTAACTACTTCATTCCTCTGAATTACATCCGTGTCAACACGGATTTCGGAAGAAGAGATCGTGTGAAACTCAATTGGCCTTATTTTCCCATGACGTAGTGAAAGTTATCGATGGAGGTTCACAAGTTGATGCAATATTCTTCGATTTTCAGAAAGCTTTGTATTCTGTATCACATAACCGAATTTTAGCGACGATTCGAGCATACGGTATATCGGATCAGATTTGCGAACGGATACGTGATTTTCTAACTGGTCGATCACAGTATGTCGTTATTGACGGATAAGCCTCTTCTAAGGTAAATGTTATTTCTGGCGTTCCTCATGGAGGTGTAATAGGATCATTTCTTTTCTTAATTTTTATAAACGATCTAGGTGACAAAGTTAAATGCTGGTTGCGATTGTTTTCCGACGATGCAGTTATCTATAGGGAAATAAGGTGCTCTGACGATTGCTTAGAGCGCGATTTGGATGCTATTTCCGAATGGTGTCGTAAATGGAAGCTTACACTTTATTGCAAAAAGTGCAAGGTAATGCGAAAAAGTAACAAAAAGAAGCAGTTTGCTCACGAATACAAAGTAAACAATTCAGTTGTTGACACGGTTGATTCCCTGAAGTATCTGGGGATAATGGTACAAAGCAACATGAAATGGGACTTGCACATAACTTTCGTTGTAGGCAGGGCTAATTCTAAATTACGATTTATAGGTCGTATTCTGAGGAATTGTAATGCTCATACAAAAGAAATAGCGTATAAAACACTAGTGCGTACGCATCTTGATTATTGTTGTGGAGTTTGTGATCCGTATCGCAAGGGCTTGATTGACTCAGTGGAGAGAGTACAGAGGAGAGCCGCTCGATTCGTGACTGGTTGCTACAGTCGTTATGAAAGCGTCACAGATTTGATAGATAGATTGGGCTGGGATCGTTTGGAAGACAGACGACGTCATTTGCGTTTGCGAAATTCTATGACCTATGAGTGCAGTGAGATACCTTTTCCGCCAACCTATTTGGAGGGATAAGATTCGAGAAATAAGACGCCGTACTGATTCTTTCTTTCCTCGTGCTATTCGGGATTGGAATGCGCAGAATTAAGATTGGTGCTTAACACTCTCTGCCACCCACTATGTTTGTGAATTGCGGAGTATGGATGTAGATAATATGATGCAGATAATATGATGCAGCTCGCACGATGAAATCAAGATTAACACTACGTCTACTAATTTCTGGACTCTTTTCCTTTATTATTATTTTTTTAAATTGGGTTCTTCATCTACTGAACCTTTTTCGGTTTACTTGGGACGCACGTTTTACAGATGGTCATTTAAGTTTTTTACAAGTCTCTTTGTTATTCTTTGGTTTTCCACTAACAAAATAAGCTACGGGAAACTAATTAAATACTGAACCGTTTATACTTCATAAGAGATGTACGAATTTTATTTTTTCAAATTTTACTCAAACCAAATTTTAGAGAGACCCATATGCGTCAAGGTAATAGCTGGGTATCAAAATTGCATCAACTAGTATATGAAACTCTCGTAATTCTGTAAATGCGGCTAGTAAGAGCGTGTCGAGAAATCTGGAGCTACACATACAGAAAGTTCAGCATGGTTACAGGTTGAAACAGATCAGTCACAAGTAATGCAAGGCATGACAATATTGATACCATAAAACAAGCACTGCCTACACGACATATCTCAACTGAAGCCGTATATAATGGCCGAATAATATGTTGCAGCTCGCACGATGAAATTACGATAAACACTACGTCTATAATTTGTGGACTTTTCTTTTAATTGTTTTTTTTTTAATTGGGTTCGTCATCTACTGAACCTTTTTTCGGTTTACTTGGGATGCAAGTTTTACAGATGGTCATTTAAGTCCTTTTTCTGAATTTTTTACAAGTCTCTTTGTTATTCTTTGGTTCCCCACTAACGAAATAAGCTATGGGGAATGAAACAAATACTGAACTTTTTTGAATACTTAGGTCAATATCCTTATCTGCTATACTAATGTTGGGTTTTATTCTCCATCTAGTGCAGCTAACAAATGAAAAAACTTTATTCTAGAATACTGAACAATTTTACATTTTATAAGAGAAGTACGAATTTTAGTTTATCAAATTTAACTCAAGCAATAGAATAGCCAAAAGTTAGAGAGATCCATTTGCGTCAGGGTAATAGCTGGATAAACACCTAGATACTTGTATCAAGATGTACGTTACGTCATACCCGTTAAAATGCAGTGTGTACGTGACACAGTACGTAGACGTTGGTTACATAAGCAGAAGTGCGAGCTAAGGTTGAATCAGAACAACGCACAGAAGTTTAAGGGCTCAACTTATGGTGATATGGCTATCTCACTGATGCTACCTCTTCAGACCTTTAACACACGCGACGCATATCGTTGCTGAAACCTAAGAGAAGAAAATGGGTGGCTGAAGTCAAACGATAATTTGTAAATTGATGAGGATAATGATGTTTAATCATATCTACTTAGTCAACCTTTCCTCAAATAACCTTTTTTTTTAAAAAGAAATATGTTATCGTCATTGGTTCAACCCAACAGAAAATTTTTGTTATAGTTTTAGTTTCATGTACAGAGCAAGTTTATGTGATAGTTATGCTAATTAAAACAATTCACTATATTATTACTGGACTTTTATATCAGAATATTAGAACTAGTTTTAATTCCAAAGATATGGTCGACTCTTTTTTGTTGAGTTGGTTAAAACGGTTATTTAAAAAGAAGGAAAGTATAGCGGCTGTTTTGCTCACTTAACTCCGTATTAGATAATTATTTCAAGTATAGCCAATTACAGGACCAGATAGAATCTGGATAGTATATAGTCGGAGGTAACTGCCTGAGTTAATTTTTTTTTTTTTTTTTGGTTCTGAAATGAGACATTTATTTAATCGCTGCAGACTATCTGCCAAATAACGAACAGAAGAATTAAAAAAGAACTACAAAAACGAATCAGAAAATGAGAGTCTATTAAACCTAAGTTCCGAATATGTGCGTCATTCTGAAGAATTTTCTTGGTTCAGGTGTCAAAACATTAGTTACGTAACAATATTTATTGGTTGAAGCGCTTGGTAAGTAGTTATTTCCTTTAGTGGTTTTTTGTTCGGGATTTGTCGGTGATTATTTTCAAGTTATAATTGCTACAAGGAAAACGTTGTGCCTTTCGCTTTGGCCAATCAGAATTTGGTATTACATAACCTCTTCCTGAGTCACTCCTGCTGTATCCCCCTGAGAGAACCACGTTTCCTATCGCATGACAGGTTTCCATATCAGGTTTCCTATAGGCTTCTGTTTGCTAACCAGTTGACCTTACATGTTTTTCTTGTTGTTCTGCTTGTGCAGTAGTTTCATTCTCCTTGCTGTAAGGACATTTCGGAGGTGTGGCTGAGAATACATTTTTTTTTTTTTTTTTAAGTTTACCTAATCTTGAGGTTGGATAATTTCACTTCTTAAACGTAATAGTTAGCGTTCATCTTGAACAGTGTGGTAAAAAAAGTGCTCGTGAACTTTACGAATAATAGGCGATGACTAATGAAAATTAAAGGACTACAGTTTTTTATCAGTTACATTCTGCTTCAATCACACTACTCAATTCATATTGTCATTTTTCGAATTAATAAAAAGAAAAATTATGCGGTATTACGACATACGGCACAGTTTGAATTACTGCTTATTTTATATCAGCCTTGACTGTACCTACAATTTAACCAGTAATCAGAATCAGGGAGCGTTCTCAGCTTCCTACATATACATAAAACGATCTTTAATAGCTGTGAAAGCTACGATTGGAAAAATTACTGGAATTAGAATCTTCAACTTCCAAACTGGATATTTAATAACAAGATTTCCGACCAGTCACCCGTGAACCTGAAGCAAGCCAATGACATAGGAAGATACATAAACATAGTTTGATTTGAAAACTCATTATTAAATTCCAAATATTCATAAAAGAAATCGTACGTCTTCTTGTTCTCATTATTATTATTATTATAGATATTATGAAAATTGATATGAGAGGATAATTTTTCTGCGAAGAATACAAGGCACAATTTTAAACAACAAAATTTTGTGTGAAGTATATTTAAAAACATTACCTTTTGGCTTTTTCTTTGCTGCCATCAGTCTTTCGACTAGTTTAATGCAATCCTCCATCTCTCCCTACCTTAAGCTAACCTCTTCGGCTCTAGATATCCGTTACAACCCACTTCCTAAATTATCTGCTCTTCATATATTCTAATCTTTGTCTTCCCCTACAGTTCTTACCTTCGACATGTTCCTCCACCAACAAATAACCAATCAAGCATGTCTCAAAATATTATCTACCAGCCTGTCTCTTCTCTCTGCAAGCTTCTTCCACAAACTTCTTTTCTCACTCATCATTTCCAAAACTCGTTTATTTCTTACATTGTCTGCCCACTTAATTTTCAGCATTCTTCTGTAGCAACACATTTCAAACACTTCAATTTTCCTTCTTTCTGGTATTCCGAAGTCCATGCTTTGCTACCATAAAGTGCTGTGCTCCACACATAGAGTTTTAAAAAGTTCTTTCTGATTCATAGATCAATGTTTGAAACTAAAAGATTTCTCTTTTTCATAAAGGCTCTTTTTTGCTAGTACTATTCTGCTTTTAATTTCATTCCTGCTTGTCCGTCGGTTGTAATTTTACTTCCTAAGTAGCATAATTCACTAACTTCTCCTATCGCATCCGACCATAGTAGGAAGATATAGCCGACCCTGGGACAAAAGATCTTAAGCCGGCCACCCGGAAGAGACTCCACTCGTCCGCGTGACGTCACAGTTGGATGGCGGGAAATTCTAATGGACCAATGGCGGCCAAGGTCGTATGACGTCACACGTTAGTTCTTTGGCCGGCCGCACAGATGGCGGCAGAAGTCGGGCTTGTGCATACGTTAGTTCCTCAACCGGCCGCTAGGGAGCAGCATCTCCCAAGGGCTTAATTTCTTTGGGAGCAGATATTCCACACCGCCCACCCAAGCCCTGAGGCAATGGCTATTTCTGTTCTGGAATGCGCGCTTTGTGAAATGTGTACACTGTTTCAACACACCTACGGAAATTCCCACTAAGCGTTGCGAAATGTGTACTCTTCGCGTCGGCTACCAGTTGTGCAAGCGGTATTTCTTGTGTAAGCGCGGAGTGAAATGCTCCATGCGACGCTATAAAAGGAGCGCCCGTGGCTAGCTGTTGCTCTGTACCGTTGCGAACCTTGTAGTGTGCGCTTCTAGCAGTGACCGTTGTTAACCTCACAGTGTGTGTTTCTCGCAGTGTTCAACACAATGTCTCAGTCTTATGAAGGTAATAAGTTATAATAATAATTATTATTATTATTATATGTGTGTGTTTGTGTGTGTGTATCAGTGATACTAAAGATTTTTCTTTTACAGAGCTCCCAGTTCTATCTGCTGCTGATGTAGAAGAGTACCTCGCAAACAGTAAGCTAATTTCCTTATTGTTAGTAGTATTAGTTTAAATTATTATTATTAAGACTAATTTTTCTTTTTCCCTGTTTCAGATCTACAACAGATCTCACCGCTGTTTAGCGATGATTTAGATAATGGTAAGTTTTTGCATCTAAACTGGAATATTTTTGCTGTAGATGTTTACTTGTTGCATACTATAATTTATTTTCTATTGTAGAACCACGAGTTGTCTCAACTCCGGAGCTGGTGTTGCTATACACTTTTTCTGGAGGTATGTATTTGACTGTAATAAATTTTTTTTAATTTCTCGTGCGTGTGTTGATACTAAGAAAATTAATTTGTTCTGTTGCAGAGCCTGTGAATGCTAGTGATGTTGCTGGCAATGATTTTGCAAGGGGTAAGTACTATATATATTTCTTGCTGTAGATAATATTCGTGTTTGATTTTTTTCTGTAACCAACTAAAATTTTTTTGTTGCAGAGCCTGTGAATGCTATTGATGTTGCTGGCAATGATTTTGCAAGGGGTAAGTACTATATATATTTCATGCTGTAGATAATATTCTTGTTTGATTTTTTTCTGTAACCAACTAAATTTTTTTGTTGCAGAGCCTGTGAATGCTACTGATGTTTCTGGCAATAATTTTGCAAGGGGTAAGTAGTACTATATATTTCATGCTGTAGCTAATATTCTTGTTTGATTATTTTCTGTAACCAACTAAAAAATTTTTCTGTTGTAGCTTCAGCTAGCTGTGTCAATGCATCCTCTGAGCTGGCGAGGTATTTTGCCAATTGTAAGTTAAAAAAAAAAATTTCTTAACTGAATTACTTTAAACATTTTGGCTGTGCAGTAAAAGATGATTTTTTCCACAGATTGCCCTGAACATGATGATCCCAACCAGCCTGGGGACGTCTTTGTTGGTAAGTGTTTAGATTTATTTTTATTGAGTTTTTCTTTCTTTTCCTTGTCTAACTAAAATTTCTTCTACTTTTTTTTATTATTTTATCTCTTAGACTTTTAACCATGAAAAAAAATCTGACTATTTTTTTTGTTGCAGATGTATATATGCCACCGCCGGACCTGGAAGCGTCGGACGTGCCACAACCAAGCACCAGCGCATGGGCAGAACCATTGGAGGATGAGCTTCTTCCTACTTTGTCACCGATTGAAGCTCTCTGGGCGACAGACGAACCATCCTCCCAGTGGCTGCCCAACACTCAAGCGACCGGGTCCGGCGTTAATGAGGGTGGGGAAAAAACAGGTAAGCCGGATGCTACGCGCTTAAAGCCAACTATCAGGGCAAGTGCTTACGCGAATAGGTTACTTCACATCACAGTTATAAATACTGAAAATTTTAAAGATCCTGGTAATTTTATTAGAGCATGTTTCAAAATTTTTAATGATCAAATTTCCGCGATTATTCGCAATCCTTCAACACCGGCTATAAATGCCAGGTGGGGTTGGATTGCCTTTTCCAAATTCAGAAGAACAATGTTACTAACGTCAGCCGTATTTGTTTTATGCCCAAGATGCGCGAACTCACATTAAGCGCTTCCCTGGAAGAGTGGTATGAAGTCTATGTGTTTCAAGATATCAAGAAGAGATTTAGTGAATTCCAAGACCGGGATAGTGGCAAATGCCTCGATCAAATTAACTCCCTCGACATCCATGTAGCTA
>JARYHS010012519.1:52004098-52163119 GCA_031002005.1 Vandiemenella viatica | reverse complement strand
GGTCTGACCGGAATTTAAACGTGCGTCCTCCTAAAAGCTAAACCGAACGTTACTGCTCACCCACCAGGCTCGGTGATAAAAATTCTACCACCATTCCCTTTAGAACACAGTGAATTGCAATTACAAATATTATTTGTAGAACGAATGTTTTAACGATGGTTTGTGAGCGATTCATTTGTATGCAGACGCAGAACAAGTTGCACGGAATTATGGAAGTAAAACAGTCGTAAAATTGAGGAAATGTGCTTGGTATTGTCTTTTTGTGATTTAGATAGATGAATGAAAACACCTGCATTTTCAGTGAGAGATAGAATGAATGGCGTGGTTGTAAGTGTTACTGGTTCTCGCCGCGTTCACCTTGAGTTATATAACGACCCGCGTGAAACTTCCGGAAACATCCAACTTCTCGATTTCAAGGAATACGCATTCTGCTCCTAAGAATGCTAATGATACAAAATATGAGAAATGCTAACCGAAATCATTATGCTATCGTTAAATAATAACACATCCGGAGAAATTTAAATTTGGTGTCGACAAATGCATCCTTCGCAACAACTAGCGAGCTAAAGAACAAATTACATGGATTTCTGCATACACGTTATAGGGATAGAATGAGCGATGCAAAAATATTTAATTAAGAATTGTTATATCTTCATAAATTCAGAGTTGGTGTAAAATTGCAGAATCTAACAAGAAAAGAACTTAACTAACGAATCCATCTCATAAATTTCTACATATGATACCACACATGCTCATATTTATTTCAGTTAGGAGACGAGACGAGGGTAATTTCAAGCCGGAATATCAATTATTTTATTTATGGTTTCATATCTCGTTGACGGCGTGGTCAATAGAGGCGGGATGGGAGTGGGGACAAGGGACGGGAAGGAAATCGGCCATGGTCTTTTGAAGGAAGCATCCCTGCATTTGCCCGGAGTGATTTAGGGAAACCATGGATTACCCAAATCTGGATGCCAGGACGGGGATTCGAACCGGTCCTCTCGAATGCTAGGCCAGAGCGTTAACCGTTAACCCCCACTCTCGGTCATAATATCAGGAAAGAGCAAAAGTATAGACAGTCTCACAGTTAAATGAGGAAAGTATATCTTTTTAGCACGAATATTGATTTATTTTCAACTTATCGGTACTAGCGTAAACAATGCCATTGTTCAATGAATCCCAACGATATTTTCATGTTGAGATTTGTATGCAGTGGTACAGAACTAAACGAAACAAACACCTTGTGTTGTGCTGTGCTGTGTAGAAAGTTTTAACTGTAGCATTCGCTCACTTTTTTGTTTTTAATCTGCTTAACGTCTCTTAACAGCGAGGTCTTTAGAGACAGGAAAGGATGGGGGGCAAGGAATGGGAAGGAATTCGGCCATGGCATTTTGAAAGAAGCGTCCCGGCATTTGCCTGGAGTGATTTGGGAAACCATGGAAAACTCAAATCTGGATGCCGGACGGGGATTCGAATCGTCGTCCTCCCGAATGCGTTGCCAGAACGCTAACCGTTACACCACCACGCTCGGTCATTCGCTCAACTCATGGGGCGTGCAAATAATACATTTAATTCTTTGTTAATGTTTTGATCAGATTTTAACTTTCCATTATCTACTCAAGCAAGACCATAGACCTTAAGGTTTTCATCTGCGAAAACCTCGTCGAAATAATTTCAATAATTTTCGAATGACACGAGATTCTAGTATTTTTAAGTTTTATGTTCAAAAGAGATTTTAATTCCCTTACCAGCCCTAACTGATAGAGTTTTGAGCAATTTTTTTTTTTTTTTTAATGGCATTTGGCAACGGAGGCCATACAGCCAGCTCAATGTAATTATAATTGCTTTCAGTATGTAAGTCGTAATCCAGTGTATTTATTGTATTTCTCTCCAATGTTTGGACGCCACAGGACGGACAGGACATTCACACAGACACACAACACTTAACCTCCATGCCCGCGGCCGGATTCGAACCGGCGGCCTTCGGCACGCGGAACTAGCCCCTACGCTACCGAGGCCGGCGAGCAATATTTCCAACTTCATTTAAGGTTTATATAAGAGTGGAGTTCCCTATGTGTTATACTACGAATACTGAGGCAAAATATACTCAATTGCTTTTTGTGATAGATAAACAACAGACGAAATGTCTAAAAAAAAATAGTTATGAATCAGTTTATGTGTATATTTTGAAAATAATTTTTTAATGTAGCCTGAAGCATCGGTACTGGACCTGGCGAAGAATGAGAGCGCCTCGTCGGGTGTTCCTTCAAAAGCGACTCTGCCCTCAGCCATGAGGAGATGCGGTCGAATAGGGCGTACATCTCGGAAGGGGCTGATGCACGGTGGCGACTACAGTCCTTGCCCTTGCGGCCATCTTCTTCAAAGCCGACGCTACAGTGAGCGCCATAAACGAGTCCAGGCCGGAGGTGGGCTCGTCACAGAACATCAGCGGGGGATTCGTCAGCACCTGCAGACAACCGGCAAGGTACACTGAGGAATAAACGAATTTGAATTGGGACTCCTCGAGGAAATTGCCAGCTTGGGATAAGCGGGTCGTCACTATGAATGAAACCTCGGAATAGGTGGTTTTAATGCCTACCATTGTGATTCCAACACTCTGTTAAATTTGATCAGTTATTAATGTAATTACATTGGGTTGACAGAAAAATACAATTGTAAACCAGCAATGAACCTTTTAAAAAAATTCTCAAGATGGATCTTTGCTTCCACCAATACCTTGATACACGAAAGGAATCTTCGCATTAACTGAATATCCCTGAAATGGAATATTTTTATTGAGCGGTAACCCTCTTGGAATCATGACCAAACTGAATTTTAGAAACTCGGCAAAAGTTGGATATGTGGATATGTGGATATGTCCAGGGGCGTAGTAGCTACTATAGGGTTAGGCGGTGAAGTGCACCGGGGCCTCCAAGGTCAGAGGGCCCCCGAGTGCACCTCAGGGGACCCCTAAGCGAAATAGGCGAGCTTTTTTTTTTTTTTTTTTTTTTTTTTTTTTTTTTTTTCAAATCAAATTTCTACCAAGTCTTCTGAAGGCCCCCTAAGCCACAGTCAGCCCGTCACTAGACTTGGTAGGGCTGATAAAAAAAGTTACCATCTAGCCTGAGGGTCAAAAATAAGACGAAGAAAATCAATACAGTGATTATATAAATTTCTTAGCTTCAGATTTCGAGATTTCGAGTTTTTATAAAAAATTGAAGACAACAATTAATAAATATTATTTTTGATTTTATCTTCGAATTTCAGAGCCGATTCAGTTATTTGATGGCACCCTACTATTTCTGAAACTACAGAATTTTGTTGAATCATAGGATGTAACATTTTCTCTTCCAATCTGAGAAATTATTTTTTATCATAGTTGTATTCACCTTAATCGAAGCTTACAACATACCATACTAATTAAGCGATGATTAAAAATTTTGTACGATGCAGAAATTTGGTTCTTAACCAGAAAATTCTCATAAATGTTTATATTTTTAATTATTTTGTACTCAAAAGCCGTATGTTATGGAAAATGTAGCGTAACAATACCGCAATTGAAAGCTAGGTGATTCTTACGAATTGTTATTTTTTTCGTGTGTGGCAGTATCTTCCTGCTTGGAAGACAGATAACACGTTATTAATTTTACTGATCAAAGTTGTTGAAACCTGTGATCGATTGGAGTGAGTTTTAGAGAATATTAACCGTGTATGTTCAAAACCTCGAGTGTGTGTGTTTTTGTAAATAACGTTCCTAGCCATATTAATGAATTGGCTATACTGATATTAATGAATTGGTTATACTGACTCAGTTCAAGCAGCTATGCCAAGAACACTGCAGCAATAATACTGTATCAATTTGATAAATGAGAAAAAAAAATCTTAAATAGTCTGCTATTAGCACTTACAGTAAACCAAAGGTACTTTAATGACATATGAAGTCAACCTTTTTACAGGAAAATGTTGAAGTTGTATTAAGTAGAGTTTTATTTTCTAAGACATATGTTTGATATAAGAAATGAATTCAGTTTCGTAATTTATTGCTGAAGTGCATACCTCAGAGGCGAAGGCCAGCCTTTTCATCTCACCGCCGCTGATTCCTTTGATCCTTCCCGGAATGCCAATCACCACATTCTGGCATTCTGTCAGAGAGAACTGAAACAAGTATCACAAGTAACAAATTTTAATAGGGATCGTTGATTGACTCAGGAAGATTTTGAATTCGGTTACGAATATTTCTCGTTCATGAAAAATAGTCACATTACAACATCCTGCGTCTAAATTACAATGATCAATCAGAACAGTGTGACCACCTAACTAATAGCCGGTATGTCCGCCTTTGGAACGGATAACAGAGGCGACGCGTCTTGGCATGGAAGCAATGCGGCCTTAGTAGATAGCTGGAAGGAGTTGGCACCACATCTGCACACACAAGTCACCTAATTCCTTTTAAACTCCGGGGAGGGGGGCGATGAGCTCTGATGCCACGTTCAGTCACATTCCAGATGTGTTCTATCAGATTCAGATCTGGTGAGTTAGAGGGAGCAGCACATCAATTGCAACTCGCCACTGTGTCCCTCGAACCACTCCATCACACTCTTACCCTTGTGACAGGACACATTATCTTGTCAGTATCGTATTTGATTCATAGGGATTTATTTCATAATAATCATAGATTTTAATAAAAGTAATATTCGATGCAGTTAGAGGCAGCCAAGCCAGGTTGTAAGCGCTACCTCAGCGTCGACTTGTTATTCACAAAACCTGCTGATGCGCTGAGTCAATCATCAGCACCGATTTGAACTGGTTAATGACGTCAATAGGGTCTACCTCCGAAGTAAAGATATATTTCTCGTCCTCAGTCCGCGGGTAGCTTTCATCGAATCATTATGGGTAACTAACAGCTAGGCCAACTCTCTTAAGCTTCAGTCTGTAGACCATGTAGGCCTTCGTAACATCATGGGGCCAGGCATTCCATCTAGCCATTCAGTGTCCATTCAACCAGTCTAACTTCAATTACATGCAGAAGCATCATTCATAGGCGTAGCTGGACAGATCCTTGCAGGTCATATTATCAACAGTATTGTCTACAGTCTTTACTGGTCATTAAATGGGATTCTGTGAACTGTTAGCCGCCTGTTATCATTTATCAAGATAGATTCTCAACTAGCCACTTAACACGAGCTAGTCCTCCTTATCCTGGGTTGCTGAACCTATTAATCAGCTGGTGTCAAACTAATCCTGACTTAACATCATATTTAATAGCCCACTAGACTGGATAGAAGAGCTTCGAATCAAGATACATGAGATTTCTTCAGCTACACAACCGTCACGAGGTTAGTAAACTCTCCTCTAGATTCCCGTCACATCAGACGTCCACAAATCAACCACTCGGCTACCCCTTTCAGTTCTGTCACTTAGACAGGGCTCTCACAATCTTATTGAAAAATGTTACTGCTGTTGAGAAACATGGTCGTCATGAAGGGGTGTACGTTGGTTGCAACCAGTGTACGATACTTATTGGCCGTCATGGTGCCTTGCACTAGCTCCTCTTGACCCATGGATGCCCACGGTAATTTTCCCCAGAGCATAATTGAGCCACCGCCAACTTGTCTCCGTCCCTTAGTACAGGTTTCAAGAAGTTGTTTCCCTGAATAACTTAGGATTCGCACGCTCCCATCGGCATGAGGAAGAGTGTACCGGGATTCATTCAGATCATTCACGTTCTGCCACTGCGCCAACGTCCAGTGCCGATGGTCACGTGCCCATTTCAGTCGTAGTTTCCGTTGTCGTGGTGTTAACATTGGCACATGCATGGGTCGTCGGCTGCGGAGGCCCATCGTTAGGTGTGTTCGGTGCACTGTGTGTTCAGACACACTTATATTCTGCCCAGGATTAAAGTCTGATGTTAGTTCCGCCATAGTTCACTGCCTGTCCTGTTTTACCAGATGGCCCAGCCTACGACATCCGGCATCAGTAATGAGGGATGGCCGCCCAACATCGACGTTTGGACGTGGTTTCAACTTGGTTTCGCCACTTGTTGAAGAGACTCACCGCAGTACTCCTCGAACACCAGACAATTCGCGCAGTTTCAGAAATGCTCGTGCCGAGCCTCCGGGCCATCGCAATCTGCCCTCGGTCAAACCTTCCCATTCTAAACACGGATCGCACGTTCACTAATACTACATGCACCATGCGTGTGTCTGACTAGCAGTCATTCCTTGTCAAATGACGCTGCTATCGCCTGGATGGGTTTATATCGATAGTAAGTCGGTAATCATAATGTTCTGGCTGATCAGTGTATATACGCCCGTGTCCACAAGGGATTAAACACATGATGACAGGACGTAGGGTAAGCGCAAACTCAATTTCTCTCAGAGATAAAGGAGTTTAACACTTGTACTCATAAGTAAACGTCAGGGGAAATTCAGTCAATGAATGGTGGCTCACAACACTACGTTTATTGTTTAGAAACCAGATGTTAAAAACTTGATAAAAATTGTTTGCGGTCAAAATAATCTTCAGCTTAAGAGTACAACATACATACTTGGCACGGAATATACTTGGTACAGACTCTCAATACCAAACCCACCATGGTACTCATTGCAATGATGATAGATCGAATATGGAAATTATCATCTACTGAATTTAAACAAATGTTGTTTTCTCCTTGGAGACTTCTGTAATCATCATCTGCTAAGAAAATCTGCAACAAGTGTTCCTGCCAAGAGGTTCTTGGCTGCCACTGAGTTTCTCATTCGAAAATGAAGAACTTACTACGCGTCAAGTCCGAAATTCACAAATTGTACATTGTCATATTTGCCCGATCAACCAGAAAATTGAACCGAAAAGCAATGGATTCACGGTAGAATATGATATTCAATTCCGAAAGAGGGTTTCTAACAATAGTGGCACCACTGGAAACGCATATATTACCCCAATAAAAATTCTTTGAATCCTTCTAACAACAGTGGCGCCGTAACGAAACGCATATATTCTTTCCCAATAAAAATTATTTCAAACGGGTAAGATTTCGGGTATTAGCGGATAGTTAGCTTTTCATGAAGAAATTGTTTTTTTTTTTTTTTTTATATGTAAAGAAAACTTCATATTAATTCAATTCCTAAAACATGCAGTCTCAAATATTTGGTGCAACTTGTGTCACCCAAAGAGGACAACAAAACAACAAGTGACGAGAACTATTTGTATAAATTTGGTAATGATGTGAAAGGTCATTTGCATAATGCGCATACGCGGCACATAGTTTGCATTTTTGAGGGCTTGGCATGACGCCTGCAAGTTTCAACAGTGGCTTGGAATTACCTGACACGAAGGCCACCCAGCGTTTAACGATATTTTAACGCACTTCCTTGAGACACCTAGATTAATATATTCCCGAGCGATGGTTATTCTGCTGCTCTGAAATCGGACAGCAGGTTTCTCGCTAGCGCCCACGGTGGGCAGAAACCTGTTTATTTTTTGTTGCAACGCGAATCCATCAATTACTGTTACGAGATTTCCGGGACCCCTCCCTCCCCCTCTGGTGAGACTTCGTGAGATCTGGTCCGACCCCTCCCCTCTAAAATGACGTGAGATTTTGAAGGAGACCCATCCTTCTACTAATCGACCTCGTAACTTTTTGAGACCTTTTTTTATGTCTCGTGCTTGCAAACCACTACTTTTAGACGGTTTTCGCGTCATTTGCATATTTTTTTTTTTTTTTTTTTTTAGATAAAGCTCTACGGAGTTCTACAGTCTTACAAGAATTTCAAAACCTCACGTGAGATTTCCGTTGAGCCCCCCTCCCACTTGGTGAGTTTTCGTGAGATTTCTCCGGACCCCCTATTTCACCTCACGTAATTAATGGACGCTCTTTTTTTTTTTTTTTTTTTTTTTTTTTTTTTTTTTTTTTTTTTTAACTGCTTTACGTCTCTCAACGGACGCTCCCTTAGCGGCGAAGGGGACCACCTGCCATTTCTCCTTAACATGCCCTTCCTCTGAAATAATTAAATTCTGAAAATGTATATCAGTGTGGTGGGTGAGTGGTTAGCGCTCTGGCATCGCATTCTGGAGGACAGCGGTTCGAATCCCCGTCCGGGCATCCAGATTTGGGTTTCCAAGGTATCCCAAAATCACTCCAGACGAACGCCGGGATGCTTCCTTCAAAAGGTCATGGCCGAATTCCTTCCTGTTCCTTGCCTCCAGTCCCATCCCACCTTTAATGATTTCGACGTCGATGAGGCGTAAAGCCATAAGTAAAAAAAATGTATATCTTGTCCTACGGTGTTTTCTGCTGTCGAATGAAAAAAATATAATTACAAATCGTCTGATTTTAATTATAACACCACATGAACGTACCAAGGTATTTTATTTGTTTTGTGATAGTGGAGTCGTAAAAATGGAGCTTTTTTGTAGCCCAGAATTAGGAAGCAACAATTCCAGTCTTAAAGAAAATTCCAAGCCCAGTATTTATCGTTCTCATTACATAATGAACGTAATGGTGTTATTTTACAATTATATATACCAAGAAATAACTTTTAGTTATTACAGTTTAACGATCACATTGCTAGTATTTCCACATTTCTGGCATGCTTGGAGATATATTTTAATTCTTATCTTGTTGAAGTTATTTACTCTGGTTGAGGGAGATTTAAAACTTAAAATAGTTTTCATTAATTCTTTGCATCTTAAAGAATAAATTAGCTAAGAAGTAACAAATATTCCTCCCACACTCTGATCTATCTATCTACCTATATCTATAAAACAAAAATCGGATATATTGGTCTTGTAAAATCTCGGAAACTACGAAGCAGATTTCGATGAGGTTTTCACTGTTTTAAAGCTTAGAATGTTAATTCTGTTGTTTGGCATGTCTTATGTTTCAACGTTAAGTAACGGAGGAACATTAAATGAAATTCTGAAAGTCTGATGACAAATCCCAAAGATGGAAGGATTAGATGTAACATACTTGGCACTGAACACACAACTTAATTTCCCTGACCATAGCCTTTAATGAAAGCAATAAGATAACTTTACAATAATAACTATTTTGCACATTAAACAAAACTTGTTCTTTCATTTAATTCGGGATATTCAATTTTTGAACTCCATAGATACGAGTAAAAACAACAGAGATTTTCTTTCAGCACGATCTCTAGACAACGTCTTTGGTCATTAGCATTAGTTTTCTGTTTACGATAATATTATTCCGGATTCACTTTTGATATTTGTATAAAAGGCTGAATCTGCTGGCGTCTCTAGTAAAAAGTATATCCATTCTCTTCGCAATTGAATCAAATATGAGTTTCTAACATAATATAGCGTTGTTCAGTAATGTAGTAATGACGCAATTGAATAAAATGTGAGTTTCTAATATACTATAGCGTTGTTCAGTGATGTAGTAATGCAATTTCTAAACCAAATTAACGAAGCTTGATATACATGAATCTTTTCGCACGAATGAAAATAGTGTTCGTGCAAATAAACTTCAACCCACCCGTTTCTTGATAGGGGGCGTGTGATTCTAAGTTTGTTTTGATTCCGAAAAAAATTGGCGCGAATTTTAGGAAACTTTTTACAAATGTTTTTTATTGCGGGAATAAAAATAGGGTGCGGGTGAATCTGCGCCAACTATACCGGGCAACGCTGGGAACTCCGCTAGTTTATAATAAGATCTTCTTTCAAGAAAAACAAAGAAGGGAACAATTGACGTACTTACCTCCGAAATTACTTCGTCTACCCGCCTCATCCTCTGTAGATAAGTAAATCGCCTGTCCATTCGTAGCAGTGCCTGTAAAATGTAAGTCGCTAATGTTTACACCAAAGTAAAGCAAAATTATTTCTTGAACAAGAAATTATTTGTAACAATTCGTAATACACCACCAATAGAAGCGTTTTAATGAAAGAAGCAAAGTTAAAACAAATTGTCTCAAATTAGATATTTTTTATTTACTCACTGGTTGTTCAGTTAAAATTATCAAAATTTTGTCATACTTATGACACAGAAAACCTAAATAATAATCTTTTGTAGATGATAAATTACGATTAAATTGTGTGCTGTTAAACCCTTAACCACAAGTTCGGACCTAAAAGTAGAAATATTTCGAAATCTGTAACGAGCCGCACTGTCGCCACGTTACAAGGTGCATTTTTATTATATATGTAATAATATAAGAGTAATTTACATAAATCTTGGGCGACCACCTAAATAGATTTTAATTGTAATTTTCTAAAGTACACAAGATTCCAAGTGAGGACTGTAATGAAATGATGAACATACAATGTATCTTGGTAAAGCGAATATTCAAGAATTATTGAGCTATGTAGGCTTGAAGCTAATCTTGGTCTTCCCGAATCATGGCGACGGGACGTCGCGGATTTGGGGTTTTGCCAGACCACACACTCTGCTCCCTGGGGATGGGCGGTCAACGACGTCACTCACCTGGCGGGAAAAGCCTGCCGTCCGAAACCCGAATGTTCCCTCGCCCCGGCGAACTTAGCCGAATATGTCCGACCTCTGTTAGATACTCTAGCCAAATCACATATCTGGGATATCACGTGACATTAGGTGCCGACCTGAAGATCCAATCCAAATGAGCGTATAACTTAAAATCCTGGGAATTTTTGTTATATGTGAGCTTCGAGACTACAAATGGGCGGAGGGAGAAGTTTCCTCGTGGACCGAAGAGCGAGGAGCTGGACATTCTGACTTCGATCTTCGAGTCCAAGCTATGCGAGTCTAGTCTGAGGTTGACTTGGAAAGTTGGCTTCTCTCGCCAACTGCCGTTGTACGATTTCTGGCTGCCAGCTTGCCTTGCTGGAGCAAGCTTATCACAGCAACACAGCCGGTAATGCGATGATGCGCATTGTCAGACCAGAGATGCCTATAGCCGACTTGTGAGATAATCTCACATATCGTGGGTCCGCTACAGTCACCGCAGACATCAGACGCAGGACTACAATGGTAACTTATTACGACCAAGCCATCTGATTGTGCATTCCGTGAAACAGAACCCGTAAGCGACTTTGAGAGGATAGGTCCATGTTCTCACTTTGTAATTGTAAAAACCCCTGAGCTAGCGGCATAATTTGCCAGAACTAGTTATTTTAGAATGATATATTTTTCATTCTGGCGCCCATGATTTTCCTTTTTTAACTGTAAAGTCACAGTATTATGATACCTTTGTCTGAGGTCGTCATAACTTGTATTTTTCATTGTTTCCAATTGTCATTATTTCTTGTATTTTGATTCTGAGATATATTTAAAAGTAAATATACAATTGTTTGCTTGCTCATGACGGCTAATTGTAACTCTGAGCGTTGCTTTTATGATTTTGCCAATTTGTGTTAATGTTAACGGTAAATTCGCTCAGACTTGTAATCGCCAGTGATAAGAAAATAAATGTCATATTGTGACATAATGGCGCCATGTGGTGGGTGCATTGGTGGGCAAACTACGTCACAATTATCTTTCATACCTTTATGATTAATAATTGTGGATTTTTAATTTTAATTTTTATGAAGGAGTGAAAATTTATTAATTTTGCAAGAATCTCGAAGTTAGTTGGAATTTAGGAAAAATACTGTGACTTTACAGTTAAAAAGAAAATCATGGGCGCCACGAATGAACAATATATCATTTTAAAATAACTAGTTCTGGCAAATTATGCCGCTAGCTCAGGGGTTTTTACAATTACAAAGTGAGAACATGGACCTATCCTCTCAAAGTCGCTTACGGGTTCTGTTTCACGGAATGCACAATCAGATGGCTTGGTCGTAATAAGTTACCATTGTAGTCCTGCGTCTGATGTCTGCGGTGACTGTAGCGGACCCACGATATGTGAGATTATCTCACAAGTCGGCTATAGGCATCTCTGGTCTGACAATGCGCATCATCGCATTACCGGCTGTGTTGCTGTGATAAGCTTGCTCCAGCAAGGCAAGCTGGCAGCCAGAAATCGTACAACGGCAGTTGGCGAGAGAAGCCAACTTTCCAAGTCAACCTCAGACTAGACTCGCATAGCTTGGACTCGAAGATCGAAGTCAGAATGTCCAGCTCCTCGCTCTTCGGTCCACGAGGAAACTTCTCCCTCCACCCATTTGTAGTCTCGAAGCTCACATATAACAAAAATTCCCAGGATTTTAAGTTATACGCTCATTTGGATTGGATCTTCAGGTCGGCACCTAATGTCACGTGATATCCCAGATATGTGATTTGGCTAGAGTATCTAACAGAGGTCGGACATATTCGGCTAAGTTCGCCGGGGCGAGGGAACATTCGGGTTTCGGACGGCAGGCTTTTCCCGCCAGGTGAGTGACGTCGTTGACCGCCCATCCCCAGGGAGCAGAGTGTGTGGTCTGGCAAAACCCCAAATCCGCGACGTCCCGTCGCCATGATTCGGGAAGACCAAGATTAGCTTCAAGCCTACATAGCTCAATAATTCTTGAATATTCGCTTTACCAAGATACATTGTGTGTTCATCATTTCATTACAGTCCTCACTTGGAATCTTGTGTACTTTAGAAAATTACAACAAAAATCTATTTAGGTGGTCGCCCAAGATTTATGTAAATTACTCTTATATTATTACATATATAATAAAAATGCACCTTGTAACGTGGCGACAGCGCGGCTCGTTACAAATCAAATTCAGACCTAAGAGTAGTCATAGTTCGAAATAAAATAAAACAACATGAACAGTAAATAGTTACGTCTGGTAATATCCAGCAAGCTTCATTAATGTTTATTTGCATTGTACGGGTACAGGGTATTCAAAAAGAACAAGAAAATTTTGATTTTTTATTTCCACAAACTACCAAAGATACAATATGTCACACACATTACTGGATAGAGGAAGATTCAAAGTTTTACTGTGTTGCGGATCTCAGAAGGCTCCGTGCAAAAGTTCTTCTAATATACTCGTCTTCGTTTTACGTTCGAGGATGACCAGTGCTTTTCCCTGTGCATTTGCAACCATCTTATACGAATTTCTTGTGTCAATCGTAAATCTGTTAATGATAGGTGGCACTTTATTGGACATACGACGGAATGCAGGCTGTACGTCAGTTTTTACGTACTGTAATGCAGAAAGCGACTTCTCCGCTTAAACAGCGCCGTTTGCGGCAGCGAATGAAACTAAGCCCATTACCACGGTGCGCGGTGTGGTAATACGCGCCTTTCATCTTTTACCGCCTGGCGGTGCGTCGAGGCGCGCCATACCTGCTAGTATATGCGCAAAGATGAAAGGCGTCCACAAACACGCGCCGAGGGAGGCGCCGTGGGAACACGCCTTAATAGGCGAGATTACAAACTTCGCCTCGCATTCGGGAGGACGGCGGTTCGAATCCCCGTCCGGGCATCCAGATTTGGGTTTTCCATGGTTTCCCCAAATCACTCCAGGCAAATGCCGGGATGCTTCCTTCAAAAGGCCATAGCCGAATCCCTTCCCATTCCTTGCCCCCATCCTTGCCCCCCATCCTTTCACGTCTCTAAATACCTCGATGTTAAAAAAGAGACGTAAAGCAGTTACGGAAAAAAAAAAAAAACTTCGAACTTTCATGTATCTAGTGACGTGTGACACTTATTTGTATCTTTTATAGTATGTGAGACATAAAAATGCAAAATCCTTCTTCCTAAATAGACTTTTTTTTTGATTGGTCTGTATGTAGATTAGACAGAATCATTAAAGATACTCGTACCCTAGACCGGATCTTAACATGTGATAATTGCAAGGTTAAGCCAGTGATCTCAACCACAAGCAGCAGTGGCTGGCGAATATAGCAGTACGTTGTAATGTAATTTTAGTCTAATTGTAGGTACAGTAAGTATACTGACGTGGAAGACGAGATGCTCCCGGACGGTGAGGGCTCCCACGAAGAGATCCTTCTGTGGAACGTAAGCGGACAACGCGGCGAGGGCGGTTGCCGTCAGCTGTCTGCCGTTAAGGTCTCTGGCGCCACCAGAGATGCGAGTGCGGAACGTAAGCGCGTTCAGCAGACTTGTCTTGCCCGCCCCGCTAGCACCCATCACCGCAAGTAGTTCTCCGGAGCGCGCCTCTCCACTCACTGAAACAACCGCAGAAAGGAGTCAATAGCACGATACTCGGCATAGTAAGAAAGATTCAAACCATGGAGGTAGGAAAAGAGAGGAGACAAGGTGTCGCTTAAACTGCGAAGCAGCCTGTAAACTACGGAGCCGACTGCGCATGCGCGGCCGCCATCTTCGTGAGTTCAAAATATTGATCTGTTTTCATTAGCTTCATGCTATGTAAATTTCATATTCGGATATTTCAAAGTGTTTTATAATGCCAGATTGTGTTTCCTATGGTTGCACAAACAGAACAAGTAAAAAACAACCTGGAATAATATTCCATAGGTAAGTCACGTTGAAATTATTGTTCTTGAAGTATTTGTAGTGCGCCGTCTGCAAGACATAATAGATGTCATTATAGATTTATAGTGCCTGTTAAAAAGTTTATTCACAGCTCTCAATAGGACCAAGGTGTTATCAAATATGCCTAGAACCATTTTATCTTACTATTTTTCACCTGTGGATCAAGTTTACATCGCGATGAAGCAAATACAATATTCTATGTGCTTTAGGTCCGGTTGTACCTAATTTATATTGAAAGTGTTTGATGAAATTAATTGTGATAATTTGTGATATGCGATCTAGTAATCGTAATGAAGTCCACTTTGTTGTTATCTGAAATGTAATTCGCAAGTGTTTGGTTGCATTTGCATCGTTTAACTTTTTAGCGGCAACATTAAGTCAAATTGTGATTAGGTTGAAATGCAGCCTGTAGCAGAATATTGTTTTTATAGTATAAGGAACAAATTATTTGTTATTAGTAACTTATTGAGCACCTTGTTAGTGACACAAGCTTGCGAATTTTGATATATGGTAGCAAGATAATTACACTGGCCGGTCCTATCATTACCGTGGCACCATAATCTGATGATGAATACTTATGTAAATTAACGAAACTAATTGAAAGTAAAGAACACAATGTTTTGATATCTCGCTTAGTCCTCTTTTCTTTTGGTCCAGGCCATTTCGACCTAACCACCTCACTTTTGAGACAGTATATCACGAGAACTAATCGAAGTACATATACATATATATATATATATAAGAAATCATCAACAGATTGTGGCCCCACGGTAATGATAGACTCCCCTTGCACTGATGCTGCTGACGAATTTAAATAGGTCTATCGAATACCAGTGCAACTACTTCTGAGTAAGCCGTGAATTCTTTTGAAGGTTTCAGTGGTTTTAAAGTCTTAACCATTCATCTAGGCTATTTTAAAAATTTCATATAGGACTTGCATATGCTGGTAAATAGGTCTAAACCTATTTTTCTTGATTTTGTGATCTTTCTCATCAAAGATTTTGAAAGGATTAAAATTACTGAACTTGAATGTGGTAATATAATCAATTTGAACAGCTATCTAATCTATTTGAAATAGCAATATTACGCTTAGGTCTTTTTGTATTTTTTTGCGACTGTAGGGAGAAAAAAAAGTTCTGTTTTGGCATACAAAATTCGTATCAAAAATTATTTATCAGGTTGTTTTCCTTAAATTCTGATGTTTATAGGTTATACATGTGACCCCATAAGACTTAATTATTAGTAATGCGAAGGTTAACAACGAAGAAATTCTTCCTTTCCATATACATTCCCTGTGTTTCTTGACCCTACCAATATGGCGACCTCCCCACCCCACCACTCTCCTCTCGGCGTCACTTCGTAGCTTGGAGAAGGTCCCATACGTGGTCTCCTCTCTTTTCTTTGCTCCATGATTCAAACAACAGGAAGCAGGTACTATATCTTTGGTCAGTGCACCGAGCGTGGTGGGTGAGCGTATAACGCTCAGGCCTCGCATTCGGGAGGACGCCGGTTCGAATCCCCATCCTGGCATCCAGATTTGGGTTCTCCATCGTTTCTCCATATCACTCCAGGCAAATGACGGAATGCTTCCTTCGAAAGGCCACGGGCGAATTCCTTCCAGTCCCTAGTTCTCAGTCCCATCCCGCCTCTAATGACCTCGACGTCGCCGAGGCGTAAAGCCATATAAAATTAGTCAGTGCAATTTTGCCAGCTAGTTTGGCCACTATATAATATCATGTAATCATATCGTATTTCTTTATAATGACCATCTCTTTTCATTCGCGTACTACTCATTTTTTTCCCATTATCACCAATGTTACATTCCTAAATTTCTCTTCCTGGTCTACTGTCTTCCAATGACTCGGAATCTAACTCCTCAGTCAATGATTGTGTTCTACTATAATTTTCATGTAAAGATATAGTGCCAACCTTTGTAACGCCTTCAACTCCTGTATCTGGTACTAATATCTGGATCGTATCCTACACCACCATAATCAACATACAGTCTGACAAACGAAAAGTGCGCTACCTCAATTCTCTAAAAGCCTGCTACATCCCCTTATCATCATCTCCTGATGATGCGGGATCTGCCCAATGCATTGTGCTCCAATAGAGCTTATTATCAAATGATATATCGATATATTAATACATCTAGCAGTCCCTCATCCACTTTATATTAGTACAAAACATTAATTTTTCATACATGTATGTGTACGGTGTACCTCTAGTAAGCTGATAATTTTTGGCATTTACGTTAAATCCATTTCGACCTATACAACTAGATTTATATCGTTTCTAGATAATTTCTAGGGTTTATAAAGTCTTCTGGGTGAATAGTGTGCTCCATAAGTTCAGCCAAAAAAATACAAAAAGTAACACTCATCATAACAAAACATATTTTGCACCGTTCATAGGCCAAATACAATACTCATTCTCTCTCTTAGAAAACATTGTAACCTCTACAAATATCTGCAGGATCTTTCTTCATCTATATATAGCTTATATGATATACAAGAGGTCTGTTCATTTTAGAACCATTACTCCGAAAGAAAAATAAAACTGTTAAAAAACGAAAATAGTTGCCATCTGAGTAAACCTTAATTTCCAAGCAATTCAATTTCTGACTGTAAACTATCAACACAGTCCCAGCGCTGGTTCCTTGTGGCACTTCTTTTAGGTTTCCATTTATTTTACCTGTAATAACCTTTTACTTTCTATTATCTTTATAATTCAACAATTCTTCCGCGTAGGAAGTTGTGTTTTATCTACCTCAAAGGTTGTTACCTTACTTACTTTTGTTTCAAATAATCGAAAAGGAGCCAAGCTGGTGGGCATCCATCTTTTTGATTTCTGGTATATTTCCATATGAATGTAGATACAACCGCAATCATACATTATATCTAACTCCAAAAATTTAACTCATTCGAAAATAACATTTTATGAACTTTCTTTGGTAAAATTATAATATTAGTATTTTAATATTAATTTTATAGCAATACACATGAAACAGGATTAGGTATCAGAAATGATTTACTGGAAAAATGTATCAAGGTCATCTGAGATGAAATACTATTGTTGGGAGATTCTCTTCCGTTTAATTATATGGCCTTCGTTTTAACTTAAAAAGGTAAATCCGAACGTTCCAGCCAAACTCTGCCATGCAGTTCTTTTAGAATGAATTGATTCTCCTCGTAACCAATGCTACTGCACTTGCCGCATTCCAGCAGACTATGCAAGTTCTCTGTCGCTTTTTTTTGTAAGAAAAACTCCGCATCGGTTTCGTTCGACCTGTTGCGGTCATTTCATAACTCGTGCTACTGGTATGGATTACTACTTGCTCCTGCTTGTAGTCCAGACCTGTTTTACTCTTACCTGACACTCGTCTTTTCGCATCAGCAGGTGACTTCTGACGTTTCACAACTAGGGTTTCAGACACATCAGAAGACAAGAGTAGAGAAGAGAAGAGAAAATCAAAGGTTGTTAATAATTAATTATCCAAAGATACAGATGACTATGAGAAACTTGATAAAAAATTCAATATGTACAAGCGTTTCATACCACTAAGTTTACTGTGTAAAATATAAATGCTCCCATACAGGTAGCTGATACAACTCGCTGATCGCTAACTTAGACTGCATAAGAGTTTAAAATAAATAATGTCTCTGACATAGGTACAATTAACGATTTTTGGGAAAAATTATATACGCCCTTTCTTGTGACATATTAGAGTGGCTCCAGTTACAGAAAACATTCACAATGGTTTCTATTTGCCCGTCCGTATACTTGCCAATTCGCTGGGAAGCATTCATGTCGCCATTTGTCAGTGAAAGGTGAAAGATATGTTCTGTTTGAAAAGTGTTAATTGTACGTGTTGTTATTGATGGCTAGCTTGGAAACTTTTCAGATATCCATATAGCAAAATACGGAAAACAAGCCAAAATCAAGATGGCTGATATATCAAGTATGAGATTGGAACTGCTTCTCCGAACCCAGCATAGCAGTGCTTCACCGTCACTTGATCAAGTGATAGCTTGAAATCATCAAATTTTGGAAATCGAGACGAGTCATTCTGTTTTACAGACACAAAGAGTTATAAAATGTTTCAAGTACACCTCTCTCGAACTGAACACAGCTTCATGTGAGGAGAGTGAGAAGGGGAAGAGCAGTAGGGAGAGAGAGGAATATGGGAGGGGGAAGTGGGAGAGAGGGAAATAGAGAGAATGGGGAGAAGGGGAAGTAGAGGGAATGGGCAGAGGGGGAAGTAAGGGAAGGGGATCTTGGGGAAAGACGGAATGGGAGAAGGGAGTAGAAGTTTGTAATTATTAAGCGTGTGAGAATAGTGTATTCTATCCAAAACTACTGTTCTATACATGTCTCCAAAAGAGTCCAGCTTCGGTCGAATTCACCATACATCGACTCTTCGGGGGTTACTTGCACAATGAAATCAGTTCTTTTTAAAATCAAGAAGACCCTCTGGCTAAATATTTGCTAAGAACTTTGGCTGACTACATCACGCTGCTGTCAATGTAATATTTCCTCCCGTCGCAGTTGTTATTCTCCTTGTGAACGTGCGCGTAGCGTGAGGTAAATTTGAATTGAGATGCGCCATGGTTCTTGATATTGTACTGAGATGTTCCGGCCGCATGCGATCTGTTCTGAATTGCCTGGCCATTACAGTGGCTTAAGAAAATTTATCGGCCCATGAGTCCATTTTCATAACAGTTAATAGTTGAGTGGTTCTTTAGCAGCTAAACATGTGTTTAATAGGTAAATCACAATTACAAAAACAAACAGTTAAAGGCAAATGCATCCAGCATTAGTATCTTTTTGATGAGTTTAAATGATTAAAATAACTTTATTGGTTGCGTCTAAGGAAATAACAAGTTACTTTACTGCTGTTGAACATGTCAATCATTGCATAACACAGTTTTATTATTATCGTTTATTTTAGGATCCATATATCGCTCAGAACGTATATACTATCATGGATCAGTTTGTTTTCAGAATTTTTTAGGTTGGTTATAGAAATTGTTTCTCCTTGGCCCTTTGTTATTTTAGACTAATAATGTTAGGTTGCAAAAATTCCTTGCATTTAGGAATTTGAAAGAAGATTTATTCCTGAAGAAAAGAGTTGTGAGGGCAAAATTAAAAAAAATGAAAGCTTTTAATGTTTTGTTTGTCGTTTTTTATTTGTTTATTTACTTTTGTTATTTTTTATTTTGTGTTTTCTTTTCAGAGGTTATGGTTGTGGCGAATTGCTGGAATCGAAACATTTGTTACCGTTTAAGGAGACCAAGCAATCGTCAAATTCTTCTCGTTCAGACAGAACATTAAACTTTTATGACGACAGTTTAAAACACATTATTGCACTTCGTGTGCGCTGCTAATGTGAGAATTGTAGAGATTATCAGCTTTGAGTAATCATCCATCTATCGACACCAACCTTTCAGTGGCATAGAACTGTGGATACTCTGTGATTTAAGAGAAAACAACAGATTTCAGTGAGGTGGCCAATTGTGATTCTTAGCCCGATCGTGATCTTTTATGTAGAAAGCAAAGTCTATCATTCCGGTCAACAATTATAGTGGTAACGAGGTATGATGTATTTATGCCATTATTAAAAAATTGACAAGCCCCAAAATAAAAAGAATTTTCCTGAACATAAGACAAATACCAACCGCGGCAGAGAAGGCCACACACTGTTTCCAAGGAATATATTAGTTCTTTCTTTCGTTGTCTGAAATATGAAAACTGTTACAGCATTTTTTTTCTTTTTTTGCGTATGGCGTCGACGTTTAGGTCCTTAGAGACAGGAAAGTACTGGGGACAAGTAACGGGAAGAAATTAGAGGAATTCGGTCATGGCCTTTTGACGGAAGCATCCCAACATTTCGCCTGGAGTGATTTGGGGAAACCTTGGAAAAACCTAAATTTGGATGCCCGGAAGGGGATTCGAACCTGCGTCACTCTCCAAGGCGAGACCAGAATGTTACCACTGACCTAAAACACTCGTTAAAACTATTGCCATATCCTAAAATAGCTGTAAATGTGTGCACCATTTACCAGTGTGGCCGTTTATAATACTACCATAGGTCTATGAAAACAAAGATTGACTTGCGCTGAGTGGAATGAGAGCAGACTCTTACCGTCTCTGAGCAGGTGTTTCTTGTGTCTCTTGCGGGCTCCCCTGAGTAGCAGCAGGCCAGACCTGGAGGGTCCACTGCTGTAGGCGTCGATATGCCTCCACGAGTAGACGAACCCTGAAGGCGGTGGTCTGGGCCTCAGCTCCAGGAAGTTGGACGCCTCAACACACGATGACGCCGCCTCGGTGTCCGTCGCAGCCGGCGTCGACCAGTATTGCTGTAAAGGTCATTTTGGATATATGCTTTTATTTGGAATAATGAGGATTTTTAGGTAGAAGAAATATTTCTTAAAGTTGATGGAGCCTCAAGTCAGAATAGTATGCAGGTGCTATCGTTAGCAAGTGCTGTTTATTGGTAAAACACTGACGGTTGACTAAGAAGACATCGCTCCGTTTATTGAGGCAAAACCAAACTTACGTGCGAGCACAGCGAGCCATTTTCAAGAGCACTTTTTCGATCATTACCAACGAGTCAATATGGGTTAATTCTGTGACTCACTAGCTTGCTTCGCTTTCATGATTCCATCATTTCAATTTGCCATTCAATCAGTAAGTTCTCTCACAGTCACTTTACGAAGCCGAAACGCGGCTCAGTCAATTATTAATGTTTGTATAGACTATCGGGAGTTATTCTTGCAGATCGTGGTTTCAACTGTATTTATACAGTCTTCGGTGGCCAATAAAAGGAACTCTTAAATCAATAGTAGAATACGTTACTTTTTTTTATATATATATTTAAACGTTTCTCGGGTAACAAACCGAGTGATGTTGTTATTAATGCACAATATTTCGGCGGCTTTATTCTCCGTCGCCATCTTCAGGTGCAGTTGCAAGTCTTGAAGTCTGCCTTGAAGTCAGCCTTGAGCGTGTTGTTTGTAACAGTTTACAAGTCAACGCTTAGAACAACAGAAGACAGAAAACATCTTCAATAAAGAAGATAGCACAAGAGGAATAGAAGATTTATCAAAGGTCCCGTAGTTCAGTAAACTTCAACATTCAAGTCTGCTCCTACCAAAAGTCCACAAAGTCCACAAAATTCACCCCCATCCGCTCAGCCTACTTGGCAACGTAAAGTTAGGCACAGGGGATACAAGTCTGCCATTTACATTGCTGCACAACGGCGAGTAATCAGCCTTATCAATAATACATGAATTAAAGGTGTATCAGGCAGTAAATTCAACCTTTGACTGGGTAAGCGTTATTGTTGGTAGCCGATAAACTCGTCTACCAAACAAATATTGTATCGATAAATAAATTAAAACATTACTCATATTGGTTTTGAAAGGGATGTGATCGCTAATTTTTATTTAAGTCTTACGTTTCGCTGTTTTCAGATAGCATTGCTACCTGTAGTCGAGGATGAGAATTTTTCAGATGTCCCCTGTAAGTGGTTCATAACCGGCGACAATTCTGGCCGTACATACTTAGAATACTGTAATTAAGGTTTATCATCTTCCATGCAGAACTGTAATAAACATAAGGCCTTATGGCATAACAGCGTAACACATAAAGCTAAATTCGTGTCTCTTCGAAACCTAACAACAGGGCTCAAAACGATAAATTTATAATGATTTAATCTAATTGCGATTGTGCGTAAGCTCTGGTGACAATTTTCGCACTCATCTTTTTACGCTTTTTCTGTTATTATTATTATTGGTATTTTATCTTAAATTATTTGCGTTTAATTTCCCCACTAACATACTTTTATCTTAACGAATTTTAATGGGCTACACAAAAAATCTACAAGACGTCTAGATAACACTATCTGACATGTGTTTTGTGAAGAACAACTTGAATCTGACTGACGACTTTGGTTCAGAAAAGACAAAGTTGTTACAGTAATTCTCACCACTGTGTTGGCGGCACGAAGTTGCAATTAAGTACCACAGCAGAAACTCTGTGACCTTCACGTTAGATATTTATATCCATCCCAGCTTGGCAAAAGTATTAATGTTATTGTTCATGTTAAAAACTCTAGGAGTTTATTCAGATGATACTTTTTCCCGAGTATAAACGGCGAAACCAAGATTCAAATTCCGTTGTTAGACGTCTTTGTTTATAGACAGATACGATAGTAAATGACTAGTTATTTTTAAGGAATCCAAATTCATTTTTGACTGAGCCTAATTGATGTATGAAAAAAGTTTTGAGGTCAAGGCACCAAGTAAAGAACATATGAATCTTTCGAAAAAGCAATTCCAACTGCATAATGATTGTTTGATATTCGTGTCTAGAATGATGTGAAATTTATGACTGTATTGCAACCTCGTACTACTGATGTGATACGGTGAGAACTCAATATTGAGGTTGGATTACGACCATTCGAAACACTAAAATCTCAATTTTCAGCGAAGTTGTTAGAAAAACACGAAATGTGCCTCACGTTACCGATCTTATAAAATCACAAACTCACTTGCTAAAGTGTCCAAACTACTGTATGGTATGGTATAGTGAAATTAGCAGCTTAAAACAGTACTTGTTCGCAGATTCCAATGTTATTTTGAACAGATAGGATTATTGTAGCTCGGCTCAAAAAAAATCTTGAGGCAAGACGTTTTGCTATTTATATAGTGCATTGAGTAGGGAAGCTCACATTTGAAAGTGTTGTAAATAAAAAAGTGAATTGATCAAAAGTATTTATTTACTCAAGAATCTATCGGTTTTGATTTTATTTCCTCCAAACATTTTCCTTCCAAAATTTGCATTTAATTTGTTGGGGAAAATGTGTTTGCACTACGTCATTCGACTTCCTGGCAGTTTGGCCGGTCGCTCCATCCTGTTAGAAACACATGCTTCTGGTAAATTGGGTGTTGTTTTCCACAATAGGAACAAGAAAAGTGTTAATCATGTAAGTATATGGTAAAAAATGTCGTTTACTGCTTGACAATTTTGAAAGAAATATGTACCAATTATACCGCTGGCGGTTGTAGCGCACCAAACAATGACCAACAGTTTTTGTTGTCTCTCTTTCGGATTTGTCTGGACCTTATACCTACAGTTTTAGCGTTTCTTGTTTAAATACCCATCTAAGTAGTGGCGGTTCCAGGACGGGGCGGGAGGATGGAAGCTAACGGCCTCAAGCCCCCCGAAAAGCTTCTAGGTCACCCAAATGTTATCCGTAATTTCGGGGACTTCCTTTTTTTTTTTTTTTTTTTTTTTAAAAAGATGTTGGCATGAGATTTCTGTCTTCGATGCCTTCCCCCCCCCCCCCCCCTCTTATAAAACCTACCCTCGCCCGGGTAAAATCAAACCATAATCCTAGCTCCCCCAAACCAAAATCCTGGATCCACCACTACATATAAGTGAAAATGTACCTCATTGCCGAGGATAATTTTGTTAAGGAAAAACTTCCAATATCCTTTCAGTGCATGTTTTTGTAAAAAGATAATCATTTTTACACGCTTTATATTAGCTTGACTTGTATGTATGTATATATGAATGTAACGGAATTTTACAAATCCATTTTGACCCACTTCCAGACGTCCGAGCAGTTTGAAATTTGGCACACATATTAAGAACCGGTGACAATACAATAATTTCATAGCTATATCCTGCTATTCTAATTACTTTGACAGTAACAACAGAAAAATTGTTGAATATCGTGGAATTTTGCAATTTAATTTTAACCCAATTCCAGATGTCCAAATTGTTTGAAATTCTGCTCATGTATTGATAACTGATTTCAATGCAATAATTTCATAGCTATGTCTTATTATTCTGATTACATTGACAGTAAAAACATAAAAATTTTGAACATGTTTCAAGAACCGTTGACAACGTCTTAGCAACGTCCTGCTATTCTCGTTACTCTGACTACACGTATCCTATACTTGATGGGATTACTGAGTTAGGCAAATGCAGCCGCGACATTAGTGCACAGGTGCGATTCGAGAAATCTTCGTCATTTGGCGACCACACCCTTGGGAGATTTCCCGCTCAATATAGCCATCATCATCATCATCATCGTTCTCCAGTTTCCCGGGTGTGATTTACGAGCCTTCGTTGCTGTAGACTATCGTCTTCCGCTGTCTCCTATCCAGAAAGGTTTCTCTGTCTGCAGTCGCTTAACGTGATGTTGAATAGTAAGTATTCGAAATATTACTTCGTACTATTATAGAAAAGTAGCCTTCCTCGTTTACCCTGCTGTTGGATCTCTTGTTGAATTGACCATTTAATTGTATTTTACTCGTGGCAATAATAATTAAAAATGAAACTACAACTCAAAGAAAAAGAGAGATTAGCGAAGAAAAGCCAACAGTAAGAAACATACTTTTTAAACTATCTGAACTAAAAAGTTAAAAATAAAATTGTAGTTTTAAAAACTAAAATCACACTTTCGTAATAATGTGAACTAAAAGGTTAAAAATAATATTTAAATATAAACATTTTGTTTACCAGTGATAGGACGTCCCACAATTCAGGATAAATTATTTTTTTTTGAATAAGCTTAAGGTATAAAGTCACTGATTACAAAATTAACTTTAATGTTAAAAAAAAGCGTGGGGTGCGCTCTACATAACTTTTGACAATGACTCTGTCTTTACAAACATCCAACGACAAAAAATATAAGACAACTGAAATAGCACCCCATGCTTTTTTTACATTAAAGTTAATTTTGTAATCAGTGACTTTATACTTTAAGCTTATTCAAAAAAAAAAAAAAAAATTATTTTGAATTGTGGGACGTCCTATCACTGTTAAACAAAATGTTTATATTTAAATATTATTTTTAACCTTTTAGTTCAGATTACTACGAAAGCGTGATTTTAGTTTTTTAAACTACAATTTTTTGTTCAATGCTTGCACTAGTTATATTATGTATGGATGGAAATGAATTTTTTTCTTTCATAATTACGTGAACAGTAGACCTGAAGGCATCCAAACGGCAACGCCGGAACGCTGTGGATCTGCAAGGATTGAATCACTCACTAGACGCACGTTTTCCTTGCTTGATATAGTATTCGTGGGTCCCGGTATGGGTTGTTTGATCCCACTTCCCGATTGGCAGAACTTCTTAAACTACTTTTTTTTTAACAGTTTTAACAGGTTACCACTTGTTGGAGAACCTGTTGGTTTACAAATATTGTATTGAAACAGAAGTTCCGAAGGCCTACAGCATAAGAATCACTATTCTAGAACTAAGTTTCAATCGCAAAAGCACGTTGCGCTCCCATCAAATCCTACATGGTGGCTACTAAATCCGAACGTTGGGCGCTTCGATTAAGACCTCTTCCCTTCTCCTCGCATCAATTGATGCCGTATAATTTGAAATTTGAACATTCTCACTGGACATTAGTGTTATTGCGCTAGACCAGTGGTTCCCAATTAGTGGTACGCGTACCTCCAGGGGTACGTGAGGTTGCTCCCGGGGGTACGCGAGGTTCTCTCTTGACTGAGGTATTCAATAAGACAATTGAAAAAAAAAAAAAAACAATTACGCAAACATTACTACCGCCAAAATATATTTTAAGACAGTCAAACGGTGTGTGTGTGAATTACATTTCTGTAATGCTGTGGCTGTGCGAAGCACTAGACTGGAATGAACGCAGAGGCATATGTAACTATAAGGGGGTACGCGAGGTTCAGCTCTTTCTTGAAGTGGTACTCGGGAAAAACTATTTGGGAACCACTGCACTAGACAGTTCCCAACAAGCGGTCGCGCATGATTGAATATAAACTTCAGGTACTTTTTTTTTTTTAGATTCAGGTGTTGAGGTTGTGGTCGCTCGAGCCGGTTGCGGGTACAAGTAAGAAACGAGAAGAAAATCCACGATGGCAATCGGCTTGAGTACTTTCTGGAAAATCTAAATATGGGTGATTGGACGACAATTTGGATCAGCATCGTCCAGAAAATTGGCCCCAAGTATTACCACTCACCCATCAGGCTCTTCTCCAGTTCAGGTCTTCAAATGCCAAAACCAACATAACCTTGTATTAAACGTCCTATGCTGCTGCAGTTCCTATCATTGGTTATGGTGCCTACTCTAATCGTTTACGCTTTACTCGCCCTTGTCTGCACTATATTCTGCCTCTCTTCTTCATCAACGAACGATGTTTCTGAACCATACGGCAAATTCGGAATAAAAGTAGTTTCTTCTGCAGATTCTCGCTCAAATAATTACTAGGTTTGCTTCTCTGGAATTATTCCAGCAGGCTGCGAGAAACCGGATTCCCGGTAACGTCGGTCAGCTCACGGTTTTGTAAACGGCACCTGCTCTACATATAGCTGCCTAAAATTCTGTTTTTTTTTTTATTTTTTTAAATCCAGACAACATTTAACGCTTTAAGCAATTTAAGTAGGAATGAATTACTAACTATTCTAATTTTTGTTTCCGTTTTTCCTGAATTTTACTGCACACATAATTCTTTGGAGGATTGGCCTTTAGAGTAGATACTTTATTTTCTCATAAATAATTTTTTGACACACAGATACTACTATTAAGGACTGAACGAAAATAAGTAAAATGAACAAGATTTCATCAAGTTCTCTGGACATTATTCTTTATTAGGACGTTGCAAAGGTGATAAACTGCAAACTTCCTGAATGTGTTTTTTTACCAGTTTTATTTATTACGTATTTACTTACACATTCACAAATCTAATTTGGATTCTCTAATTAACTTTTTCTTCCAAGCAAATAGATGCGTTTTCTTCACATTAGGTAAACTGAAATAATCTGTTAATATCGTTCAGAGTTTAATTTAAAATGTTTTCGATATTTTTGCTGGTTAATAAACATGTTATTAGTAAAAACTTCAGCTGCTCCATTTGAGATAAACGGTGTATAATTTTCTCCTGCCGTCACGTGTAACCTAAACCAATAATTTCTAAGTTATCTTTTTTTTCGAAATTACGTGTTCTTGCAGTGACCTTAGCGGCTTGCTTTGAGCGGAATTTTGTGATACGCGAAAGTTTATGAGACGTCTTCGACTGGGACAACAGTTCAACCGACAGTTTTTAGTATGACCTTGTACTCACCTACAGCAAGTACACTTTATGCACGTCTCGCACCGGCGTATAAAAAGCAAGATATCCAACTGCAAGAAGTGCATTTACTTTAATGTGTGCAATAAACTGCCCACATAAAAAAGGAATACCAGCCAGGTTTAGATAATATAGAATTATGTAAAATAACTTGTCACACACGTTTCCAGAGTAATAAACTTACTGAAAACTACTGACAATCAGCTCATTTTACTGCAGGATTTACAAGTATGGTGTGGAAATGTAGCATCTTCGAACATACAATAGTAGTTGTTTGCAATGAGAAGTAAACTGGTAGGGCGACATAGTAACGTTTTGTTTATTTAAAGATAGTAGTGATCACCAAATTCCCCCTCAAATTTAGTGATACATTATTACTAATTGTGTTGAAGTTTATGGCCTGATTGTATTTTCTCTGCACATTTACCAATACGTTGGACTAATTTTTAATTTAAATTATTTCATTGCTTGAAGTAAATTGTAATTTATTCATTCCTTGACTCCCTCCCTTTCATCTAATGGAAACTTTGCCACCTCCTTAGGCACAAAATCTACTTTATAAAATTCATTGTAGCTGGAGACTGGACTCCCCTCAATGGTTCGGCAAACTTCGGCAAATCTCGATAATGCCCGAAGTGTTAGTTACACTGACTGAAACCTCAAACTTAAAATTCGACAGGAGTAGCTTTCGATAAAGCTCTCCGGCCATCCTGATCTGGGTTTTCCCTGGTTTTCCCAGATCATTCCACGCGAATGCTGGGATGGTTCTTCACAATAGCCCATGGGCGTCTCCTACCATATTCCGTATATCCCTTCGAAACTATTACCCTTTCGGATAGGTGCCATTAACCCTCTGCCACACACTTTTAGTGAATCGCAGAATAATAGTAATAGTAAACCACAGTGCTGCTTAGCTTAGCAGGAAATTTTAAATTAGTAACTGAATTGACCTCACTTAAGCTTATATTGTTAAATGGAAACGTAAATTCCTAATAAATAGTTGAATTTTATTTTATTTGCACGTAGATTCTTAAAAAGAAGTGTAACTGCTACGCTAGCTAAAAGGCGATCGTCTGTTGTGGAAGTGAATGCACAAAAAGTACGATGGACAGAGATAAAAAAAAAACTATACTGAGGGGCAGAAATTAAAAAAATTACAAAGAGACGTTCGTCTAAATACATGTTAATATTTGCTAATTTACGAAGACTAGATGCAGAAATCCATGTAAAGAGAAGAGCATCCGATATTTACGTACTAATTTCTGTAGCCATTACTAGGACCCGGTCACAACATATCGGAAGAATATATTTGACAGAAGATAAGAAACAGTGAAATTTACACGAAACGTAAGTAATCACGAAATATATCAGTCAAATAAATAATAATCGTTCGTTATTGAAATTACAGTTTAATTGGAAACTCTTTCATAAAAATTTCCTTTAAATAATATCAAATGGAGTTATTTTTAAAAAAACCTAACCAAATATTCCGAGAATGTAATCATAGAAGGTTTACTAACAATGTCGCTCGTTGGATCGGCGTAAACCTCACTAGCAGCAGCTTTATAGGCGCTAGGATCCGTCCTTGGGGTACCGGAGGAACTCACTACCCCCTAAGAACCATACTGCGGATACCCACCACTTCACTACACCCCCGCCTTGGGATTGGGCTCTTCCGAATTACCTGCCGTTGTATCAGAAGTATTTCCGCTGCGTCAGCAGGGACGGTGGGGCATAGCGCACGTGGCCACCCTGAAGGGGTGCACATGGGGAGTCGCGTGTAGGCAGCGCCGCCACCAACTGGTCCGAAGACCTCCAAGTTACCAGTTCGTATATCTAGCTAGCTACCCCTCTGCTTATCCCCGCCAGTAACCGTAGCAACGGAGCATTTGGCGTGGCGCGCTCCATGCGCGTCCGTCCCTGCACTCATCCGCACACTCAAGCGTCGTCAGGGTGCGACACCGCACACGCACGTCCAAGTTTTGCAGAGCACTGTCCAGCGCGTACTGAGCAAGCAAAGGAGGCTCTGCTGCCCTGCCTGAGTCAGATGGTCGGACTCGCGCGCTGAGCAACTCCTACATATGTGGAGTTCCATTGTGGCAGCAAAGACGTGGTGTATGCTGGCGGCAGGGGGCGCTGAATCCAAAGGCTGGCCATACCGCGCGTCGCAGAAGCGGAACTATGACCGCTGCCTTCAACGACGCACGGAGGCAATCCCGGCACCGTATTGACGTCGTAGTTTGGTTGTTGTGTGATCTGTTGCCTTATTTGCAGCCGTAGTTGTGTTCTCCTTTCGAAGGCTGCTTTTGCGAAAACAGAGAAGGTAAAGGAAGTTTTCTTCTGTTTCTATCAACATTGCTCTCCATTCTGGGGCTTGGAGTGAGACTTGCTGTTCCAGTGTAGTCCGAAACTCGGCATAGCTGATTCAGGTTCTCACAATAACGGCCCATACACCAGCGGGAAAACAGGCAGTCTCGGAATGCAGTGGGATGCCCCCGTCGCAAATACTTCTAGTTAGTGGGCGACCGACAAGCCAGGGTTTCCCCGCCACAATTCCAAGCGTCATCCTGCCATCCCTCGATCGCCACACACACCGTCTGACAGACCGTCCTGGACTGACGTGTATTGTGCTGCGATGGACGCTCGGTTTGTTTTTGGGAAAGATGTCTTAACTGACTTTATTAAGCTGTATGAAACTTTCCCGTGTTTATGGAAATTGAAAAGTAGAGACTATTTAAACAAAAATTTAAAGAATGAGGCATACGAAAAATTACTATGTTTTTTTCAAACCGCATTTTCCGGATGCGGACGTGAAGTTTATTAAAACCAAAATTCAGACTATGCGTAATAGTTTCCGTAAAGAAATGCGCAAAGTGGAAATGAGCAAAAGGAGCGGAAAAGGAGTAGAGGATATCTATGAACCTTCCATGTGTTATTTCAAGTTACTCTTATTTACGAAAGATCAAGACATACCAGAAGAAAGCATTGAGACTGTAGAACAAGGTAAGCAATATCAATTAATTTATATTACTACATTGACATTATTGATATAAATTTAATACTCATGACGGTCTCTGTAATATTATTACTGATGTGAGGTAAAGTAAACAGTACAAATATTAAGTTAAAATATTTATTTCAGATGTAAACAATAATTACAAACGAGCAATTTTTTTTGTCATTACAGACTCTACTGATTAAAGTATTATAAACTCTACAGAAGAATTTTCTTACGCGGAAGAATGTTCAGTTATTACTAATCCAGAGTCGGAGAAAACAAAAACTGTAAGTAATTAAATATATAAAATTATTACCTTGATACATTAATGAAATGAACAGTATGAAAGATGAATAATATACGTAAAATACTTATAAATTTAATGTCTTTTCATGCAATCAAAATTAAACCACTGAACAATAAAATTAAGCTCTTGCTTGATCAATCACTTCGTCTTGCCAATTTATTCGTCCTTCCGTGTTAAAATATTCCCAATATCGCTCTCTATTCAATTTTGCAGCTTCAGTAGCGTTTCTGGCAGAATTTGCTTCCAGTGCTGTGAGAAGTGTGGTATCACCTTCATTTTCTGTGCTGTTTGACTGTTGTAAATAGGTTCTACTACTTCTTCTAAGAAAATTGTGCAATACACAGCAAGCCAAAACAATATATTGCATACTTTGTTCGTCTGTAATACTAATAGTTGTAAGCAAAATTCTAAATCGGGCTGCTAAAATGCCAAATGCATCTTCAACCACATTTCGGGCTCTCCGTCATCGATAATTAAAAATTCTCCTTCGGTAATTCAATTCTCTTTTACTAAATGGCCTCAGAACATGCGAATGTAGGGCAAATCCTTCATCACCAACAATAACAAAATTGTGACCAGCTGTGTTGTCTTCCTTTGCAGGAAAATTTAGTTTTCCTGAATTTAACAGTTGATAAAATCTTGTCCACTCCAGAGCGCCACTATCTGATAACCGACCCTGTTTCCCTACGTCAAGATATATAAACTCATAGTTGGAATTGACAAGTGCCATCAAAATAATGCTATAAAACTGTTTGTAGTTGTAGTATTTTGCACCAGAATTAGGTGGTGGTTTGATGCGAATATGTTTTCCGTCTAAAGCTCCACCACAATTAATAAACTGAAAACGATGGTTAAAACCATCTGCGATGTTTTTCCAATCTTCTTTGGATTTAGGGAACTGAAACAAAAAAATTTGCTGTCTTAACTGTTGTAATTAGTATTTAAATTAATTTCTAATGTTCATAAATAAGTATTTTTGAGAGTATGTAAATGGAGACTTTCCCGGCGTATTGATTCAATAAAAGTTTCTCGGGAGTCCAGCCGGATGGACTCCCGAGAAACTTTTATTGTATTTTTGAGAGTATATCGTTTTTCAGGATAAAATATCACCCAAGGAAGCAAAAAAAAGAAAAAGAAATTTGGAAGAAGATTTTTTCAAGACTTGTATTTCAACGTTGAGTAAAGAAGACATCGATGATGAACAAACTTATGTAGGTAAAAATGTAGCTGCTAAACTTAGGCAAGTTACTTTCCAGCAGAGAATTTTGGCTGAATCTTTAATACAACAAGTTTTAACGAAAGCTCTGTTAAATGAATTAACAAGAGAAACAGCTCTACAAGATCGTAGTGTATCGAACAATTCGTCTACTTCGTATGCATCAACTAGTATACAATCACAGTGTACAGTACTAAGCAGCGACCAGGAGAATAATCCTGCAAATTGTACCAGAATAGAACCTTCTAATAACTAGATGTAACAGTTAGAGAAATTAATTGAATGTTTTCTAATGTATATACCAATATGGAAATAAATAGATTTTAAAAATTGCTTTCATGGGAATATATTTTGCAATAACAAAAGTTACAACTCATGTCAAATTCCATTTTCCCCTCCTTAAACTGAATAAATAATAAATATTTTTTTGAAGAAGTACATATAAAGTTATATGCATGAACGTATATGTATACAGTGGCAAAAAATTAAGGGATTTGAAAGGGGAAGAGGGGTTGGGTATCTGCAAAGCAGAAAACCAAATGTATACAGTATTTTTTCTTTGTTTTAAAGTATAAGTGTTAAAAGTTACATCGAAATCGGATAAAAACTAAGGGGTGGAAAAGGTGCTGTTTATTTTTTTTTGTCAGATACCAAAATCCATTTATATATTTATACACACGTGAAAGTATTTACATATAATTTACCTTCAGATAATCATTCCTGAGTTCCTCGTACAATATTCTGCAGGTTTCAGGTATAATATGTCCCAAAGATTGAGCTGAAATTCCAGTTGAAAATTTAAGATATTCATATGACCTTCCAGTAGCCAGAAATCTCAGTGTTGCAACAAAACGTTCATACGGCGGGATGCATTCTCTCATTCGAGTGTTACGTTTTGTCATTCGAGGTTGAACTATACTTAATAATTTGCTAAACAGTGTCTCATCCATACGAAGGTAATTCTTAAAATCACCTGGCTCATTTGCCCTTAACTCTTGCAAAAGAGGCAAATGACTGAAAACTTCCTTGTTCTTTAACCAATCTTTGCACCAAACTGAACGTGATTTACGTTTTAACTTTTTCTTCAATAAAATATAACTAGCTGCACACAGCACAACCTGCCTTTTGGAGCTCATAGCTGACAACTGCCCCTTCAAGCGGCAGGTAGGAATTTCGCCCTGCTGAAATTCCAAGGGGCCCCGCCAGCGTGCAGGTATAGCAACGGTTTTGCCCCATACACACGAAGGCCCGGTCCGTAACGGGGAAGTGAGCGGCTGTGACCTTGAAGTTCCCCTCGTGTGTGTGGGCAACGGGAGGGTAGGCGTACGAGCGCCCAGGAATGAGGTGCGGCCGCTACCATCCCTCGCCCCTCGCTTGGACCGCTAGTGTATGGGCCGCTATTGAGTCCCGCCAGACAGGCGGCGAGCGAACAATGCAGCCACCCTTTCTAACTGAGTTGGCCAAGCATATTATGATCCCTTAGCTCCGGGAAAATACCCAGCGGGGTGAACTCACGGTCCCCGAGCGGGCAGTTTGGAGGTCACAGTTGACGAATAAGTCTGAGTTCGCACGAATCTCCAAAAGACAAGGTTTGCCTATCGTCACAGCCGATAGGAGAAGCGAAAAACAGCAGAACCAATCAACGACAGACTTTCCTCTTCATTTTGTAATGCCAGTGAAGTTTTGCTCTATGTGAACCGCGAGCGACGGGAGGAGGCTTTACCTGCGGACGCTGGAGGACACTTGACGCCGATTCTTCAGACTGGAAGGAGCGGATCTTCCGAGGTTGAAGATCGCTCCATCTTGGCATCGAACCTGAGGGTCAATACGAGCGTCCTGTACAGTGAGGTCGCTGTGCACTCATTCAGTACGCCGACTGAAGGACGTGGTGCACTGTCCGCTGTAGCCAAGGGGCTATAATAATTCCTCAGTCGAGGGAAACATATCGCCGCCACGGTAATCTTTCTACAGTGCAGTGTGGTACTTTCATTCGGTCATTGGGTACAGCCCTGTAACGACCTCTGAATGATTAGGAGTTCTCGCACCCCCAAATATTGAGCTAGCTGGGACAGACTTTCTTAAAGCCACACTTGGTAGATAATTTAAATTATCCTGGTGCCCGGAATTTGAAATCGGATACAGTTAATGTTAATATTGTATTTGATTTATGGTTCCCGATCCATTTAAAACCAAGTGTGAAGCTTTCTTGTTTGCCAATTAATGTTGAGAATTTGCTTCAAGATCAATTGAAATTGTGGTGGTGCTTTAATGATTTGTTTGTTTATTAATATGTTGGCAATTGTAAGAAGAGACTTTTCGTAGTTCTTTTTTAATATTTTAATATGTTAATGTTAAAAATAAATAAGCCTCACCTGTACGCCAGTATGAGTACCCAATAAATTAGCAGCCTAGGGTTATCTTTGAATTATAAAAAAGAAATTAAAAGGTTTTCACCCTTTCCTCCCTCCCAGGCCATCGCTACACGGTTGAAGAGTTTTTCCATCAGCCCGTGACGAGTGACGAGACATATCACTGAATAAGAGAGTTCAACCCTTTTCTTCCATCCTAGTGTCTCCCGTTACTGCTTCCATCCCATCTTGTTTGCCAGGAATCTTAACATCACGAAAAGTATGGATAAAAAAGATAATAACTAACTTTTATTCGTTTTTCCTTAGAAATTTTTGTACAACAAATTGGTACCATCGCCGTAGGTGATACCCGTAATTTTTTAGTAATATTTTACAGTTGTGGTCATCTCTTTCCCTACGCAAACTACTCCCAATTCTACACTTAATACTCGTATCTATCCAGAACTCACTGCCAGTGTTTGCCTTTTATCAGGCAGTTCTCTTCTATCGTTTTTTATACCAACGATTTCCAACCAACCTTCCTTAAAAAACAGTTACTGATTATGTTCTTCGGTAATTTTCACAAATAAATATGGCTTCCCTTCTTTGTTCCCCTTAAAACTCCTGTGTTTGACACTCGCAGCGTGGGTCTGCTAACACTTCGACCAACGCGGAAAATTTTTCTCCCCGTCACACTCTTCAACAGACTAAAGCACTATTACTTGTCCAAGGCAGTGTATTTTAGCTGCCTTAAATGTCAACAGTTCGTGGTGTAGTTAAAACTAGTGATAAGTATTTTACGGTAAGTGGCTGCATTCAAAGAGACTTCAGGAAAATTGAATTTCCCAAAATTTAAAAAAAAAATCAACAGAAATTGTATTTAAAATTACTGAAATAATCCAAATAAATTTCGTAATAATGTAAACTCCTGTACGTAAAACTTTCCTTCTTTTACAAATAGGCACACCCACCGACATTTAAATTGAAAATAATTATACAGAAAATCACACCAAACGCAAATAATAATAAAAAAAATGTTTATTACGCCACAATGGAAAACTTTCTGTCTCAACTATACGGTTCAAAAATATTGTTTGTCTGTCACATAAATGCCCCTAAAAAGTTCCTTATATCTATTGACATAAAAATTCCAGCGCTATATATTTCTCTCACAAGAGTTGCGCAAGACCAACACTCGTATTTGAAAATTTAACCTGTCTTCCTGTGTCTAATGTTTCACCCAAAGTTGGCGCACCTGACTACATTCATCCCTTTTAATAACCAATATTGCTTTCTCTCGCGATAATAAACCATTTTAAACTTTTATATTCAGGTATCACCCGATCTTCACTTCTCCACTGCAACCTATCTTTCTGGTTGTGGAAAGAAACAAATTTAAAATTGAAATGGAGCTTGGCTGAATTGCCTCTAAATGCTTTTGAAATTATATTGGCCTTCTACCACCTATTAAAAGACTCTTAAGTTAAACAGTTGGTATTCAGACAATATTCTGAGCCCGCAACAAGTTTCTGCAAAGCAAAACAACACTCGGCCGAACCTTCACTTATTCCCCACCAATTACCGAAGGAATTCAGCTACCAAGTGAAACGATTTTTCAATCCCAGTTAAGACACCGGTTCCCTGCTTTCCAAATATCGGGAAGTCATACACGCACCCTTTAACTGCTAGGTGATGGAAGGCGTCCATCTTGACCAATGGCTCCTCCTTATGCACTTCCCCAGCTTTCATTTTCAACTTAGCTGATGTATCACAGGGTACGGTTTTTTCACTAAACACCTCTTCCGCAAAAATTTACCCTCAATGACAGATATAAACATGGCGTCACTTACTTAATACTCCAAAACTGGCTATAAATCTCTTAAATAAGCTCATGTTCTCACAGGATTCAGGATATTGAAACCTCATCCTACCCCTCCCGTGCAACTCTTTGGGAGAGATTATAATAGTCGCTTCCAAGCTAATTTAAACTCATCTTTCATATTTTGCATACTGTTTCCAAGACAAAGACTATGAAGACTGGACGACTTACCCAATACTTGATAACGACTCGTGAAAAGAATTCGGAGGAGGGAGAAGTGGTACGCGACTTGTCCTTGGGACTAGAAATGAATGAATCATAAATAATTAATGACATCTGGAAGCAGAAGGCTATCAAAACATAAATTTACTACCCGAACGTGTATCCCGAGGCAATGCAATCATCTCAAATTACATAATAGCCTCTTTGTTCTTAAAATATTTTTTAGGTAAAATAGTCACCCTATTGGACATCCGAATGAAAAGGAGCTCGGAATGTTGAAAGTAAAAAGAGGGCAAGTAAGTTGGGAAACTTGAGAAGGAAGGACTTGTTTTTGCGATTAGTGAAATTAAACAGAAAGATATTCAGTATTTCTGATATGGCATGATACTGCGGTATTTCTGCTTAGCAAGAAAATTATATTTTTAGCTTTTGTTGTTGTTATTTATTCACAGCTCACCAAGATCATTAGAGGCGGGAAAGGACTCGGGGCAAGCAACAGGAAAGAAATCGGCCATAACCTTTTGAAGAAACAATCTCAAGTGATTTCTAGAAACCATGGAAAACTGAAATCTGGATGGCCGGATGCGGACTGGAAACCTCCGTCATCTGGAATGCTACCCAGCTTTTTGGTAGGGTATTTGTAATGGCCAGAGAGCAGAAAAATGACAGTATAAACTAAGTCTGCGTCAGTTTAATAAGAATATGATAAAATAGAGAAAATATGTGTCAAGTTTGAGGAGTCAGCTCAATATTTCAAATGGTAAGAAAATCTAATAAAAATGGGTAATTCGAATTTGGTAATAAAGGAGGAAAAGAAAGGAATACTGGTACAGTGAGATATATCCCTATTTTGATTGTAATGAGTTTAGAATGAAAATTCAAGAGAATAAGGAAGCAACAAAGGCCAAACCGACTTCAAGTAACAAAAACGTGAGGTATATGTCGCAGGAACGGATATATTAAAAGATAATGAAAGAAAAATAACTGAATAAGATTAGAAAAAATAAAGATAGAATTATTCAAAGCCTTTAAAGAAACATTGTACTAAAGCAAAGAAAACTGAACGAAAACCTTGAATTACAGAAGACATTTTGGAGTTGATGGATTTGAGGATTGCTAAACATGTTGCAGAAAGAAAGCAGTATAAATGTTTTAGAAATTAAACAAGGATGAAACTGAAGAAAGAAAAAAAATAAAAAGAATAAAAGTACGGAATGAAATGATTAGATTTAAAATACAAAATGTGAATTATAGGAAAAATCAGGCAGAATTTGGGACAAATGAAGAATAATATAAGCGCTGAAGAAGATGTTGGACCCCTCTTTTAAGCCCAATAGAAAGAGATAAGTAATAGGTAGAATTAATGAAGAAAACGAATTATTATGTTGTCCGGAAAATAATTGCCGATAATCGATCATTATTAGGCTTGCAACGAATATTCGACAACTATTCGGTATTCGGCCACTTTTTTACTATTCTGCCGAATACCGAATATCTAGGTACTATTCAGTCGAATAACGAATACTTAAAAAATGTTCTAGTTAGATAATTGCCTAAAATAAAACGATTGATTAATTGCACGGTAATGTATTTAACTTACAATTACAAAAAATAATCGTGCATGGTCAACCTACACGACGTCAAAGCAAAACAAAAATATTATAAATAACTATTCACTGGAATCATCATAATTGAAATTTAGGAGTGGATGATTGTGATGCAGAAATACTAATTTTTCTGCATTGTTAGGTAGTAGTTTACTTTTTTTTTTCTCGTAGACATTTCAACCTTCAGAGAAAAGCCGCTCCGAATAAACACTGCTTCCTGGCACTGACATGTATTTTGCTGCAAGCTTTGTCAAACACGGAAATTTCTCTCTTCTTGCTTGCCACAAAATGTACGGATTATCATGCCATGATATACTATTAATATTTAAACAAACAGCAATTTCAGTTTCAACTGCATTTTTTTCTTGTGATGTCCCTGCATTGATCGTACATTTCTCTGTAACAATCTCTTCAAAACAATCCATAAAAGACGAGTTTGTACTCTGACTGTGACCCGACTCTTCCGTCATCCTCTTGGAATGAATAGGGGACGAATTCGCGCTGCCGTCCCTGCTTGTTTCACAGTACGTCTTTAGACCATCGATCAAAATATACTGCCTTGATTTTTCTCTTTGCAGTTGACTGGTGAAAACATTCATTATCAAGCGAGGGTCCAAAGTGGTTGCCGACAAATAATTTGAGTTGGCGGAAGTCGCCCGCCTCGTACAGATGCAGTCCGGTAGACGGAAGGAAGAACCATGACGATGTGCAACTTCGCACGAAATGACTGATTTGTGACAATGCTTCCGCCTATGTAATTTTAACGTGTCGCACTTCTGAAGAAGACAAACATGTTTTGTCGAAACTGCAGTCAAGTTTTAATGAATAAAAACTTTTAAGCAACTGGTGGCGTTTTGTGGTTTTATGCTAATATAAAACATTTTTACCGTTGCTGACACGCAGCTATGCTAAAGATTTTGAAAATAATTTGTATTTGTGGCAATGTCTTCAAATCGTTCGTTCAACCCTTGTTGCATGACAAGTCTCACTTGGCTTAAGTTGGCTGTTAGCTCTGATGTGCTAGTTTTATCGCTTTAGAGTAACAACATACGGAATCTTTATATATATAAAAATCTCGTGTCACGATGTTTGTCCGGGATGAACTCCGAAACTACATAACCGATTTAGATGAAATTTGGCTTAATGTGTGTAATTTGATCCAACTTAAAAGATAGGATAGTTTTTATCTGGATTATAGACCTCAATATTTATTATTTGCGAATTAAATATTCATTAAATGTTTGTCATAGGAGTAGGACAATGGTTTGTAATTATTTGTAAGTCACGAAGCCTAAGCGGTCTGCTGGCTCAGTCGTTAGGGCGTCTGACTGAATTTGGAAAGGTCCACGGTTCGAATCCCTGTCATGGCGGTGATTTTTATAGGAACTTAACCCGACATTAACCTCCGGCGCAGCGTGCTGTGTAAGGTGAAATACGCCAGCACGGTACTGTGGTTCGGATTCGACGTTAAAATATAGGTCCCCTGTACCAGGCAGGATGGGCGGGCTAGGTAAAGGTGGCTACGACAGGGGCGGAATTCCCAGCCAGTAGAAACTATGTCACCAGCTCATTACGACCACACGGAATTATTATTATAGTTCCATAAGTTTCTAACAGATGGCGATGTGTTAACTTATCTATACAACACTTGGTTAGCTAGGTTGGGTAATCATCCAGTTGATCACGTTCTGTTTCAATTTATTTATGCTACAGTTTATTCCTAACAGATGGCGGTGTGTTAATTTATCGAACCATTCAGTAGATGGCGTTGTATTTCGATTTATTTATGCTACGGTCTATTCCACGCCATATGTGTGAGTTTCTTCAATTTTAATTGTGCTATGTATTGTGTTATAATTATACTATATTGTTGTTCATCTTTTGTGTGTCTTTATACCTAACGACAAAGTAATTGCACACATGAATATAACATTGAAGAAAACGTTACGATAAATTCGAATCGTGTAAGCATTTCTCGCTAACTTATCATTTTTCTTCTTCTTTTAGTTATGGTCAGCTAGACTCCACGTGTCAATTTCAATTCCTCTCCTGTTGTTTTTTCTTTCTTCCTCCCCAGTACTCCTTCATTATTGCACTCCTCTCTACCTTTGAATCCTGCCATATTCAAAGTCTGCTATCGAAAATTTTTTCTTTCCATATGGTTCACTGGTATTATTTCGTTTCAGATCTTTCTAAACCTCTTGAAAGCCTGGTGTCATCCATGCTATAAATGTATCAAAAAATATCATTCTTCTTTTTCTGTTATTTTTTTCAATGTTATTTTATATTTTCTCATTAGTTCTTAACTTCCATTTTACTGTATTTTTCAATGGACCCAAAAATTCCGGTTTCACCACTGTATTATAGTGTCTTATTTTAATGCTTTCAGAAAGGCACTTTTTGTTGTAATTCAAATATTTTTCAGTGAAATGTCGCCAAAGAATCTAACCTCGACAATGCGTGTAGCAGAGAGGCAAGACGCACGACTGTGCCTTCAATACGCCGTGGATATGTACGCCAAGGTTGAAAACAAGCATTTGCGATTTATTCGATACAACCAGGTTGAATTACGATCGGAGGAATACATCCTCTTACGAGATACTGTTATCGGCAATATTTATGAAAATTTAAACGCCAATGATATCGGTAATGCATTTATTTTACCTTCAAGCTACATCAGCAGTTCACGGAACATGCAGGAATATATACAAGATGGGATGACTTACGTACGTCATTATGGTCGCCCAGATTTGTTTATTACATTTACATGTAATCTGAATTGGGAGGAAACACAAACATTGCTATTACCAGGCCATCAATCAATGCATCGTCATGATGTCACGGCACGTGTGTTCAAACAAAAATTAAAATCATTGATTGATTTAATCGTAAAACATTCAGTTTTAGGCAACACACGTTGCTATCTGTATTTGATTGAGTGGCAAAAGCGAGGTTTGCCTCATTCTCACATTTTGATTTGGCTTGAAGTTAAAATCCGTCCAGAAGAAATTGATCAAATAATTTCAGCCGAAATTCCGGACCCATTAATTGATCAAGAATTGTTTGATATTGTTACCAGTCACTCGATCCACGGACCGTGCGGTGCTTTTAACATGACATCGCCATGCATGGAAGGTGGAAAATGTAAGAAGCGTTTTCCAAAGGAATATACGAATGATACTATTACGGATATCGATGGTTATCCGTTGTATCGCCGCAGAAACACTGAGAATGATGGCCAAATATTTACAATGCGAATGTCAAATTCTAGAAACCAAGTTGAAATTGACAATCAGTGGGTCGTACCATACTCACCATCGCTTTCAAAAACGTATAAGGCTCATATTAACGTCGAGTTTTGCAGTTCTGTAAAATCCATTAAGTACGTTTGCAAATATGTTAATAAAGGCAGTGATTTGACCGTATTTGAAGTTCAAAATGTAAATAAAAATGACGAAATAACACGATACCAAATAGGTAGATACATCAGCAGCAACGAAACTATCTGGCATATTTTTAGTTTTCGCATCCATGAAAGAGACCCTTCCATCCAGCATCTTGCAATACATCTTGAAAACTGTCAACGTGTATATTTCACCGAAGAAAATATTTTTCAAAGAATACTTGAACCACCAAAAACGACAAACCACAAACTGAATTTTTCACATTGTGTTAAAAATCTGATGTGTTCCGCCAATTCGCAAAAACATTATTATACGTATACCGATGCTCCAAGCTATTTTTCATGGAACAAATTAGGTAAAAAATGGTAGCCACGTAAACAAGGGGAACCACATTATTCGATCGCAGGCATATTCAAAGCAAAGACTTTACACAGTGCATCCAAAACAACGTGAATGTTTCTTTCAGCGTTTGTTATTGGTGAATGTTCCCGGACCAGCTTCTTTCGAATGTTTACGAACAGTTAATGGTAGAGTGTTCAATACATGTCGAGTGTTAAATACATGTCAAGATGCATGTCGCGAGTTGCAGCTGCTGGTAGATGACAATTATTGGGACCTGACACTTGCTGATGCAGCGTTGACAGCCACGCGGAATAGTATTCGTCAAACTGTTTGCAATTATTTTGACAACATGTTATCCAGCACAATCTTCGAGTTTGTGTGAAAAATATAAAAACAGTATGACTGAAGATATAACTGAAATTTCAGCTTATATAAATAAATAAAAAATAATTTATTTATTTATTTTATAAATATCAATTTTATATAATTTCAATTAAGTAATTTCTAATGAAATGTAAATTAAACTTTTTTATGATCGTTTGTCCTTAATTTAAACTCTCCGTAACTCTTTCAATTAAATTTGAATTTCCAAATCGACTACAATGTTTTTGTCTTTATTAGTGAATATTAATTTGACTACTTGAGGAATTTTAGAATAACATTAATCCAACGTACTATAATTAGTAAGTCACAGCAAAGCGTGACCGGGTCAGCTAGTAATTTCATAAATGCATGCATATCCGGAACTGGTGATTTTTGTTAGTTCTTCAAATGGTTGTAGTAATCTCAAAAGTTGCTCTAAAGGCTCCCATTGAGCAGCAGTCAAGTTGGCAATATTGAATTCCGTGAGATACACTGAAATTGCCCGTTTTTGTTCCATTAGCCTTTCAAGCATTTAATATGTGGAATTCCACCGGGTGCTGACATCTTGCACCATTCATGCTCGGGGAGACCCAATTGCTTTTGGATTGCAAGCAGTTTTTCTTGCGCAATACCGGAATGATTGAAATAAGTCACGATCTTCCTTCCTGCAGCTATCATTTCCTTCACTTCTGACTAATCTTTCAGACAAATGACAACAATTAATTGTAGAGGATGAATGAAAAAACGAACTGAGGCCAACCCTGCATTACTGACGGCTTTTACTATGTTTCGTCCGTTATCATGAATGACGACATGAATCTTTGCTAGCAGGTTGTCCCAAAAACTTGCTATTACTTGTAGAGCAACTACAATATTTTGTGAAGTGTGCTGCCCCTCAAAATGCTTGAAGCTCAGAACGACATGTTTGACATTGAATTCACGATCAATAAAATGAGCAGTAAAACTTAAACATGTGACGGAAATAAAATCTGTCTCTGAAATAATTTTTTAAAATTGTCTTTACTACCTTTTGGTATATTTCTGGAATTATTTTGTTTGAAAAGTAAATGCGACATGGTATATCCAGGCAAAGCGCTATTTAACAGACTTCTAAAACAAGCCCTTTCTACCATATTTACTGCCTCATTGTCAAGTGCTATCATTTCGCCAATGAAGTGATGGTATTTTTTAGCCTAGGGCTCATTAATATCCCATTGTTTAGGTATTTCGGTACATTCTTCAAGACTCAATTGTCTTTTTGATGTCTTAGCTTTATTTGCACCCATATTTTGATCCGTAAATACTTGCCCCTTAGGAAGCGTAAGCTGCAGCTTACGGTATTCTTCGTTGTGTTTATTTCTCAGATGGTTTACCATTCCTGATGTAGTTGCTTTTTTGCCAACTCCACCTCGATAAATTTTTGTTTCGCACAATTTACACAACAGTTTTCGTATAATTTTTATCGTCCTCAAAGTATGTCCATATAGGCGACTATTTTTTAGAAGCTATGATTGCCACACAACTTCACTTTTAAAGTAATCAAATCAACACGAAGTAAGCTGACTGCTTAACGCTGCACAATCAAACTAAAAGTCGGGTGCACCGCCACCACGCCAACTGTTTTTCTATTGCTGGCGCTCATTCGATTTGGTTCAAACGACACCGCATCGCATCGCCGTCCGACACACGGCCGATACCCACCGTCATCTACAGCTATTATTTTGGTTTACTTAAACGGTGACGGTGCGATGTCGATCTGTTGATTGTGGTTAAGTTTATCTAAAAAAAATAGAGCAATGATTCCCAAAGTGGTTGATATTTACCCTACCGGAATTTACGCGTGAATAACAAGGAAATTTGGGAATCCAGGAAACGAAAACGGGGGGTCCACCCACTTTCAACAGTTCAGGCAATTAGTAAAATAAATTCAAGCTTTTAGTACAGATGAAATGAAAACCATACACGGCTTATTTGACAGATGTATTTGCTAATTTTAATTGTGCTGACTTGCTGTTACAAAGTGATAGACTGAATTTAATAAAACTAAGGTCATAATTTTAGGTTTTCTTGTCAGAATTATTATATTTAAACGAAACGGAAGCCACAAATCTTTCCAGTTCTCCAACTTGTAACTGATAAACGTTGAGTATGATGACGTTTCGACCTATATTCAACATTTAGTCTAAATGCCCTTCTCACAGACTTAAAAACGAGGTATGAGAATGTTGTGACTACGGAAATATTGCACTCTGTTATCGATCCATATAGTGAAGAATGGCATATGATACTACAAGAAGATTATTGATCGAAGTAATCACTATCGTACTATGTAGGGGGCAGTTCAGAAAGTGGTATCAGCAATTCGATCTTAAGAAGGTTATACCAATCCCGTATTATGAACTATCGTAAGAAAGCTTTTCCATCTTCACACCTCATTGGATGTTATTCTTAAGAGAAAAAAAAAGTAATGTCATAAATAATCCAACGTAGATACTTGAGGCCCTACTTCAAGCTTGTTAAAACAGGCACAGTGGTGGGAGGTACCTCTGCTTTAACAGGTGGGTGAGAGACAAGCACAGCAATACACATTTTGGCTCACTCCGGCCGAATACTTTTGCCGAATATTCATAAAATGTATACAGAGTAAGTGCTAAGAGGATGGAAGGGATATGTTACCAAGCGCGACAATATGAGACAAAGACCCCTCGAGAAGGGAGCAGGGCACGCCCACAGCAGCGGCAATCGATTTCTGGATCGCCACAGCAGCGTCGTATGCCTGTCCATTGTCTTGCTTCAAGAAGAAACAACATCGAGGCCACATCAGCTGAAACTGCAAGACAGCATAAGAAGAAGAGGAAGGACCCTCAGAAGACCGACAGTCCACACTGCATCCACTCCTGCACCTGCCGAGTTCCAGGACAGCGAGAAGACCGACTTGATACCCTCATCGATCTGCTCAAGAATCTCGTCAACCACCTGACTGAAAAGGAAGACGCGCGAAACACGCTGCGGCAGCCCTAATGGGAGCCAGAGCAAAATTTGGTGTACCATTTCTGAGATGGCAGATGCGCCAGCATTCCATTCCGTGAAGACAATATCATCTGAAGAAAACATCAATAGCCAACATAAAGACATATCAACTGTGAAGATCTGTTCGTTGAAACGAGTTGGAGGCAATGTCCTACGACAAATACTCCGCAGTACACCAGCTCAAAAAGAACGAGCTGTAAATAGGCTGAAGACGAAGAAGGGGATGTGATAAACTTAACGTCAGCGACCAAAACAATGTTTAAGCTAATGTTTAAATCTGTTACTCTTAAGAATCAACATTTATATATTTGTATCAATACTTGAAATCACTGCGAGAAAAATTCTCCGCAAACAATTATGAGATATTTATGAAATGCTCTCGGGTAACTAGCCGAGTTAAAGAAATATGATAACACTTCCTTAACTCGGCTAGTTAGGCGAGAACATTTCATAAATTCTCAACGACGAGAGAAATTCGTTGTTATGAATTATGAGATATTTAAAGATTTTGTGTATGTTAGTTTCTGAAAACGACAGTTAAAGATAAAATCATGACTGGAATCCTCAGTACAAACGCCGATACGCTAGCTACTGCTTACTGTAGTTGAGCTAGGAATCTTCAGTTTAGTGGTATTCAAATCACTTGAGCAAACTACTTTCCAAATTTTTAACTTCACTGTTACTCATAAACTAACCATATTTGTGATTTTGTTTATATTTGAACGTATGATACATGCAGACCTTCATGTCATTTCCGGTCCGCAAGTGGAAGGCTCGTTTCATGATCGCACAAGAAGCTCGCCAGGCCTGAATACAGAGGTAAGACCAAAAGTTTCCTTCTCCTTGTGGTCCAGTTGTATTGCTGTATCCAAAAGGTGAATGTTGTTAAGTGTATTGTATTGTTTTCTTTTATATATTTGAAGATGACAGAAGAGAGAAGGCGATTCCCCGCGCTGGCCTACTTCTTCGAAGGACAACAAAAGTTCCGTCATGTTTTAGGTAATATCCTAAGGACGAATTCCGTGCCACCACTAAATAAAATCTGGGGATATGTTTGGGATTTAACCCAGGATCTGGTACACAATCCGGTGATTAGAAACTGTGCTCCAATTTTTCTTCTACTTAGGAGTCCACTTCCAGAGCGTTGAAAGTTTTTCCACTATCGCAGATTGAATTAGTTAATCCCGTGTAGAAAGTCAGACACAATACATTACACAATTTCTGACACCAAATTTGGGATGCAGATTGTACAATTAAAAAAATTGGTGATTAGAACCATTGGCTTATCCATAGCCAAACGTCTTTTATTGTTAGTTTAATTGCCCGCCGCATTTTGTACCGATGTTATGATGCTGACCACAGCGGAATGATTAACAACTTCACTCAGTTTATAAATACGGTATGTAAATCGGATTTGAGCCTTTATAGTCAAGAGTTAGCCTTTTTAAATGACGACATAACAACAATTACGTAACGAGAGTGGTGGTATGAAAGCTAAATTTAAACAGTATTATACGGTATAGATAGTGACATAGTTGTACAAACGAACTATGCACCTCCTCTTCCTATATAACCAAAAAGATTCGTTGCAATAAGCTTGTGACATCTTAAAGATTTCGAACTCGTAGCCCTTTCTTTTGCTACTTCAATACTTGGATAAGAAAATCTACTCCCTGGGAGGAAATCGGGGAAATATGATCGGTGACTGAATTTAACGTTCAATCTCTGCTCCATACTTCTAATGTGACAAACTTCTCTCAGCAGCTGCATGTGACATCTATTTATCGCTGTCTTTAGAAGAAGAATCTTGTTTTCGCTTACTATGCATAAATGCTGACGCTTTATATGGAGTAGACTGCTTCAGAAAGACATTTCGATCTTTTCCAAAATAAATTTTACAATCTGTGGTGTAAACAACATCCGATAAAGTGAAAAGTAAGTGGTGTAACTGGAAGTAATATGCATTCAGTGACAGATATGATCAAGGAGCTGGAATGGGATTCATTGCAAGACAGGAGGAGGATGAGGAGGGTCATGGGGGTGTACAGGGCGTATACTGGTGATGAGGCATGGAAAGATATTGCAGTAGGTATGAAAAGTAGTTCATGGAAGGGAAAAGATGACCATGACCATAAGCTGGCACTCGATTTCAGGCACAAGGGTGTGGGAAGATTTTCTTTTTTAGGTTAGGGTGTCAGGGATTGGAATGAGTTACCAAGGGGAATGATGAATAACCTACCGAAAACGTTAAAACAATTTAAAGTTAAAATTTGTAGAGCGCAAATGTAGGTGAGTGTAGGATAGGGGGAAGTTGGGTGTGTAGGGAAATTGCCACCGGAGCGTGTGCTCCATTGCAATTAAATTAAATTAAAGATTAATAAGCATTGCTCCTGGCACGGTACTCTTTAGTAATCCCGTCACCAGCGGAAATGACTTTTTGGCAAGATACAGCACAAAAATGTTTGCTTATCTACCTGCGAACAGCCACATCCTGTCCAAGTATTACTCAACAGGATGCTTTCGGCAAACGTGAATAATAAGCTGTAAAACAAGAAAGTGGCGTGAGCAGACCAAGGAAATGCTGACCGAACGTGTTAAAAAAGTTATATAACATCAAACGCATTTACGTAAGAACATTTCTACAAAAGTCTTCGATTTTAAAAATATATGTAAAGAAAAATGGTTCCGACTATACGCCTCGTTGATGCCGAGGACATTAGAGGCGTAAAAGGTCTGGGGGTAAGGGAGGAATTTTGGCTATGGCTTTTGAGAGAAGAATTCCGGCAATCACCTGGAGTGAAATCACGGAAAACCGAAATCTGCCTTGTTGGACGGGGATTCGAGCCCGCGTCCTACCGAATATGAGGCCAGAGCCGCTCACCAACCACGCTTACTGAACGCGAAAGAGGTAAAGTTCGGACAGTTCCGTTATTGACCGTTCACCCGATACTGAATGGCATGAACAAAATACTGAAGAAAGGTTCTGGACGAAATATAAACCAAAGCAAGACAAATGTGATGGAATGTAGTAGAAACGATGCCAATAACAGCAGATTAAATATAAAAATATGGTCGGATGCGATAGGAGAAGTTAGTGAATTATGCTACTTAGGAAGTAAAATTACAACCGATGGCTGAAGCAGGAATGAAATTAAAAGCAGAATAGTACTAGCAAAAAGAGCCTTTATGAAAAAAAGAAATCTTTTAGTTTCAAACATTGATATATGAATCAGAAAGAACTTTTTAAAACTCTATGTGTGGAGCACAGCACTTTATGGTAGCGAAGCATGGACTTTCGGAATACCAGAAAGAAGGAAATTGAAGTGTTTGAAATGTGATGCTACAGAAGAATGCTGAAAATTAAGAGGACAGACAATGTAAGAAATAAACGAGTTTTGGAAATGATGAGTGAGAAAAGAAGTTTGTGGAAGAAGCTTGCAGAGAGAAGAGACAGGCTGGTAGATAATATTTTGAGACATGCTTGATTGGTTAATTTGTTGGTGGAGAGAACAGTCGAAGGTAAGAACTGTTGGGGAAGACAAAGATTAGAATATATGAAGAGCAGATAATTTAGGAAGTGGGTTGTAACGGATATCTAGAGCCGTCAGCCGAAGAGGTTAGCTTAAGATAGGGAGAGATGGAGGATTGCATTAAACCAGTCGAAAGACTGATGGCAGCAAAAAAAACCAAAAGGTAATGTTTTTAAATATACTTCACACAAAATTTTGTTGGTTAAATTGTGCCTTGTATTCTTCGCAGAAAAATTATCCTCTCATATCAATTTTCATAATATCTATACTAATAATAATAATGAGAACAAGAAGACGTACTATTTCTTTGATGAATATTTGGAATTTAATAATGAGTTTTCAAAGCAAACTATGTTTTTGTAGTATCTTTCTATGTCATTGGCTTGCTTCAGGTTCACGGGTGCCTGGTCGGAAATCTTGTAATTAAATATCCAGTTTGGAAGTTGAAGATTCTAATTCCAGTAATTTTCCCAAGATGATTAATCGTAGCTTTCACAGCTATTAAAGATCGTTTTATGTATATGTAGGAAGCTGAGAACGCTCCCTGATTCTGATTACTGGTTAAATTGTAGGTACAGTCAAGGCTGATATAAAATAAGCAGTAATTCAAACTGTGCCGTATGTTGTAATACCGCATGATTTTTCTTTTTATTAATTCGAAAAATGATAATATGAATTGAGTAGTGTGATTGCAGCTGAATGTAACTGATAGTTACTGTAGTCCTTTAATTTGCATTAGTCATGGCCTATTATTCGTAAAGTTCGCGAGCACTTTTTTTATCACACTGTTCAGGATGAACGCTAACTATTACGTTTAAGAAGTGAAATTATCCAACCACAAGATTAGGTAAACTTTTAAAAAAAAAAATGCAGACATCTTTGTCCGTGTATTCTCAGCCACACCTCCGAAATGTCCTTACAGCAAGGAGAATGAAACTACTGCACAAGCAGAACAACAAGAAAAACATGTAAGGTCAACTGGTTAGCAAGCAGAAGCCCATAGGAAACCCGATATGGAAACCTGTCATGCGATAGGAAACGTGGTTCTCTCAGGGGGATACAGCAGGAGTGACTCAGGAAGAGGTTATGTAATACGAAATTCTCATTGGCCAGAGCGAAAGGCACAACGTTTTCCTTGTAGCAATTATAACTTGAAAATAATGACCGACAAATCCCAAACAAAAAACCACTAAAGGAAATAACTACTTACCAAGCGCTTCAACCAATAAATATTGTTACGTAACTAATGTTTTGACACCTGAACCAAGAAAATTCTTCAGAATGACGCACATATTCGGAACTTAGGTTTAATAGACTCTCATTTTCTGATTCGTTATTGTAGTTCTTTTTTAATTCTTTGGTTCGTTTTTTGCCAGATAGTCTGCAGCGAATGAATAAATGTCTCATTTCAGATCCAAAATAATAAAAAAAAATTAACTCAGGCAGTTACCTCCGACTATTATACTATCCAGATTCTATCTGGTCCTGTAATTGGCTATACATGAAATAATTATCTTATACGGAGTTAAGTGAGCATACCAGCCGCTATACTTTCCTTCTTTTTAAATAACCGTTTTAACCAACTCAACAAAAAAAAAAGAGTCGTCCATATCTTTGAAATTAAAACTAGTTCTAAATCTATATCTATAAAACGAAAACCGGACATATTGGTCGTATAAAAACTCGGAAACTATGGGGCAGATTTTGATGGAGTTTTCACCTTTTTAAAGCTAAGAATCTTAATTCACTTGTCTGGCATGTCTTATGTTTCAACGTTAAATAATGTAGGAGCATTAAATGAAATTCTGAACGTATGGTGAGAAATTCCACAGGAGGAATCACTAGATGCCGCATACTCCGCACTAAACACACAACACAATGTCTCTGACTATAGCCTTTAATTAAAGCAATAAGATAACTTATAGTAATAACTATTTTGCACACTAAACAAAACTTTAAGTATTCTTTCTTTTAATTCGATATATTCAATTTTTAAAAGCCATAGCTTGAAGTATTCTTTCCTTTAATTCGGGATATCAATTTTTAAACGACATAGATAGTCGTAAAAACAACAGAGATTTTCTTTAAGCACGATCTCTGGACAATATCTCTGGCCTTCAGCATTAGTCTTCTGTTAACGATAATATTATTCCGGATTCACTTTTGATATTTTATCTGCAGAGTTAAAGGATCTGGCGTTTCGAGCCACAAGTATATCCATTCACTTCGCAATTGAATCAAACGTGAGTTTTTAACATAATCTAGGGTTGTTCAGTAATGCAGTAATGAAATTTCTTAACCAAATTATCTAATCTTGATATACATGAATCTTTTCGGACGAATGAAAATAGTATACGTGCAAATGAACTTCAGCCCACCAGTTTCTTGGTAGGGGGCGGGTGATTGTAAGTTTGATTTAATTCCGAAAAAGTTTGCGCGTATTTTATGAAACTTTGTACAAATGTTTTGCGGGAATAAAAATAGGGTACGGTTAAATCTACGCCAACTATACCGGGCAACGCCGGGAACTCCGCTAGTGTTCTGATATAAAAGTCCAGTAATAACATAGTGGATTGTTTTAATTAGCATAACTATCACATAAACTTGCTCTGTACTTGAAACTAAAACTATAACAAAAATTTTCTGTTGGGTTGAGTCAATGACGATAACAGATTTAAAAAAAAGGTTATTTAAGGAAAGGTTCACTAAGTAGATATGATTAAACATCATTATCCTCATCAGTTTACAAATTATCGTTTGACTTTAGCCATCCATTTTCTTCTCTTAGGTTGCAGCAACGATAAGCATGGCGTGTGTTAAATGTCTGAGGTGGTAAATTTTTTTTTCATTAAAATTAGTATCAGTGAGATAGCCAAATCACCATAAGTTGAGCCCTTAAACTTCTGTGCGTTGTTCTGATTCAACCTTATCTCGCACTTCTGCTTATGTAACCAACGCCTACGTACTGTGTCACGTGCACATTGCATTTTAATGGGTATGACGTAACGTACATGTTGATACAAGTATCTAGGTGTTTCGAGAAGACCGACTTGATGCCCTCATCGATCTACTCAAGAATCTCGTCAACCACCTGGCTACAAAGGAAGACACACGAAATACGCTGCGGCAGCCCTAATCGCAAAATTGGTGGACCATTTCTGAGATGGCAGATGCGCCGGCATTTCATCCTGTGAAGATAAAATCATGTGAAGACATCATCAATAGCCAACATAAAGACCTAACGACCGTGAAGACCTGACTCGTCCAAATGACTTGGAGGCAATGTCCTAGGACAATACACTCCACTCTACACCAGCTCATAATAAGGAGCTGAGACTAGAATGAAGAGAGCTATTACCTTGACGCATATGGGTCTCTCTAACTTTTTGTTATTCTATTGCTTGACTTAAATTTGAAAAACTAAAATTCGTACATCTCTCATAAAATGTAAAACAGTTCAGTATTTGTTTCATTCCCCATAGCTTATTTCGTTAATGGGGAACCAAAGAATATCAAAGAGAATTATCAAAAATTCAGAAGAAGTACTTAAATGACCATCTGTAAAACGTACGTCCCAAGTAAACCGAAAAAGATTCATTATATGAAGAACCCAATTAAAAAAAAAAAAAAAAAAATAAAAGTCCACAAATTATAGACGTAGTGTTTATCGTAATTTCATCGTGCGAGCTGCAACATATTATTTGGCCATTATATACGGCTTCAGTTGAGATATGTCGTGTAGGCAGTGCTTGTTTTATGGTATCAATATTGTCATGCCTTGCATTACTTGTGACTGATCTGTTTCAACTTGTAACCATGCTGAACTTTATGTATGTGTAGCTCCAGATTTCTCGACACACTCTTACTAGCCGCATTTACAGAATTATGAGAGTTTCATATACTAGTTGATGCAATTTTGATACCCAGCTATTACCTTGATGCATATAGGTCTCTCTCAAATTTGGCTTGAGTTAAATTTGAAAAAATAAAATTCGTACATCTCTTATGAAGTATAAACGGTTCAGTATTTAATTAGTTCCCCGTAGCTTATTTTGTTAGTGGGAAACCAAAGAATAACAAAGAGACTTGTAAAAAACTTAAATGACCATCTTTAAAACGTGCGTCCCAAGTAAACCGAAAAAGGTTCAGTAGATGAAGAACCCAATTAAAAAAAAAATAATAATAATAAAGGAAAAGAGTCCACAAATTATAGACGTAGTGTTAATCTTGATTTCATCGTGCGAGCTGCATCATATTATCTACATCATATTATCTACATCCATACTCCGCAATTCACAAACATAGTGGGTGGCAGAGAGTGTTAAGCACCAATCTTAATTCTGCGCATTCCAATCCCGAATAGCACGAGGAAAGAAAGAATCAGTACGGCGTCTTATTTCTCGAATCTTATCCCTCCAAATAGGTTGGCGGAAAAGGTATCTCACTGCACTCATAGGTCATAGAATTTCGCAAACGCAAATGACGTCGTCTGTCTTCCAAACGATCCCAGCCCAATCTATCTATCAAATCTGTGACGCTTTCATAACGACTGTAGCAACCAGTCACGAATCGAGCGGCTCTCCTATGCACCCTCTCCACTGAGTCAATCAAGCCATTGCGATACGGATCACAAACTCCACAACAATAATCCAGATGCGTACACACTAGTGTTTTATACGCTTTTTCCTTTGTATGAGCATTAAAATTCCTCAGAATACGACCTATAAATCGTAATTAAGAATTAGCCTTGCCTACAACGAAAGTTATGTGCAAGTCCCATTTCATGTTGCTTTGTACTATTACCCCCAGATACTTCAGGGAATCAACCGTGTCAACAACTGAATTGTTTACCTTGTACTCGTTAGCAAACTGCTTCTTTTTGTTACTTATTCGCATTGTCTTGCACTTTTTGCAATTAAGTGTAAGTTTCCATTTACGGCACCATTCGGAAATAGCATCCAAATCGCGCTATAAGCAATCGTCAGAGCACCTTATTTCCCTATAGATAACTGCATCGTCGGAAAACAATCGCAACCAGCATTTAACGTTGTCACCTAGATCGTTTATAAAAATTAAGAAAAGAAATGGTCCTATTACACCTCCATGAGGAACGCCAGAAATAACATCTACCTTAGAAGAGGCTTATCCGTCAATAACGACATACTGTGATCGACCAGTTAGAAAATCACGTATCCGTTCCCAAATCTGATCCGATATACCGTATGCTCGAATCGTCGCTAAAATTCGGTTGTGTGATACAGAATACAAAGCTTTCTGAAAATCCAAGAATATTGCATCAACTTGTGAACCTCCATCGATAACTTTCACTACGTCATGGGAAAATAAGGCCAATTGAGTTTCACACGATCTCTTCTTCCGAAATCCGTGTTGACACGGTGTAATTCAGAGGAATGAAGTAGTTAAGTTACAGTTTGTCGTGGAGACAGTTTATGTAAACGATTTTTCGTTCAGCGAGCCACAGGAGTTGCATATCACCTAGTTCGTGACCATGCTGGTTTAACATAGTCATGTGTACAGTATCAGTTCACATGATCGTAACTGCAGGCAGCTGTTAGTAAGAATAATAAAAACGACTTCAGTTGAGATGTGTCGTGTAGGCAGTGCTTGTTTTATGGAATCATTGTTGTCTTGCTTTGCATTACTTGTGACTGATTTGTTTCAACCTATAACCATGCTGAGCTTTCTGTGTGTGTAGCTCCAGTTTTCTCGACACACTCTTATTAGTCCGGTTTACAGAATTACGAGAGTTTCATCTACTACTCGATGTAGTTTTGATACAAGCATTAAATTATTTACAAAAAACTTTGACTGGGATTTAATCGCTTGCAAAACACAGGCGATGCACTTCAGCTATCAAGTCAACTATTCTTATGTATCACTTTCTTGGATTCAACATTCTTCAAACAATAACTATGATGTGTAGCTTGTAAGCATTTCAGTGTGATTACGCGTCTCACCTGTTCAGTTAATACCGAGACATGATGATTACTGTGCTCTGGTTGCCAGGAGATTCTATAGGATTGTTTGTCAGGCCGACTGTGTGGAGTATTTAGCCGTGAACCAGACAATGCGATAATTAATGAATATATTAAGTCCACTCCACTGTACTGGCTGCCTGTTTTGAGTAACATCGACCTGTCTACGATAAGACGACGGAATGGCCTAATTGCCCAATATAATAACATTGTCATAACTTGGACTTTCCCATTCACGACAATATGGAAACCCAATTTCAGAGACTTAAATCGAGAAGGTCAAACGTTAAAACTGCAAAACAGCTGATATCCAACAACTTTAACGGGAGAGAAAATTGGAGATCGGAGTGAATAGCCTCAGCCCCACCAGAATGGTACTCCCTGTTTGATAATCAACCTTCCCCGCAAGACCTGGGCAGCTCTCAGCTCAACAGAGGCCTGGCCATGGCAGATCTGGTTAATCTCTTTACACATGGGGAATTAGAGATTCACCGAATTGCGACTGTGGTGAGGTAGAACAAATCATCCGTCACGTGACATTTGATTGCCCACTTCCAGCCTTCATACTTCGTAGACACTTCAAGTGAAAAGTTACATTGGTTGTGCTATGCCGACTTTAATTATAAATATAATTTTAACATTGACTTTTAAATATAAAATTTTATTAGAGTGTCAGAAATTCTTTGACTAGGTGCCACACAACCGCCTTTTAGCGAAGCTTCGAGCGTACGGTATATCGGATCAGCTTTGTGAATGGATAAAGGATTTTCTAACTGGTCGGTCGCAGTATGTTGTCGTTGAAGGAGAAAGTTCTTCTAATCTAGATGTTACATCGGGTGTACCTCAAGGAAGTGTAATAGGACCTCTTCTTTTATTAATTTTTATAAACGATCTCGAAGATAAAGTGAAAAGCCTTTTTAGATTGTTTGCTGATGATGCGGTTATTTATAGGGAAGTAAGGAATTTGTCCCTTTTGCTCAGAGATTCAGCGCGATCTGGATGTTAAACTGGCATGTTGCGCTGAATGACAGCTTACACTAAATAGTAAAAAGTGCAAGACAATGAGCATAACTAACAAAAAGAATCCAATTGTTCAGAAATACGAGGCAAACAGTTCAGTTATTGATATGGTCGATTCAGTGAAATATTTGGGAGTAACAGTACAAAAGAACATGAAATGGGACTTACCCATTAATTCGTTAGTAGGTAGAGCTAATTCTAGGCTGCGATTCCTAGGTCGAGTCTTGAAAAATTGTAACGAACAAACAAAGGAGACAACGTACAAATCTCTTGTGACTGAGTCCACATTTGGACTACTATTGTGCCATTTGGGATCCGTTTCGAATGGGGGTTATTGACAGTATAGAGAAAGTACAGAGAAAAGCCGCTCGATTTATGACCGCTTGCTACGGTCCTTAAGAAGCGTTTTAGAACTGATTAGTAGACTAGGCTGGGAGTCTCTGGTAGATAGACGACGCATTTCGTTTAAACTTATTGGTAAACATGTGTACTTTCACTTATGAATGTACTGAAATACTTCGTCCACCAACATATTTGAGTCGGAATGACAGATAAGATTAGAGAAATAAGGTGCCGCACTGATTCTTATATGAATTCTTTTTCCCTCTTACCATTCGGGATTGGAATGCACAACAAAGAGATTAGCTTTGGTGCTGAGCTCCCTCTGCCAACTACAATTTTGCGAATTGCAAAGTATACATGTAGATGTAGATGTAGATGAATGTATTATTTATGATGTTCTAAGCCCATAGGATAAATAAATAAATAAAAAGTTATTACCGTGTCCACTGGGTGAGCGGTAACGTTCGGGCATAGCATTCGGTGGAACACGGTTTGGAATCACCGTTCGACGATCTTGTTATCGATTTTCCATGGGTTGCCGAAATGACACCAAGCGAATGCCTGAACGATGCGTTCAAAAAAGGCCATGGCCTAGTTCTTTTCCGTCACTTGTTTCTGGGTCTCTTCTGCCTCTAATGACCTCGATGTTGGGACAAAAAAAAAGAAGAAATATTCCGTTCCTAATAATTGCTTAGAGTCTATTGCCGTGTTACATCTTCCGTCCTCTTTTGTGTTATGCACTGTATTCTGTGATTCTGACCGGTGAAACTTTAGTTTTCCCTTGTATTATTGCTAAGATCGCCTGGAGCGTGATGAATTGATTTCTTTCTCCACACTGTGAATTAGTACTTATCGTAGGCCGAGATCACTGAGGTACCATGGTAGTTTCTGGTGCTCTACACCGAGTTAGCAGGTTCGAGGTCTGTGGTGAGAGGAAATTTCATCACAGCGAAAATCAGGAAGATGTACCCAATACATAGTCATTAGATTGTCAGCCAAACGCCTAGTTTAAATCTCAAATCTTCCGCGGCGTCTCTAACTATGGAGTAAGGACGTACAACACTTTTAATGGTTATTAGACCGTCGAATGAGGATGTAAAACTTTGTGGTATCTATTAATGTCTTCCGGAAGAACAAGCCTGATTGGGTTGAAACCGAGTTTTAATATCTCCGTTCTTTCATCCTCCTGTAAACAATACAAAACAACACCTTACAACAGGCATCTACAGGGTGATTATAATTGAGTTTAAGTTTCAAAACGCTCTAAAAAACGAACCACTGATTAGAATGACGTCAAAATTGAGCGGCATATTATTGAATAAGGGGGAAAGAACATGAACCAAAAAGCATCCATCCAATCGGTTTTTAAGTTTCACGAGACTGGCGCAAAACATGTTCAATATGCTGTCCACTATTGTGTGCAACAAGATTAAATCGGGGAAACAGCATGTTCCACAACCGATCGAAGTGTCACCGGGGTCAAGTTCAGAATGTGTTGCACAATGCGTGTCTTCTATTCAGCTACGTTGGCAATCGGAGTACTGAACACAACATCTTTCAGATAACCCCTCAGCCAGAAATCACACGGTTTAAGATCAGGTGATCGGGCCGGCCAGGCTATAGGGAAATGACGACTGATAATTCTAGCATTTCCGAAATGTCGCCTCAACAACTGCTTCACTCGATTTGCAATGTGCGGAGGAGCGCCGTCTTTCATTCATGATCTTTCCCCCTTCTTCAATAATATGTCGTTCAATTTTGACGTCATTCTAATTAGTGGTTCGTTTTTTAGAGAGTAAATTTAAACTTTAATTATAATCACCCTGTGTATGCAAGAGCACTTTGGACACTCGGTGGAAAGGCGTTTATGAAGTGGTCTCATTAACAAGAAAAGAGGCAGTAAGTATTTCCTACGATTTTAAATGGTCTCATCGAAAGGGAGCCATAAACCACATCTCCACATCTGTTTCATCCAGTAGTGCAGTGCCTATCCACGTTTTGCAATGCTTCATTGGAGATCCCTTCAATAAGAGAGGAACTTTTGTCGTTTAGGAAATTCTGGACTAATCACTCAGCAAAGTAATTGTGTATGCTTTGAAACATCAGTGAAGAAATACTAATGAGTTCCAGAATTGGCTGACCAGGAGATCTACACTCAAACCGGAATAATTTATGAAGGCGCTGTTGGGGATAATTACTCGATAATAGGACTGTGAGGTTAGTGACCGAGAAGCAGACAGAGCTCATACCTGCGTTATGCTTAGGGATAACCACACGTGTAGACGCAGCCGAGTAGCTGACAGATCAAGGATAACTCGTCGTGGAAAAAGCTGCTGCATAACACCTCTACGATATTGCACAAGGACTTTTCATGCCTAAATCTGTCAGGAACCAACTTGATCTAAGACTGCGCTAAATACGATGTCATATTTAAATCTACATAAGCAGCCAAGCTGTGATTTATGTGTTTTTCTCATTCATGATTTTCCTCAACGAAATGAAAGATACATTTCGCTAAAATAATCGATTGTATTCAGTACTACAGAAATACACAGTGACTGTGATATATCATCTGATAATTAGATAATAGCAGACCTACGGAAACGCTCTTTACGAAAAGATTCAGAGATTCAAAAATCCTTTTTATGCTAGCAGAATGTAAACGTTCTGCTGCTTTTTGTAGCAGTCAGGCCTAAATACCCTACTTCCAGTAAGGGATTGCATTCCAGCAAAATGGGGTCCCTCACCATTTATGCGGACCCACAAATTGTAAAAGGTCCTTGAAAACGTGTGTCAGTCTGCATGCCGTTGCCGCCGCGTGGTCTCTATAGGGTTCGACTTGGAATCGAGGTGTTGCACTGTCCAGCGAGCTTATACCCTTCCAGTTGACATCTGATTCGCACCAAAAGTGTGTGCTTTTGTGGTCCGTCGCGATTCGTAAGTAAATAGATCCAGGTTTAGGCATTATTAAGAACTTAGGTATATTTTTCGTATAAATTACTATAATTTGAATTAGGTTGCCTGTTTGGTTCTAATTTTTTTATTTACCAGTATTAGTATTCGTAACATATCTAGTTGGGTTGGTAAACATGTGATAAAGATAAATGCAAAGAAGAGTCAGCTTATTATATACACACACACACACACATATATATATATATATATATATATATATATATTAACTAAAGGTTGATTATGACTTGAAATGTAAATATCTTGGTATTACATTTGATAACAAGCTTAAATGGGCAGGACAAATTGGACAGGTAATAGGAAAAGGTTTCAAAATTCTGCAATTGCTGGAGAGAAGTAAACGAACTGGGTTACAAAACTTTGGTCAGACCATTGCTCGAATATGGTACTGTAGTATGAGACCCATATTTTGAGTATCAAATACAGGAGTTAGAGAGGGTGCAAAAAAGGGCTGCTAGATATCTTTCTGAAAATTACCGTAGAACGGAATGAGTAACAGATATGATAAACGAGCTGGAATAGGATTCATTGGAAGACAAGAGGAGGATGAATAGGGTCATGGGAGTGTACATGGCGTATATTGCTTATGAGGCATGGAAAGATATTGGTGAAATAATGAAAAGTAATACATGGAAGGGGAAAGATGATCATGACCACAAGCTGGAACTTGATTTCAGCCACAAGCGTGTGGGAAGATTGTGTTTCGTAGGCAAGGGGGTTTGGAAGTGGAATAAGTTACCAAGAGAAATGAAGAATTATTTACCAAAAACGTTGAAAGAATTTGAAGTTGATATTTGTAGAGAGCAAAAGTATTTGAGAACAGGAAAGGGGAAAAAATGGGGGCGTAGGGAAATTGCCACCAGTGTATGCCCTCAATTGCAATTAAATTAAATATTCAATATTTTGTAAGTTATTCCAGATTATAGATAAACCAATTTGATCTCTGTTTAATTTCCTAAAATATGTATATGAAGTTCAAAAGAGGTAGTGATTTCCTGCTCGGATACGAAGAGACAAAGCATGATATGGCAAAACTCCGACTTTTAGATAGACTCCATGGTTTCAAACTGTAAAAATCGCATCGTATTGTTTCACATTATAGGTAAAGAAGATTTAAATTCAGAATACATTTTAATTTTCTGCTACGGTAGCAAGTGACATAACGTCATAAGACAAACTATCAATTTCTGAACCCGTAAAAACCACATCAAAATCTGATTAGTATAGTTTGTGTGATGCAAAATCATAGAGACACACCTCCGATACAGTTTTATAACATTATATAAATCAAAATGCAAAGGAACTGAAACAACCTACGCATCCAGTCGGGTTAGAACGTGGGTGCCAGACATGCTGTAAGCAAAAACGAAAACTCGTTTAATTGACAGATGGCGGTTAAACCGTGGCACGCAGTAAATCGAAGGTCACCGTGTCTATGTAGCTACATAGTTCACGCTTGAAAATAAGAGTAAAACACATTGGCACAAAGCTTTTCCGATACTGAAGAAATTGTGACACTTATTTCCCTTACTCACGGTAGATCGTCATTAATGATGCCAGTCATCAATAGGTCACTAAAATCCATCCAAAGATTGAATTTTTAGTGAACTGTGTGTACCTTGAGTATGAAACTATCAAGACTGCATTTTTGATCCTACAATAAAATGTATATCTTCGCACTGACATGTATTGGAGCTATGTTTCAGGAGGAAATATGGAAATAGAAATGAACGTTGACAACCTGTGGACAACATTGCTAGTCTAATATGCTGTCACCAAACACTAAAACTCGTTTCTGTTACAGATGACAATTCAGACATGATACCCGTTACACCCAAGGCCTCTGTGTAGCTTTACGGCATTCGAAGTCACAGTTCAGCAGACTCTGCAGAATATTTTCTGCTTATAATCCTCGTCAAGGAAAATTGAGGATTTATTTCAGGAGTTGACCTCGGTTGCAGAGGAAATTTACAACTTAAAAGCCGGTTATTGCATTCAACTACTGAAAGTTTGATTTAATAAGAGATAAATTTCTGTTGAAGTATATTTGATTGGTCGATTAGCAAACTAATAGTTGACTAGCGCCAGTTATTACACGTAACACGTTAATATACTTCCAGTCTGTGAAGCTCGGGCTGATTGCTTGTAACTGTATCTTGTTGCTTACTCCAGTATCAACTGAATCTAATGCCTGCTAATGTCTACACTTTAAATTCGTGCAACAGACAATATGCAAGTCGACAGTAGCATCAACTTCTTTTTCACTCTTAATGTTCATAGGAGAAACGTTATAGATTTAAAAGAAACTAATGTGGCAGTCTGCCAATTAATAACACACACAGCTTCAGATATTAGTTTAATATTTCTGCTGCAATCAAATCAGTAAACGTATTTAATTTTTAACCAAACTTTTCGTAGAATAGCTGAGATATAATATGCTTTCTTCATACTTAATAATGTCGTTTTATTTGAATGAGTGTGGGAACTGGTATACTCTATTTATATTAGACGTAATGATTACTTTTATTCAAAGGAGAGTAGCTCTGAACACTACCAGTACTTTACATTTCTTCCCACTGTTCTTTCCAGAAAAAATGAATCAGCCCCAATGCTGACGTATATAGCTATAATACCAGGAAGAAGTAAAATAGCAAAAAAGTTTACTAGTCTTTGGTAACTGTACAGATAGGCAATACATTCTATGGAATTGATTTATTGAGTGTCCTGCTACATGACATAAATTATTATCAACAAAACACTGACAATCTTAATATCAAAGTGAATGATAAACATAAAATAAATAGTGTCTATCAGATTATTTTTTTAAGAAATGGATTATGATTGAATGGTTAAATTGTGCACTAATTCGGTTCTGCAGTGCGATGAAATTGTTATGCTTGTGCAGAAGTAGTGTTTACTTCAAAGCACTTAACATCACTATGCTTAACCACATCAAATACTGATTACGTAATAATAATAATAATTTATTATTTATTTATTATATGGCAACTAAGACACTTTTAAGAACATTGAATGAAATATATAAACTGCAACTTTACAAGATTAAAGACATATATCTAGTTTATTAACATAGTTTATCGATTCCTGAGTTGCCAGCAGGAAGTCCACAGGATCACCACTGTAAGATCTAATCGGACATTCTTCAATAATGTGACCAATAGTCTGAATCTCTCCGCAGTACAGAGTGTGTGCGCCTGTGCCATGCCGAGTTCTGATTCTGTTGAGTGTGGACCAAGTTTTACGAGGCAAATAAAAACCTGGTGGCTTTTGTGTAATGCAAGGTAAGCTGCTATTTTGATGTGTAGTCCACTCCTGGATCCAAGCTTTGGTGATGTTAAAATCTTCACGTATAGCATCCCTTGCCGATTTCATTGGCGGTTTTCTAGAGCGAAGCCTGTTGATGTTGGCATCCTTAATATCTTGGTGGATCGTTAAGTTTCTGCTGTCCACTATCCTCTTGTACTCACTTATAAGAGCATTTATCCGTTGTGTGTGGTGTGTGGTACAATATCGAGAGTCATTTTGTGGGAGTTGTCTTGATCGCGCCTGCAGTCATACGCATAGCGTTATTAAGTTGAGTGTCCACTTTTTTCACGTGCGGGCTATTCAGCCAGACCGGGGCACAGTACTCGTAATAATTCCGTGTTGTCGTAATGCCCTTGAGACAGGGTTTCTATTGGCTGCGCATTCTGCCCCTCCCGTAGCCACCTTAACCTAACCCGGCAATCCTACCTGTTACAGGGGACCTACAGTTTAACGTGGAATCCGAACCACAGAAGCTTTCTGGCGTACTTCACATTACACAGCAAGCTGTTCTGGAGGTGAAGGTCGGTTAAGCGCTTTAGAATTTCCCCGCCGAGACAGAGATTCGAACCGGGGACCTTTAGATCTCAAGGTAGACGAGTTAACAACTGAGCCACCAGTCCGCTCGGTTACGTAATTATACAGTGAACAATAACATTTCGTTTCGCTGTAACTAATTGCCTTGGAGTGACCATGGTGGTACCCGAATAAAAACAAGGCAAGTGCGACTAGATCCTCGCGCAATTAAGGCTCAGTACGCTAATCACCTAAGCACGAAACTCGAATGTGGTATGTCAGACACCTGTCTCTTGGCACAGCAATAAATGCCTGCCACCTTAACACACCAGCTGATAATGATATAGCTCAGTTACATTCCGATTTATGATACGAACGTTAGAATGCAATGCACTTTAAATTTAGACAATTTTAAACAAAATTGTAATAGTATCCTCCAAGTAATTTTTCATTTAGCCAAACACGAGCAATTCCTTTCAGAAATTTTATTGAATACTAGCTGTTACCCGCGACGTCGTACGCGTGGACTTGGAGTTTCAATTCCAGAATTGGATATAGAAAACTGTTAGTAACGTAAGATTTGTCCCAAACAACACCGAGTCGACATAATATGATGGAAAGCCATCATTATATCATCCTATCATCTAATCTGTCTCATAAAGAGAATCAATTTACAACATATTTAAAAACAGAAAAGTAAGCGAAGATGCGGGGATGTGTGTGTGTGTGTGGGGGGGTTAACTGATGGCAGCTTTATTTCAGCTTGGTTTTTTCTTCTTTATTCAACATGAGCATCTGAATCTTATAATCTAATAGCAGCACATTGTCTTCTAGACCTGCACCTTAGGCCAGGTTTACGTCCGTAAGGCATGTCAAAAAGGAAGACAAATTGGTGCCAGAAACTTTTATACAGACACAAATGAATAGTACAGTGCAGAGCAAATTGACTTCTATACTAAATAATAAGTTTTGTTTCTTATCGAAATTTATTAATAAATCAAACACTAACAGATTGCGTGACTGAGCAACCAACGTAACATTACAGACTAACACACGAATCTGTCTGTCTTTCATCATTCGATAAGTTCTTAAAATTTCGTGACTAAAACTGTTATTCATGCCGAAAAAATGTCCTGTGACCTTCCTACACTATTTCATTGTTAAATTCCATCAATATTGATATAGCCATTTAGTCGTCAAAACGTAACAAAAAGACAGAAACTTACTTCCACATTTACAACTTCGTTCGTGATTGTAAAGTATTCATATTGACAGCTGTAGACATCTAACCACCATAATGCACGATGGGAGACTCGATACTATTACCACACACAAATACCAATCTTCTGCGCTATGTAGTTCCGGCAGCAAAGTAAAATTTACGGATACACACAAGTCTTTGGATGAAATACGAAAATATTCATGATCGACCAATTTCGAACACCATATCTCACACACTCCCACAGTTACCGAATTTCGACCAACGTTGTGATCCATGGGTGACTCAGTGTTACTACCACACAAAACGCCGGTAATCTGCGATTGATAGTTTTCACTTAAAAGTGATACAACGTGACACATGCGTCTTTGGCAGAAATATGAAATTGCCGCAGGTCGACCATTTTATCCCTCATTTCTCCCACACCCCCATAGCTACCGACATCTAACAACCATAGTGCACTACATGAGATACGATTCTACTACCAAACACAAACACCAATGCTCTATGCTATGTAGTTGTGGCAGAAAAGTGACATATGCGGAGACAGTCGAAATACGAAAATATTCTTGGTCGGTCACTTACAATCACCATATCTACCACACTACCACAGTTTCTGAAAATCGGCCGCTGTTGTGATCGAAAGGTGACGCTGCGCTACTACTACACACAAACGCCAGTTATCTGTGATCTATAGTTTTCGCTGAAAAGTGATACACCGTGACACTTTTGTCTTTGGCAGAAGTATGAAATTGCCACAGGTCGAACACTTTCATCCCCCTTATCTCCCACACCCCATAGCTACAGACATCTAACAACCATAGTGCACTACATGAGATACGATTCTACTACCAAACACAAACACCAATGTTCTATGCTATGTAGTTGTGGCAGAAAAGTGACATATGCAGAGACAGTCGAAATACGAAAATATCCTTGGTCGGCCACTTACAACCACCATATCTACCACAGTACCACAGTTTCTGAAAATCGGCCGCTGTTGTGATCGAAAGGTGACTCTGTGCTACTACTACACACAAACACCAGTTATCTGTGATCTATAGTTTTCGCTGAAAAGTGATACACCATGACACTTTTGTCTTTGGCAGAAGTATGAAATTGCCACAGGTCGATCACTTTCAACCCCCATATATCCCACACCCCCATAGCTACCTACATCTAACAACCATAGTGCACGACAGGAAAGACGATTCTACTACCACACACAAATACCAAAGGTCTATGTTATGTAGTTGTGGCAGGAAAGAGAAGTATACGGAGATACGAATTTTTGGTCGAAATATGAAAACGCCCTGCACTGACCAACTTTAATCATTATATCTCCCACATCTCCACAGCTATCGGCATTCGGCCAACGTTGTGCACGACAGGAAACTCCATGCTACTTCCACCAACAAACATCAGTGATCTGTGCAAGGTAGTCGTTGCTGAAAAGTGAAATATAGGAAAAAAAACACGTCTATTTTTATATATATATAAGATTAATGTCACAAGCTGTCTACTTCTGCTGTTTCAGCTTCCTAGATTAATTAAATTTTTCGGTATAAGTCAATTTCTATTAACAAACTCACAGAAATAAAGTATAATGACGCCGCGGTCTTTGGCTAGCTTAAATATTGCACAGTATTTTACTCCAAACAAAATTGAGGCTTACTGTAAAAGTCACTTAGCTGGTGTACGCTAGCGATTACTCAAACTTCGCCCATAACAAGCTTTTCTATTTTGACTTACAGAAATTTATAAGATTATTGAAAAAGCTGGTCAGATTTTTGCGCAAAATTCCTTGGCTAATTCATTCTTGATTGATCCACAATACTGTAAATCGTATCAACAAGAGACTGATATAAGAAAGAACACTGAAAACTATGTTATATCGTCTATGTTATTTAAATAAGTATCTGCACTTCAGCTGTACGTGTAACGTTAATATCCAATTACCAATACGTAACTATACAGCTGAGGATAAATATTCAATTTTTAGGCCATTCCTCATAAATACCGTTGAACTAATACTATGAATAATTCTAACCAGACACAAATTACAATAAAAAATACCATATTTGAAATTTGTTATAACAAAAATTATTGCGTTGACAATAGGTTGTGGTGATTGATTTATATGCAGTAATAGCATAATCCAATTATTATCAATTTTATTACTATTAATCACGTCTAATAGTAATATGTTCATGTGAATTTTCGAGTTAATTATAAAATTCCTTCCAAGTTACAAAACACATTTAAAGTTGCATAAGGTAATAAGTTTGTATTTAAAAAAAAAAACAAAAATTAAAATAAGCAATAAAGATTGCGAAGCTTCATGAGATATCTGATATGCTTTTTTAAAATTATTCTTAATAATTACGAAAATTCCAGCGCATATACACATACAGATAGCTCGTATGTCGCCGTAAACATTAAAAAAATGAACTTTGGGTATATTAAAACATGATTATTACTAAAATATAAAAATAATCATCAAAAATGTTTCTCCTTTACATCGCATTCGGGTAATCCTGATTCCTATGCAACTCAGAATAAGGATAGACATTAGCAAGAACTATCAGCATTGTGATTGAACCGAATACTGATAGTTTTTGCCTATGGTTTGATAGCTTGCTACGTTTATACAGTATTAAAATATCATCTTTTTTGTTAAAATGTTCAGTACATCTGTGTTTTTAAATTTGTTTCACAGTACACGGAGACCACGCACTAAATGAATTTTAGCCGCCGGCGGCCGAAGCGGTAATCTGCCCAGTGAGGCAACACGTGAAGTTTCTCGCTGGCGTAGTGTACATTTAAAACACAGTTAATTATTTTTTTAGGTATAAATTAAACTGTCAGATGAAATTCTCAGTTCTCTGGTCACAAAATGTGGATTTTAAAAAAAAAAAAAGTTTTTTCGAAATGAAAATATGGGAAGTATCAGTGTATGAACTCACAGCCATTGCGGATAGGTAATTGGTGCATTCATCGTTGGATAGCAGAGGCTGTCGCTCCTCATCTTCGTGCGGCATTGTCTCCCCAACACGGCGCGGCTCCCACTGATCCCGTATCCCGTCCCCTCTCCCCAGGTCCCGTGACGCAGGGCTTCCCCCACGAGACTCGCTAAGCTAACCTACAGCACTAGTTACGTAACGGCCATTTGGGCTAGACCACGGTATGGCGAAGACCTAGTGTAGCCCAAATTTGTTGATCAGTATTAGTACTTGGGCGTGATTTTTTTCGTCGGCAGGATGCACAGGACACAACTTCCGTTGACCTCGTGAATAGTTTTCTTTCTTCTCTGCACGGCGCCGGCGTAGGTACCTGCTGCCCATACTGGAGAATTCCTGCGGTGTCAGCGCTTGAGAAATCTCTCCTTGTAACAGCGAACACAAGCTAACATGCCTCTGACGTAGCAACGAGTCATATCATAATTATTAAATTCAACATTCATTTACCAAAGTCTTTGTCTGGCTATATTAAATAAGTTTGTAGATTGTGTTTTTAGTTTCTGTCGAAGATTACGTAATGTATTATACAAGCCACAAAGCTCGTCAAAAACTGCGGGTTGAACGTAGTCTTCAGGCAAGTAGTTTCTTCCTAATCGCTTAACTAAATAGAATTGTAACAACATAAAGCTCAAGGCAATTCCTTCCTCGTGCCTAGCGCTGAAGCAAAAGATTTCAGTTTTCATCCTGGTCCAAGTTGTATTTCACCCTAACCACAAACTCCAAACCTCTTTTTCGGATGTAGAAATTTTGTAGATGAATCAGACACGCTTTGGAAAGATTTGAAACAATTTGATATATGCTACCCAGTCAATTTAACTCATCTGCTGGCGCTAGGAAACGTCTCAATATATCAGATGATGCTTACAAGGAACTATATAGATATAAAACACGGTGGAATCCATGCTGCTAGATATTTTAAACAGTTATCAATTAAAGAACATTAGGCTTTCACTATCTTATTGTTAAAATTTTAATTGAAATGATCTATTCAAAGCACTAGTTTACAATATTTTTACTGTTAAATCTCTCGCTTAATTCTTATGCAACGTTTTTTGTACTTTTAATGTTCCAATCATTATGAACCAAACTTGTAATGTTAACAGTGACTTATGTATATGCGTATTAGGTAAGCTTTTATGTCGGTGTGCGTATGTATTTATATATATAAGGAAGTAACACTAAGTGTAGCGTCCCCTGACTGTATGGCCAAGAGGCCAAGTGTCAATAAAATAAAATAAAATAAAACAATAATATTGCCGTTAGAAAATCAAAGCTTCAGTCACACACGAATTAAAACATTCACAGTATTGCATGTTGTTGAAATCATACATTGCTATATAAACTTGACCCAAAACTTCATGGGTTCTTACTTTTTTCTTGTTTTTCATCTGTGATTTAAATCTATACTAGAACGTTAGAACGGCTGACACAGTTACATGCGTCTGAAATAGTAATATGGCATCAGTGAAAGCAAAAGAAATTAAAATTAATCTTAACAACCTACGCTATGCCACATAATATTAATTTTAATTGCATTCTAGGCTGCTTAGACCACAGTCAATGTGGAACTACATTCATTTTAGTAACATATTCCAAGCGTGTTTAGTGAATGGCTAACGCTCTGGCCTCGCATTCGGGCGGACACCTGATCGAATCCCCATCCCGGCATCCAGATTTCCATGGTTTCCCTAGGTTACTCCAGCCGAATGCCGGGATGCTTCCTTCGAAAGGCCATGGCCGAATTGCTTTCTCCTCCTTCTACCCAGTCCTTTCCCACCTCTAATGACCTCAACGCCGACGAGGTGTAAAGCCATAATTAAAAAATAAATAAAAATAGTAACAGGACGATAATGAAAACAATTTAAATTATTTTACTAAAATATTAAATTACTCTTGACCTCTTCTGTAACGTCAAATGCCAGTTGCAATTCTGACGCTGGATAAATAGCAATATAATCAAAACTTACACTAACATGCTCACCGAAGAATTAAAAAACTTACATTGAACAAAAATATATAAATAAAAGCAATTAATAATTAATATGTTTCCTTTTGTTGTGTTGGCTGTTCATTTCTTCGCGGATGCTAATTATTTGTATGTGTAAGGAAATATACTTTCTATTAGTACTACAATTATAAGATTAGTGTTTGCTTGTGTTTTAAACTATACATGAAAATACGGTTGTCTGTTACTTATGAATACATTAAATTAAAAGACTGATTGATTTATGTTCATCACTTAACAGTTCTTAATGAATGTAAATTTGTAATGTATAAAAAATGATTAGAGTATGGACAAAGTATTAAATAAAATATAATGCAAAAATGTAGACGAAAAATACACAACATGGTGATTGAGTTATTAACATTCGGGATCAATCATCCAGATTTCTTTTTTCAATTGTATCCCGAAATAATGCCAGAAAAATTTCAATTTGTTCCTTCAGAAGGCATTGGCTGAATTTTTTCCCCTTTCTTGACCCACAAACGTCCCTGTTCTGATTATTAATATGCCGAAAAGCCATCCATCTTCAACAAGAAAAGTTTATAAAGCTACAAGTAATTAAGCCAAAGGAGGATATAACACTTAAGTCGTAAGTGTATGACTAAATTGTGTATCCTAACTACTGCTGACGGAAATAAATAAATTGTTTAAGTTCACAGCCGTCCTTGAAAAGCTCTTTCTTGGAATTCTTAAAAGATGTTTGTACATCTTATCCACGAACGTAGGCTATTGCGTGATGAGTTTCCCCCACCTGCGTGGAACACGCACATCTTCTTTGGTCGCTACGATTGCGATGGGGCTCATAATTTCCGTTCCTCTGTAACACGGAGGAATATGAACGCCAATCGAAGCATTAAAAATTTAAATTTACTGTAGTGAGTGAAGACCATGTGCAACAAGGAGGTTAAAAACTCAACAGTCTTCCACTGAGTTGTCAATATGCTCAATAGAAGGGAAATGGCGAAAATACAGGGTGTCCCAGAACAACTTTGACATTGAATAAATTATGTTTGGAACGAGATATCACAATGCAGTTTTTTGCATTTTTAAGAGTATCTCTCAAAGTTTTGTTTCTGTCTCTAGAACACTTCTTTGGAGCATCCCTTGATCAATCGTCGTAATAGCTGCAGATATCCTCTGCCTGAGATCTGCCAAATTTCTAACCGGGGTTTGATACACGATGACTTTTACATATCCCCAAAGAAAGAAATCCAAGGGGGTTATGTCAGGTGGACGAGGCGGCCAGTCAATTGGACTCCGACCAGGAAATTGTTTATCTAAAAAATTACGGACATCATGAGCCCAATGCGGAGGTGTTGGAAGATGACTGTTGGTTGAAGGACTTCCAGTTGGGGAATAACAAATTTTGTTAGCTTATCCAAGTAAACTGGGCCTTTGATTATCTTCTCAGCAAAGAAGAAGGGGCCAATGATTTTGTTGTGCATAACACCGCACAACACATTAACCATTGGGCTGTCGCGCTCTCTCTCTCTCTCTCTAAATGCATGCGGAGGTTCAGAACCCCAAATTTGAATGTCGTGCCTGTTAGGTAACCCTTGTCTCTATAAACCAGAAAACACACTGAGCTTTTTCCTGTGGGGTGTACATTTTCAATAAATGTGGTGTAACTACGTACTTGTCACCAAACTGCACCGGAAATGAAACAGAAAAAAAATTTCAGAGATACTCTGTAACATGCAAAAAACTGCATTGTGATATCTCGTTCCAAACATAATTTATTCAATGTTAAAGTTGTAAAGATAATTCTGGGACACCCTGTACAATTCGAGAAAGTTAAATTTGTTTGTGGTACACAAATACGGCATTTGACATAATATATACACTTGGGTAGCTTGTTATAGGTGTTGGAAAGGTCACAAAACGTGCAGCAGTACAAGTAAATAGAACCATTTGGCCTTGGAGTTCAAGGTCCAGAGACTGATGTCCGCGCCGGAGCTTCCGACGTGACTGGCTTACATTTTAATACGTAATCTGAACCACGAAATATTCATAACCATATTTATATACACACAGCCAGCTCTGTCGCACGTGAACGTCTGGTTAATAAGCTGTTAAATTTTCGGGTTTGATGTTCGAGACGAGTATTATTCCAGTGAGGAACCTTTCTACCAGTTCTTATGTCACTTACTTTTTAATAAAAAAATATGGAGGGGTATTTGACAGCTATTTCTGCATCAGCATCAGATAAAATAAACTGAGAACTGGACTGGAAACGTTATGGAATAATCATTTTGGAATTGCTAAAAGCAAGAGGTAGAATTGTCCCTTTTCTTTGCAATTTCTTCCGTAGAATCTACCATTAGTTGTACTTTTTCCATATCTCCTAAGGTAAAAGAAATATTGCTCTAAGACTGAAAGAGGCTTCAATCTGCAGTCAATCATTTTCAGTTGGGTGCGGTATTGCATCAATTGGTTGTTCTAATTATTTCAACTTCGTGTCGGTTTCCACGTAATACTAGATCCACAATACTAGGTCTTTTTTTATATTTTTATACTAGTTGCAAACATACAAACGAGAGCCAATCACGAAATAAGTTTTTTTAGAATATTAAAAAGTTTTAGCACAATTAGAGGTTCTGCAGTACTAAAAGCGTGATATGATAAACACGAGGAAAAGGACACAGATATACGAAAAATTTTTTGCCGATTGGGGAAAAGAGTATATGGACATAGGAGCAGAAAAATTTAATGAAACTGTTTTTACCAGTGTAAAAATTGATGGAAATATCCTACCATAAATATTTCAAGAAGACTTTTTAGTTATGTAACTTCGTACGAAGTTCTGTCAAACGAGAATTGCTTGAGAAGATTTGAATAGCAACAGTGTCCTAAAGCAACTTACAGTACAAACAAAGGCTGAGGAGCTACTCAGTCGAACACCCTATGACAACTCATGTGACGTAAATTAGAATATGGAGCCGTGCTACACCTTCTATCTTCAATATACGAAAACGTAACGTTACCAGTCAATAGACTTACGGAGAAGTTACCCAGTGACGACTCCTACCAATGCCTTAGGATTTAGAAATTCATTTATTCACTTTTCTTGTTTACTTTTTTTTATTTTATTTTATTTTTCAGGTCAGCGCCCCATCGAACCTCCTCCACATCTGTCTTTCGAGATGTGAGGTCATATTGCTACTCTTTAATTATAATTAGGATGTTCCTGTATTCCACTATTGTCAATAGAGTCAATATTTCCATTGCTCCGAATAGTTACTCGGCTACAACAGCATAACTGGGTGTCCACTTTCCGCTTAGTCAAGAGATAACTCTATTTTTGTTCAACATTTTTGCCATTGCTTCGTTGGTACTTACCACCACGGTGCTTTGTTTAAATTGTAATGTGTATGTCAACCCACCCTTTAAAGCTGGGAAAAAAAGGTCCCCAATAAATAGAAGTGGAAGAGAAAGCAATCAACGAATTCATTAATAAAATGCTATTCAGAGACACGGAATTACTGTATGGGCCGATTTATATACCAAATAAAGCAATTGTATCAGATAGCTAGAATTGTGCAAGCAAGAGATTTAGGCACATGTTTCTTTCAAAAGAAAATAAATAAACAAGATAGACGTGCTATCTGAGAAATAATTTTCGGTTTTGGCATCGGGAAGGATGCGTATTGGATTCCCATTCCGACCATCCTGATTTCGGTTTTCAAGGTTTTTCCGAAATCCCTACACTTTAATACCTGATCATTCTTGCAAAAAGGGCATGCACTAACTAATTCCTTGCCTGTCCTTGTCAATATTCCACTCCCATGCACTAACGACATCGTTGTCCACTAAAAACAACAAAATATTTTATATAATTACACGAAATAAGAAAAACATTTATTGAAACAGCTCAAAATTCCGATTTTCTTATTGAGACGACATTATAGATGACTAATGTGTCTTCAGATAGTCATTTAATACAACCTCTTGTTATTCATCTATCCACATAACATGTGCACTTATAATGGGGCTCAGTGGTTGAGGCGTCTGGCTGGAGATCGAAATATCTTCGGTTCGAATTCCTGTTTTGGCGGGGAATTTCATAAACCTTTAACTCGATCCTCATCTTTGTCACAGCTTACTGTGTAATGTGAAATACGCCAGAATGCTTCTGTGGTTCAGATTCAACGTTAAACTGGAGATCCCCCTCTGGGGCTAGCAATCTAGTTGTAACACGGGTATGTACACCTCCAAAATAAATTCAAACGAAATATAGGCTTAGCGCAGTCTTTGCCTACCCAGTGAACGCAGCTAGCCTCGCGTTGCGGGGGCCACCAGTTCAACTCCGGACCAGGTAATGGGTCTATACTTAATTAATTTAATTACGATAGAGCGCATGCTCCAGGCAATTTCCCTACACACCAATTTTTCCGTTTGCTGTACCTGCCTAGTTTTGCCCTCTACAGAGTTCAGCTTTAAATTCTTTCAGCGTTTTTCGTAAATTAATCATCAGTTACTATGCAGAATTTAAATAAAATGAGTGCTCGAATAAATAGTTACAAATTACATAGTGTTGTCTGTGTGGCCTAGTATCCAAATGCCAATATTAAAGAAAAAAGCAAACAAAAAATAAAACATGGTCCTAGCTGGCTCAAAAGAACATATGTATATACACACATTATATGTGTGTATTATATTCACACCGCGTATCCATGTATGTAAGATTTAATTGTAATATTATTATTGATTGAGGGAATTGTATTTATTAATAACAAAGGGACGGGGATTGCAGGTTAAATAACAAGACAAGGCAATTATAAAAGACTAAAATGTATTTCTTTCATTTATGGAAGGAGATTTACAATTTTGAGTTCGCATACGAACGTATGTTGTTCTTAATATCAGAAACTTACGGCTTTGACTTTTAATGATGTTTTGATGGCAAATACACTACGCTGGACACTGTAGATACTCATCGAATGGCAGCGATGGCATTCAGTGTAGGCGGATTGTCATGACGGAGCTATCCAGATAGATCGAGTGCATCGGTATCACTTAAAACGTGAACAGTGAAGCGTAAAAAGTGGCGAACATCCCGACCAGTTATAATGCCAGGGATGTCTGCTAGCGTCCCGATCCTTTGCCAAAGCTGTCAGATATTTCGCACGTCAAACAAGCTAAGAATGTTCTCAGCTGTTCAACAGACTTGTTGACCTCTGCAGGGACTGATCTGCACGGACCACTTTACTTATTGCCTAGGATCTGCTGTTGTAACGCCCCGAACTTGATATTTATTTCAGCTTTTACATGACCATTTATATACCAACTCCGTCTCATTTGTTCGCGGGTGGGTCCATCAACAAGTCAAACAGGAATGCTGAAACTCATATGATTTGCTGTTATATCATCCAGGTGCGAGTTTACACATGCAGCTGATGAACCTGTTTGGTAAGACATCGATCCTGGTTAAAGCTATGGGCTGACCTCAATAAATATGCTAATTCTTTCACGCATGGATAATTTTTTAATATTTCGTCAGGTCACAAATCTTCCTAAGTCCAACCTTCTGGCGGTGTCTCTCGAAGATAATCAAATTTTGTACCGTCACAAATGTCTGAAAGCTAATTTATTGATACATTTTATTAAAAGCTCTTGTTGAAAATGAATGGGATAAACTTCTCAAAATAAGTCACCCTTTCTAAGTATAATGAGAATTTTGCTGTCAGTACACTAGCATTTTTTTCATGGTATTATTATCTCGATTAGTCACTTCCTACCAAAATATTCTCATCTCGAGACCGTATTAAGCTATTGACGGGTAAGCAAATAATTATACTGCAACACTGTTACTTCTGCTGATGTTTTATTTATGCTGTGCGTGACGCGCTTCGAGAAGTGATTCTCATTTTCAAACGCATTATTATTACATTTTCAATTTTCACGCATAGCGTAAATAAAACATCAGCAAAAGTAACTGTGTTGCAGTATAATTATTTGCTTACCCGTCAATTGAAAACATTTACAGACTTTCATAAATCAATTTATAATGGATAAAGTAAAGATCTCAAGCTATTCTATACAGCCTATGTCTTCTTCTGCTTCATTATTTTAATCCTTGATTCCTCCCTCCTATTTACCTACCAACAAACGAAGAAATCTCATTAGTCTGTAAGTTTAACCAACTATTCTATATTTTTGTAACGAGGTTCTTAGACGAACATTTGTCCAAAAATTATTCCCAGAAAATTCACAGCACGTACGTCCACTTAATCTTTAGCTTCCCTTCTTTCTGGAAGTATGACATTCCGTGCTTCAATTCAACAAAGGTTTTCTGCTCTACACATATTACTTCAAAGTAAAAATTCTTTGCGAGTGGTTGGTCATAGTTTGATACGAAAAGCTTTTTGCCTTTGTATCTAGTATTACTCGGCTTTGAACATCTACCGTATCTTTACTTCCTGTTCTATACAATTCTTATAACTTTTTTTAGATATTCTGTTGAGATAAATGAAAATTACAGCAGAAATTTCTTACCGAGCGTGGTGGTGTAACGGATAGCGTTCTGGCCTCGCATTCGGGAGGACGGCGGTTCGAATCCCCGTCTGGGCATCCCGATTTGGGTTTTCCATGGTTTCCCCAAATGACTCCAGGTGAATGCCGGGATGCTTCCTTCAAAAGGCCATGGCCGAATTCCTTCCCATTCCTTGCCCCCATCCTTTCCCGTCTCTAAAGACCACGTTGTTAAAAAGGGACGTTAAACTGTTACAAAAAAAAAAAAAAAAAAAAAAAATTCTTGACGTACTGTTAATAAAGATCTTCATTGTAATTTATTTCTTGATGCAAAATTAATTCGGTACCAGATAGTTACATAATATAAGACTTCCTTCAGCTTCCTACGTTTACTGCAGCTGTAGTTACCAAGCATTTTGCAGCAGCAACGCAATAAAAATTGAAAAGTTCTTAACTATCAGATTTAATGCTACACTGTCGTGTTAAACGCTAGTTATAACAGTACAGTCTAATGTACTGTAGTTCAGAAACATTGTGTAACACCGAATATTAGGCGTTAAGATTTAGAAGTCAGGCATTCGAAAGAAAAAAAGTCCGTAGAGTCTTTACCGTAGGGTATATCGCATTATTGCACCCAGAACCGCAAATTATCTCCGCGGCTAGATTGGTTACAAGTGCTCGACCGGATTAAAGCAATGCCGCGCCTTCTCCAGTTTCCGTAGCTATTATTCCCCCACGTGATTGGTGGCTTGTTTACTCTTTCAGAGGATCGTCAAGTTATTATTTCCTGTACTAATAAAATTTCTTAATAGCCCTAACCAGACGATACTACTCTAATGACAGATGGAAAGTGCTGGTTCCACTTATACCTTTTTATTACGTGGTTATGTAATCAGTGGAAAATGTATAAGATTTATTCGTACAATTGTCCATGACGATGTACTTGTATTTGGTTGTCGAGAGGAAAGAGTTGAAAGTTTACCATTCAGGAATCGATGTTCCGAGGTATAGTTGGTTAACAGCATATTTTTTCCTTTCATTTTTTAATTTAATTTTTTTTTTAGCTCGTCGTCCTCGAGGTAAACATATCGGCGAGAAGATTTGGGCCAGAAATGGGAAGAAATTCAGCCATGATCTTTTGAGATACTCGGGCATTCACCTAAGCTGATTTCGAATAATCACAAAACCGAAACCTGTAAGTCCGCCCAGGCTCGAACTCAGGTCTCCCTGATTGCCAGGCCCATCTAATATTCTAGTGGAGTAGTAATGTCGCAGCAAATCATCGGAAGTAACAAAAAAAAATCTTTAGAATGGGTGCTCTTATTTTAAATCATACTTCATAATTTTACTATAACATTTGCTGGCATCAATACTTCTGAAGATTGGATAATAAACTAATCAATTCATCGTATGGCAGAAATGTCCATCACATTACGAAGAATTAAATTTGTTCATACATACAGCTATCTGGTGTATCCAACTATTTCTTTCTTTTTAAAACCTTTTTTAAGTCAACTATGTTTCTGCTTAATTGACTTCAATTTTCTTTGTGCCCATACTTCTTTCAGCAAATTCGAATGCCTTATGATTATTTCCTTTTTTTTTTTTTTTTTAAATCTGCTCCTTTGGTTTCACCTCTAAAACGTGTTCTGTCACCTAGTGAGTCTGTGTTGATTCCAGCCTTTTTGTATATGGTTTTCTGTTTCCCAGAACTATTTAATACTCTCGACAGCTTCGCTGGTTGCCTTCAGGGATAAATTTTTGTTAAAAGCGTAGTCTCTCCTCAGCTTGCATGCTTTTAATACATGGTCAGTTGATATACTATTAGCACTGCAGTCGCAATCAGAAGAATTTATGTACAGTACGTACATTATATTTTCCGCATCACTAGCGTGAGTCAGAACATCTTTCGCTACTTGTTCTGATTCTGTTCTCCAGTGAAGTTTGAAGTCCGGTGCTGTTTCTGTGATGGAAGGCCTGTCGTGATTTTGTGGACATGACTTTTCCATTCATTCTCTCCTCCAAGTGCCAAAAACGCTGAAGTTTCCTCTAGCTGAGATATTGTTGTTTTCAGGGAAGGGTTACAAGAACGGAGGCAGTTTTACAACAAGATTTTTTTGGTAGATTCAGTTTGATCAGAAAACAATTATACGTTATCTATTTCTCTCGCAGCATTCTTCTCATATTCTCTTGGGAGTGGAAGCTTGAAACAAGTCACCGTAGGCTATGACGGTCAGTAGAAAGGACATTAACTTCAAATCTTTCCATACCTAGAAAATGTCTTCTAACAACTGACTACCATTTGATTGAAAAATGTTGGAACGTCAAAGAATAAATACTTTAGTCGTGACTACGAAGTGGTAACATATATATATATATATATATATAGAACGATCTTATTGCTTTAATGTGCACTACTCCCAGCTTAAGATGTGTGATTTCGACTTAAGTAGTTAATCGGAAATTCAAATTACCTCATGTATTTGTATGTGAATATGAATTTTTAAGATCGTATGAATGCGAAATGTGATTTTGTTTCTCATTTACTTTTATTGTAACGTAGGGTGCCATTTTCTTGTTTATTTATTTGAAAGTGTGTTGGCGAAATAAACAAATCCATGATTGGAAAAGAAAGGCCAAGTTGAAGACAACTTTACATAACGATGAAACGATTATGATAAACGTAATGATTAATAGTCTTTGTCATAAAATAATGTAATTATTTCAATTAAATACATTGTACAAATAAAATTTTCATTTATAACCCCTCCTCACTTACATGTTAATATTGTTGAATTATGAAATCAGAAAGAAATTTATTTTATTTACTTATTACTACCGGAAAATATTTCGTTTATTGAGGAAGACAAAAGAGGGAGTTCGACTCAAACAGCTGCCCAGTGTGCAGGCAAAATTAGCGCTTTTTTAGTTTACATGGCGTGCTTTCTAATCAATTAATACATTAATGTAATCACAGGCGTACAACTCAAGTACCGTACCAGAGATAATAGGCGGAATGAATGATGCATGAATATTTTATTTAAATGTTAATCTAATTTATTTACAGCCAAAGATTTCCATATATGTATCGAGAACTAACAACGTTGTCGTTTTTAAGTAAGTTGCCATGAGGTGATTTCAGTAGTAATGGTAAAATTTTGAAAGGGATTACGTTGTGTTATCTGAAATAAATTTTATTTGATCATGTGAGAAGAGGATCATAGCCGAAAACGTCGAATGATCAGGGAATTTCGTAAAATATTGAGGTTTTCAGCCCAAGAGAATCTTGTATTCTTAATTTGATATTTAAGATGGCTAAGAAATGCAATGAGTTACAGAAGGCGGGGAAAAAAGGAAACGAAGAAATCGTAAGAAGTGAGGAATTCAGAAGTGCCAAGATTCATCAACCCGAATGCGGACAATCGTTTCGATTCGACACAGCTTCACAAATCTGTATATCACGAGGTAGAGAATAACTATAGTACAGCCCAATGATCGATGCTTTTAGAAACTTTTTTTTTAACCTATGGCCATAGCACATAATCAATAACACATTACATAAAATTCTATTCGTGCATTCACACTAGTAAAAAATTTCATTTAAGAGTCTATTGCAAAATTATAGTTAGAATTCAAAGTTGACATACTGCAGCTAATCTAATGCTTCGTTTGAAATGCCTGTGAAGTCTTTCATTGGTCCCCTAGACACTCGAATTGGGGAATCAAAGATAACGTCACGGAAGGTTTGTTCTTCCTCACCACAGTCGCATTTCGGTGAATCTCTCATTCCACTTGTGTGAAGAGATGAAGCAGATCTGCCAAGGCCAGACCTGACTCTGTCGGGAGCTACCCAGGTCTTGCGCGGGATGTTCAGTCCCTTTAGTGCCTGTTGATTGGATTTCCTTTTTGATTGAGCTGAGGATATCCACTCCGATCTCCACGCTTCTCTCCCGTTAAAGTTGTTGGATATAAGATATTTTGCAATTTTTAGGCTTGGACTTCTCGATTTAAGTTTCTGAAATTGAGTTTACATGACGTTGCGGATGGGGTGGTCCATGTTATGAAAGATCTTACAATATTGGGCGGTTAGGCGATTCGTTCGATGTTACTCAAACGAGCAGTCAGTACAGTTGAATGGACTATATACACCCATTAATTATCCGCATTGTCTGTTTAAAGACTTTTTTATCTTTTTGGTAAGGGTGCTGTTCGTCCAGACAGACGAGCAGTACTCAGCTGTGCAATACACAAGGCTCAGTGCTGCGGAACGAAATGTGGAGGCGGATGCTCCCCAGGAGGTGCCCGTTAATTTCTGCAGAATATTATTTCTAGTTCTTAGTTTTTCTGCAAGGTTGGACAGATATTTATTGTACGACAAGGTGCGATCCATTATGACGCCCAATTACTTTGGAAAGTGGTTGTGACGGAGGGGAGTGCAATCAAGAAGAATGTCAAGCGAGAGATTCACCGCCCGACATAGTTTCCGTCTTGCTGGAACTGGGTAAGAGACGCCGTTTCTTAAAATAGGCGCTGAGGGTTTCGAGGTCTGCTGTTAAACTATTTTCAATTTAGAAACTTATAATTAGCTGTTTTAAGAATTCTTTTTCCACATGCGTTACGAGACCACAGATTGGCGAGGAAGAAGAAACGGAAGGGAGACACCGACCAAAGTCGTGGGCGATGAGCAGCTTCCAAGGATCTCGTGTTCGTGACTTGCTGGAGAGAGGTCACTTTTCCGCCATTGCAGAAGTATGGGTGAGTTAGCCATCACTGCACTTACAAATCGCAAGCTGGTAGTAAGGCACTACCTGACATAGCACTCCAACGGTACCATTTGCTCACGGTGATCTTTCTGTTGCCTCGAGGGTTTCGTGATTGCTTTCATACTTTAAGTCACCGACGCTTTTGGTGTGGGTCAGCGCTTAACTATATCACCGCTTACAACTATAAAACTGTTATGCCAACTGAAAGAACTCAGAATCTGCGTTCTTTAGTTTCCTCGGCCATTTAACGGCACTGTGCTGAGAAATCTGCTTGGTTAAGAAGCTTACTGTCCGACGAACATTCTGAGCTTTGTTGTTAGCCGTGAGCAAATCCGATACAATATGGAAAAACTTTGTCGACTTTTGCTATCGATCAAGAACTTGTGCTATTGTTTAAGTCCAAGACTTATTGGCGTCCATAATTTTATTAAAACAAAGACGTTGGTTACAGTATAGTTTACCTTGCATTGTGAATTGTGAATAATTTTATTTTCACGTTAATATAGTAACAATGACTTCATAATCTCTTCATAATTGTTTATTTCTTCCTAACGTTGTATGACCTGACTGTGAGATGCAGTGTTGTTTTTGCCAAATCATTGATTATTTTAAATTGAAGTAATAGCAAATACATCAAGATTTTTATGCCTTTTCATTTAATATAATATCATTTCATCTTATCAAGTTATAAAATTATTAAAATGATTAAATTATTGAAAATTATTAATTAAGAAAATTGAAAACTAGGTGATTAAACTTAGTTACATCTGATAACACTATACCAGCCCAAACTCTTTCATGTCTGATGCAATCCTCCATCCCTTCCTATCTTGTGCCAACCTCTTCACCTCTACATATCCCTTACAACCCACGTCCTCAATTATCTGCTTCATATATTCTAATCTGTGTATTCCTCTACAGTTCTTGCCTTCGACTGTTCCCTACACTAACAAATTAACCAATCCAGCATGACTCAAAATATGACCTACTGTCGCGTGTTGACCGAGCTAGTAGCAAACTTACCCACTGTGGGTCCGTTCCAGCGTCTACTTACTGCCAACTGAGGTACTTCCGGTTTCCAGCCGGCATCTGTAAGTTCCTAGCTGGGATAAAGATATGCACAGAGACTTAACTGGTCTAAAATTGGGACGTAGGTGCTCCTTGAATAATGTAAAGAATTGCGGTTACTTGATTTATTCGGTGAGAGCAGTTGTATGCTACATTTACAATCGACTGGTACATGAAATAAGCATTCCTGGCATTAGGATGATGGACCATAGGATCCGATGTTAAGACAGAATGCCTTACAAGCCAGCAGAGGGAGGATTCTTGGAAAATGCCCAAAATGGCTTGATTAGACCGTAACAGGTTCTCACTACTAAAAGTCACATCGCGGACTGGGGCGAATCGTGTGCGCAAAATGGCGCCCTCGATTCCGGAAGGTGGGGAAAGCCTTCCTCTCATTGGCTGACAGTCACTACGAACACGCGTGTGTATCACGTGCCCATAGCGTGTTAGCCTCATGTACTGGTTGTGCTGTACAGCTTCCCACAGTAACTGCCAGGCCAGCGGTGTCGTGTACTAGCGGTGTAACCTTCCTGCTACCGCGGTGGCTTGGAAGTACTCTGCCTTCATTATTACTAAACTCTATACTAACATCTATATAAAAATCAGCTACCGCGACACTACCAGCCTGTCTCTTCTTTCTGTAAGATTCTTCCACAAACTTCTTTCCTCACCAATTATTTCCAAAACTCTGTCCATTTAATTTTCAGCATTCTTCTGTAGCACCACAATTCAAATGCTTCAGTTTTCTTTCTTTCTGGTATTTCTAAAGTCCATGTTTCGCTACCATAAAGTGCTGTGCTCCATACATAGAGATTTAAAAAGTTCTTTCTAATTCCTAACTCAATATTTGAAACTAAATGGTTTCTCTTTTTCATGAAGGCCGTTTTTGCTGGTGATACTCTGCTTTTAACATCATTCCTGCTTCGGCCATCGGTTATAATTTTGCTTCCCAAGGAACAGAATTCACTTACTGCTCCTATTGCTTCCGATCATATTTTTATATTTAATCTACTGTGATTGGTATCATTTCTGCTACATTTCATCACTTTTGTCTTGTTTTGATTTATATTCAGTCCAAAATCTTCCTTCAGTATTTTGTTCATGATACTCAGTAACTTCTCAATATCCTCAGCTCGTTCTGCTAACAAGACAATGTCGTCAGCAAATCGTAGCATACTAATTAAGTCTCCCTGAACACTTACGCCACAGGATTTTTTTTTGTTTCCTTTATTGCTTATTCTAAATACAAGTTGAATATTAATGGGGATAGACTACAACCTTGTCTCATACCCTTTTTTACTGATGCATGTCTCTGATGGTTCCCAACTTTTATTATAGCCACTTGATTTTTATATAGTTTATAAAGGATTCTTCTATCTCGATATTTTAGACCAGATTTCTTTAAAATTTTGAACATCTTGTCCCACATAACATTATCAAAAACTTTTTTTAACTTAACAAACGCCAAAAAAGTATCTTTGTTTTCCTTCATTCGCCCTTCATATATTAATCTTAAAGCTAGAATTGCATCCCTCGTACCACGGTTTTTCCTAAGCCCAAACTGATCTTAACCTACAATCTCTTCAACTATCCTTTCCATTCTTCTGTATATTATTCTGGGTAGTAATGTTGAAGCATGTGATTTTAGACTAATGGTACGATAATTCTCACATTTTTCGGTTTGTGCTTTCTTCGGAAGTGTGAATATGATATTTTTATTAAAATTAGTTGGAATTTCTCCTGGTTCATAACTTTTTAATATCAGCTTGAATAATCTTTCGATTCATTCCTCTCCTAGATATTTAAGAAGTTCTGCAGGGATCTCATCAATTCCAACTGCCTTATTTGTTTTCAAGTCATTTAGAGCTTTATTAAATTCTGTCCTCGAAACAGGATCTCCTAAGTCATCAATGTCGACATCGCTTTCCTTTTCCAATACACTATTGTTCAAGTCGTCCCCATCATACAGTTTCTCAATGTATTCCTTCCATTGGTTAGCTCTATCTTCTGAGCTTAAAAGACGTTTCCCATCTGCAGTTTTAATGTTCATACCTCTTTTCTTCATTTCTCAAAAATTCTGTTTGATCCTTCTATATGCAACATCTACTTTTCCTGCGACCATTTCATTTTCTACTTCTTCACACTTTTCTTGTAGCCATTTTTCTTTTGCTATTTTACATTTCCTATTTATTTGATTATTTCTAAATTGCCTGTATTGCTCTCTTCCTGTTTCATCCTGAGTATTTTTGTTCCTTCTTTTCTGATCCATCCGTTTCAAAATTTCCTCCATGATCAAAGGTTTGGTTTTCGGGTGGCTTGTTCCCTAAAGCCTAATGTTTCTTTACCAGCTTTCATTATTTCGGTCTTTAATGCATTCCATTCGTCCTCGGTTGAGGTCCTTACAAAATTACTTCTTAGACCTAAGTGTACCATTTCTGCAAATTTTTCTCTGGTGCTAGATTGTTTCAGTTTATTCACTTCCAGTCTATTCTGCTTCCTTATTTGCTTGAATTTCCACCTGGACTTCATTACTATCAAATTATGGTCAGAGTCTTAGTCTGCTCCTGGGTACGCTTTACAGTCTAGAATTTGATTCCTGATTCTCTGTTTGACCATGATATAGTCTAGCTGATATCTGCCTGTATCCCCTAGACGTTTCCAGGTATATATCCTTCTTGCATGATTCTTAAACAGTGTGTTTGCCAGTAGCTTATATCATTCACAAAATTCTAACAACCTGGTTCGTCACTCATTTCTTTCTCCTTGACCAAAAGATCCTACAGTTTCCAAAACTCTTACTCTACATCAATTCGAAGTTGCGATAGTTGTGACAAAGAAAAAAATATAGGAAAGAAAGTAATGTTTTAAAGGTGCTACCAACATTTGGTTGATTTATATGATATTTCCATTAAAGTGTTATCGATTCGCCGATTATGATGATATCATCAAAACGGTGCTTCGCGAGATTTTACAAATTTGGCTTAAAAGAATCCATAGCAAGTTTTGACATTAACCGAACTGACCGTGAGTGTTTTTTTTTTTTTTTTTTTTTTTTAACAGTTTAACGTCCCTTTATAACAACGTGGTCTTTAGAGACGGGAAAGGATGGGGGCAAGGAATGAGCAGGAATTCGGCCATGGCCTTTTGAAGGAAGCATCCCGGCATTCACCTGGAGTGATTTGGGGAATCCATGGAAAACCCAAATCTGGATGCCCGGACGGGGATTCGAACCGCCGTCCTCCCGAATGCGAGGCCAGAACGCTATCCGTTACACCACCACGCTCGGTCTGACCGTGAGTAATTGGGTAGATGGCTCAGGGTACAACGTGTTTATCAACCCTAATTGTTTAGTAGCAATGTAACTTGTAAAATGGTATAAAACATCCCAGTTTATCCAAGTCTTTGTATTAGATTATCTGTGGCAGAAGCTTGTCTCCTCTATTGAACAACATCAGCTGATTCGGTCTCTCCTCGTGATCTCGAGTCCACTGATTATTCACGCCTCACTGGTTCCTGTGAGACCCGTGACCTGTTCCGTCCGTTCAAGGTGAACCTGTGTCTACGATTACAGCCCAGCGACCTGTAATCTCTCCGATTCAAACGATGAGCGTAAACATAGATTGTTAACTGGGAGCAACAATAGTAGCTTTACCAGCAGCACGAATGGGTGACTGTGTTGTACTGGTCACATTATGAAATTAATTAGCATTGACACTATCAAGAGCGAATTATTATTGGACAGAGGATTACGCACACAGACTGTGTATTAAATTGAATTCATTAAAATTGTATTATTTTTTAAAAAGAGTTTTTAATTAGAGTTTGGCACATGTACAAGTGAAATTTTCTTCTAAATGATATATATGTGGTCCGCGAAGATGTCCCGCAGGAAGAATATTATAAATTTATTTATAATTGAATAAGATGTCATAAAGAATAAATTAATAGGAATTGTTTACCATTCTCGTACTGTAAAGTTTAAAAGTGAGAATAAACAATAGGCCAAACTTCCTGAATTTTCAACGACCAGCAAAAATCTGGTATTTACATTAAATGAGGAAATGATTACTCCCTAACTACTAGTCCAATCAGCATCAAAGAGAAAGTGGTTGCATTAAGGATTAAGATAATTAATGTTTTTTGATGATCTTATTGTAGGTGTAGGATCTAAAATGTCGCGGTACACGCCGATAAAATTTGATAGGTCTCGTTAATAATGTACATGCAGTACCTACGTAAGTTAACAGACTTATTATTATGAATTATTTTTGTTATTTCACTGGTCCTGCGGCTAAAAAGATTAATTTGAAGGAAGTTATCGTGATTCTGGGAAATATTTTGAAAAATTTCAAAAAAGTATTTACACAACATATTTTTTATCCAATTCATCCACAGAAAGATACACGTGATTCCATGCTCCACATCTGCTGTATTATCAAGATCATCAAAAGCAGTTATTTAGTATGTATACAGATTTTATGGATTTCATGTAAAATTTATCGGGTTACATATCAATTCCAAGTTTTATAGAATTATTACATAAGAAATAAAGGGATAGGAATAGGGTTGCGAGAAAATAGTATTTTTTCCATTGTCCTTTGCTTTGCCAATTTCTATTTGGTACAAATGAAGATGATAAAAAAAGTATTACAAAATTACAGGTTTCGAAATCAAAGCGTTCAGAAGCTATGGGTCGATGTTATTGCATAAGAAATAGAGGGATAGGAATAGGGTTGAGAGAAAATAGTACTTTTTCCATTGTCCTTCGCTTTGCCAACTTCTAATTGGTACAAATGAAGATGATAAAAAAAAAGTATTACAAAATTACAGGTTTCGGAATCATAGGGTTCAGAAGCTATGGGCCGATGTTATTGGAATCTCTTTAACAACGCCGAAAACAACTTTTATTCCACACACTCAAGCCAAAAGTCTGGTCTTTATTTCGAAAACTGGGTGGCAACTACAGCCAGGTAGATACGAGAGGAGAGCGTCCTGTAATGTAATAGCAAGTCGCTGAGAATTTCTGAGGTTCCTCGGTACAGAAAAGCTATTCAATGTGTGAAGTCAAGAAGTTCATTCAAATAAATCCAGAATATTCAAGTCACTTCTCTTTGTCCGAATTAGATGCTGTACTAAATTGTACTGAAATGAGCAACCTGTTGCTCATGATGGCCTGTATCCAGAATTCTTCGTTAATACATGCCCTATAGCAAGAAAATGGTTGTTTGCACTATTCAGAGCAATACTGCAGAATTCAAAGTTGCTCCCTTGCTTTAAAAAAAGCTAAGGTTGTTGCTATCCTAAAGCCGGGTAAGCAAGGAACTGCGCCAGAACACATGAGACAAATTCTCTCCTCAGAACCGTATAATATAAACTGCTTGACAGGATTGTGCTGACTCGGATTCATGACGCCGTTGAAAAGGTTGTTACTCCTGAGCAGGCTGGCTTCAGGCCAAAGTGTAGCTCTGCCGAGCTGGTTCTGACTCTCCTAACCCACATAGAGACTGGTTTCCCCAGGAAAATGGATATAGGAGCTGTGTTCGTTGACTTATCAACATCCAATAATACTGTTCAGCGCGAGGGCCTTCTTCTGAAGCTGCTAAATGCTGTACCATGGTGAACTCTTTGACAACATGCTGAGTAAAATCAAATTACAGGTTCCCTGTTGGCCCAAAAGAGTCGCTGGTGTGTCATCAACAATGGAATGCCCAAGAGTTCGGTGTTGGTGCCTACGCTTCGGAAGATATAGGATCTATGTATTAAACTATAGGAAATTCGAATATACTGATGATCTGGCAATTACCAGAGTAGATATACTCTCTGATTGTGTTCACAAACTCTACACATTCTTCTCTAAGTGGAGAAAGACACCTAACTTGGCGAAGACAGAGTCTGCTTTTATTCTGACTTAGGCAAGCTGTTTAGAGAGGTGGAAGCAGCAAGATTTCGGACCCCTTGGAAGAGCAGAGCTAAATACCATATAAAATATCTGATAGTTACCTTCAATCGTAATCTCAATTTACGACAGCATTTGACTAATAGTGTAGAGAAAGTTAAGTCCCCTGTCAGCCTTACAAACAAACTGGTTGGTACGTCAAGGGTTGTAGGTTCACAAGTTCTTAGAGGACCAGTCCTTGGGCTGGTATTCTGCACAGCAGAATACTGTTGCTCCACCTGGCTTGGTAGTGCTCATACTGCCAAAGTTGACATCCAGCTAAACGCTGCTATCAGAACAGTCGTTAAGTCAATCCCAGTATCCTGCTGCCTTTACATTCCAACATTACTCCAGCACAGTTGCGGAGAAAATCGATGTTGCTTGGAAAGTGGAAAGATTGGACGAAAACACCCTGGTACTTCTTTGTAGCGACCTTCACTACCTGCATCGATCACGGGAGACGGATTAAGGAGACGATCCTATAAGTATGCAGCTAAATTGAGAATTAACAGCTTTGACTTGTCTATTTCAGAGGTGAGAATAGAATTATCATCATCGGCGTGGATTTAAATTTACCAGGTGTAAACTGGGAAGGGAATAAGATAAATAACACAAGGGAACAAAGATTTGCAAATATCTTAATAAGGGAAGGAGGATTTACACAAGTGGTTGAGCAAAACACTAGGGACAAAATATTTTGGATATATTTCTAATTAAGCCCGATGAAAACCTTTTGAGGTATCAAGTAACTGAAGGAATAAGTGATCATGAAGCAGTTCTGATGGATATTAGAGGATTCAGTAAACCAGCAGCCAAAATTGAAGGGGGAAATAGGTACAATTATAAAAAGGCACAGGTTTCAAATTTGAGGAGATATTTCAGAGAACAATTCAGCAAATGGAAGGAAGGCTCAGGTACAGTAGTGTCAAGGTGGGAAGAGTTCAAGGATTTAATAAGAAAGGGGGAAGAAAAATTTATTCCAAAGCAAAAAATAAAGAGAAGTAGAGAACCTATGTACTATAATAGGGAAGTGAGGAGGTTAAAGAGGTTGGTAAGAAAAGAACATAACTGAGTTAAGAGACAGCAGGGTAGTAGGGAATATTTAAAACAACTAAACAAGGACTTAATAACAGCAAAGAAAATGGCTAAAGATGGGTTTATGAAGAGTATTGTCAGTGCAGGGGGACCATTGACTGATGCATCTAAAAATGTCTATGGCTATATCAGGAAACTGAGGGGAAGGGAGGATGTAGAGACACTTATAGATAAGGAAGGAGAAGAAGTTACTGAGGATTTGAAAAAGGCAGAGATTTTAAGTAACTGGTTCAGTGAAAGCATTAGGGACAATGAATCAGAAACAGGAGGGTCTAATTCGGAGAACGAGCTTAACAACACAATTAGAAATGACGATAGTAAAAAATTTGATATCCATCCTGAGGAAATCTTGAAGGAAATAAGAAAGCTGAAAAAACATAAAGGGGTTGGTGTAGATAATATTACTACAGATATTTTAAAGATAGCCGGATGTTACATTGTACCTTACATTGAAATATTATTTAAATTGAGTCTAGACACTTGCTGCTTACCACAGGACTGGAAAAGTGCAATAGTAGTACCGGTACATAAGGGAGGGGTGAGAAATAGAGTTGAGAATTACAGGCCAATCAGTTTGACATCAGTGGTAGGTAAATTAATGGAAAGATTGATATGCAACCACATCAGAAATATATGTGAGGAACGTAATTGGTTTTCAAGCAGGCAACATGGTTTCAAGCAAAGATATTCATGCGAATCTCAGTTGGTGGGATATATGCAAGATATTTCAGATGAAATGGACAAGGGAGGCCAAATTGATAGTGTAGCACTAGATCTGTCTAAGGCGTTTGACAGAGTAAGCCATAAAATGTTAGTAAATAAAGTAAAAACCATTGGAGTGGATAAGAAAGTCATTTGCTGGGTAGAAGAATTTTTAAAAGGTAGAAAACAGAAAGTTAGGGTAGGAAATGTAGTATCAAAAGAAGTGGAAGTAAAAATGGGAGTGCCACAGGGTTGCGTATTGGGACCATTGCTATTCATTATTCTAATGAATAATTGTGTTGATTGTTTACTATCTGAAATTAGATTATTTGCAGATGACATAATGCTGTATAAAAGAATCAAAATGATAGAGGATTGTAAACAGTTGCAGGGTATCTAATTGGGTTGGTAAACATGGAATGAAGATAAATGCAAAGAAGAGTCAGCTTATTAGATACACAAATAAAAAACAAAAGGTTAATTATGAAGATAAGGTGGGGAAAGAATTGCTTGCTGAAGACTTGAAATGCAAATATCTTGGAATTACTTTTGATAACAAACTTAACTGGGCAGGACACATAGGACAGGTGGTAGGAAAAGGTTCCAAAGTTCTGCACTTGTTGGAGAGAGTGATTAGGGGAATGTACGAGAGAAGTCAAGGAATTGGGTTACAAAACTTTGGTCAGACCATTGCTCGAATATGGTAGTGTAGTATGGGACCCTCATTTTACGTATCAAATACAGGAGTTGGAGAGGGTGCAAAGAAGGGCTGCTAGATTTGTTTCTGGAAATTATCACAGAATGCAATCAGTGATGGATATGATAAAGGAGCTGGAATGGGATTCATTGCAAGACAGGAGGAGGATGAGGAGGGTCATGGGAGTGTACAGGGCATATACTGGTGATGAGGCATAGAAAGATATTGCAATAGGTATGAAAAGTAGTGCATGGAAGGAAAAAGATGACCATGACCACAAGCTGGCACTCGATTTCAGGTACAAGGGTGTGGGAAGATTCTCTTTTTTAGGTAAGGGTGTCAGGGATTGGAATGAGTTACCAAGAGAAATGATGAATAATTTACCGAAAACTTTGAAGGAATTTAAAGATAAAATTTGTAGAGGGCAAATGTAGGTGGGTGCAGGATAGGGGAACGATGGGTGTGTAGGGATATTGCCACCGGAGCCTGTGCTCCATTGCAATTAAATTAAATTAATAAAAAAAAAGGTAATGGAAAGCTTAGAGAACTTTGGGCGTATAGAAGATCCGACGACATTTCAGGGATCGACCAGCCTAGTCAACTGTGGTCCCAAATCATTATGTTTCACACCGGACACAGAGTGTACAACGAAATACCACATAAAAGGGGGGGGGGGAGGCGCTCAGTGAATATGCGCTGTGAGATTGTGGTAATGTCCAAACCAATGACCACACTGGAATGGACTGTCCAGCCAGAAGACTATCTGAAGGCCTATTCACACTGCACCAAGCTGAAGCGGCTGCCGGAAGATGTCCTAGGTCCCTTCATATAGTTATATGTCGTATTTTTACTTTGTCATACCGAGCGTGGTGGGTGAACGGTTAACGTTCTGGCCACGTATTCAGCAGAACGCGGGTCGAATCCCCATCCATGCATCCAGATTTGGGTTTTCCATGGTTTCCTCCAAATCACTCCAGGCGATGCCGGGATGCTTCCTTCAAAAAGGCCATGGCTGAATTCCTTCCCGTTCCTTGCCCCAATCCCATCACACCTCTGATGACCTCGCTGTCAACGAGGCGTAAAGCACAAGCCATATATATACAGTTTGTCATCTTCTGTATTTGGTATAGGATAATAATAATAATCTAGCAGATTTACCAATAATCCAGTTAGTTTGGGCTGCGAGTAGGGATTGCAATCCAGCAAAGCGGGATCCCGCAATCCCGTGGGATCCCGCATCATTAGACAGTCTGGCGGATCCCGCACAAAATTAAGCGGATCCGCAATCCGCAAAATCCGGGGGAAACGCGTGTCAGTCTGCGTGACTCGCTGCCCCATTCGGTCTCTGTCGGATATTTTGCACTGTTTGCCTGTATACCCTTCCAGTTGGCATTTGACTCATTTGAACAAACGTTTGTTTTTGTCAACATTCGTCATTCGTAAGTAAATAAATACACTTTTAGGTATTCATCAAAACTTTCGTTTGTTTCGAGTAGACATTTCTGTAATTTGAGTTATGGTGCGTATTTAGTACGATTTTCCAACTATATAATTATTTTTTAAGTGTCGCACACGTTATCTGAACTACACAGTTACAGCTTTTTATTCACGGTTTCATTATTCCTGTTTTCTGTGTTTGCAGATAAAGTAATTGTGACAATATCCTAATTTGCGGCTGAAAATTTGCTTATTCGTTGATATGAAACTAATGTTATCGTAATTTTAACGATCGCGTACCTATTTATTTAACAGCTATCAAAAGGAAATTGTATATTAATTGACTTCTTGTTGTTTTGGCCGCTGCCTCAATGCGTTTCTTTGACGAAAGCCACCGGCTTACATGTGCCACTCAAGCTTTCGATTAATCCCTCTTCTCTTTGTTATTATTTCGAATAAAGTTAAAAAAAAGGTTATAATGAAATTTTCACGGGTGTATCGGTGAATTGTGTTGTAGGAACACCATACTTCGACGGCTGCCTCCGCCGTCTTCCTCACGTGTGTAATTTCTGGTGTTTGCAATGAAATCCGGAGATACAACCTATAAGGACTTCACTGCAATCATTCGCCGAGAAAGTCTTTCTTACTAAAAAATAATAATTTCCACTCTTTTAAACGTTGTTACGCCACATAAGTAAATCTGAAATACTTTACAGTTTACGTGTTGGTGAGTAGTTTCTTTTATTAACATTGAATCAACTGTAATATCAATCAAGGAATCAGGAGATATAATAATGAATCACGCAAAAAAGGGCCAAGTCTCGTGCTTGTGCAGTGACAAAAAGTTATGAGATCTTGTTCTGAGCCAAGTCTACACTTTACAGAGTATATTCACTTCACTTTGTTAAATGGAATGCTTTTCTCGGTGTTATGGAAAGTTTATTTAGAATTTAAAAGAAAAAAAACTCTGGTAACTTGGCCATTAAGCAAACTATATTTTTAAACTTATGTGATGTATTGTAAGGCTCAATATTTTCCATTTTTATTATTTGTTTAAGAATTGGTTTAGAATAAAAAACAAAAATGTAAAACTTCGAAATACACTTAAGACACGCTAAAAAGTTTTAATGTAATTTTGTCAATCAAAATATTGTTAACTGTTAATTTTTATCATTTAACATTAAAAATTATTTATTAATTTAATTATTATTTAATTTATTAACGTTTTAAGAAACTATGTTATAAATATATGCGTTAAAAAACTGTTTGTACCAATCCCGCGGGATTGAAAACACTGCGGGATTGCAATCCTTAGCTGCGAGGCGCCCATCAGTTACATGCTCACCATTTTCTTGGCTCTATCTCTACTGATGCAGCTAACACATGTCGATTTTGTTATAAAACTGTCCATATTGAAGTATGCTGTCAATCTCCTATAAATATATGTATACATTTGTAATTGCCGTTTACAGTAATTTATCCTAACCTTCTGAGCCATTCCTGTAATAACATCTGAAGGTACTGAGCCATAAAACCTGTCAGGTGCTGCAATAGGGACGAATATTCACATCAGAACCATGGTCGACTAATATGCTCGACCCTTATCCACGGCTCCAGTAGAAGTTTACCCTGTCAGCTCTTGTAGATCAGCTGACAGGGTCACTACATTATTATAGAAAACATTCATAAATTTGTAAGTGAATCTGGCATTTACACAGGAGTATAAATATCATAATGGATCATATAAAAATCATGAGCAGTAGTTACTAAATTTGGTAGGATTTATAGTAGTCTTTTATTTCTTCGTTAACATCGTATGTTGAAGCACGACCCAGCGATCATCATTTCGGGTTAGAACGGTTTCCATATATCACTACAGGCGAATGCCTTGTTGTTTTCTTCAAAAGAGCATGACCAAATTCGTTCCCCTCCTTTGCTCCCAGTCTCTTCTCGGCTCTGAATACCTCCACGTGAAGAAGAGACATAAGGAACTAGTTAAAAAAAGCTCCTAATTGCATTAATTAATTCAAATAGTATTGTGAAATCGAAAAACGTGAATAAACACCAAATAAACAAAACCATTTCGAAAAGAAAAATGCCTCCACTCAAAGGACGTTCTGACAAGAAACAAATTTAATAATTTTGTGCAAATACTGAATTTTTTTCCCACAAGTATGTAGATGTGTACTAAAAACTTGCTACCGCGATCAAAGAGTGAAGACCGTACACAGAACGTGGTCGCCTCGCATTGTAGAGGACGGTTATTCTAATTCGCGTCCCTCCATCTAGATTTCGGTTTTCCATTTTTTCCCCCAAATCTCTACAGGTGAATGCCGGTATGGTTCCTTCAAAAGGCATGGCCGAATTTCTCCCCTTCCTTGCACCCAATCTTTTCCCGCCTCTAATAACGTGGACGAAGTGTAAAGCCAGAAGCAAAACAATTCGCATACGAGAGGACGAGGGTTGGAAACCCTGTTCGGCCAATCAGATTTGGGGTTTCCATGGTTTATTTAGGTAAATTCTGGTATGATTTCTTCAAAAGACCATAGCCGAATTCCTTCCCGTTCATTGTTCCCAGTCCGTTGTAGCCTCTTATGGCCTCGACGTCGAACGGTCATAAAGCCAGAAAGGGGGGGAGAGGGGGGGAATCTTGACTAACTTAGCATGGAACTCCAAATATACTACGGTCTCCTCTCCCACTGATGTTAGTTTTTGCCGTCTGTAAGACTAAACTAAAACCAGTCCCGACGATTTTTTGTAGGAATTGGCCAACCAAAGTGCTTCTTAAATGGTGGAAAAAATCTGAATGAATTTTTGCAGTTTAACGACAGCGAGTTAACTATCACTTTGTTGAACACTTTACGAACACAGTAACAATTAGAATTCGTAACGCAAACTACAAAGTAAGTTCATGAATTCATAACACAGATAATAAGTAATATCTGGCTACATTTATTGTGTAAACTGTTCAGTATGTGATCAGTGAATTAATCTTGAAGATAAGAATAATCCTACCAATAGGGAATAACTAACCAAAACAAATTGGGGAAAGAGTAATGTCACATTACAATCAGCATCTAAATAGAATAAGCTAAAGGAGGGGAATTTACTTTACAGAAGTGTCTTCCATGTTGTCGCATAAGAAGAATCTGTAATCTAGTGCGTAGTAGTATAACGAGGTAATGGGCGGTGTGTGATTAATACACGGAGAACCGGTTCTGACGATTCTGCGTCGTGCATTCACCCAACTACCTAGGCGGCTGCAATAGCCTTTGTAGTCGTTATTGAATACATACAACAAACTTAAAATTGTTGAATCTTTATTCTTTGGCGATACGTCGGTGGAAGGGGCGTTAATGACGATGTTGACGCACCCTAAAGCCTCAACAACAACAACAACAACTGTCGGTGGAAAAGTTTGCGCCAGCTATCCCGGCAGTAGTTTCTTAATTTTTTCCATTCACTTCCTTTAACTATTGTAATATTGGTGCCTTCCGTTATTTCTTGTTTGTGCTGTATTTGTAGCGAGATTTTCCAAGATCTTTCATTCGGTAGTCTGGTAAGTATAAACGTTTGGGATGGTACGTACGTAATGTTTATTATTTTATTCTTCTAAAGAAAATCATTAAACTAAATCTCAAAGCTTATCAAAACACCCAGGAATAATATTCAAACGGATGAATGCAATTTTTTCTTTATTAAATACTGGTTTACAAGTCTTTCTGCTGAGTTCAAGGACGTCTGCACCGAGACAGCACTCACCGCATGCGGCCCGCCTTGAATATTTTTCCTGCCCGCGAGATTCATCACACTTTTACGAAATATATTTATTTTACATCGGCCAAAGTAGTGAAAACCAATGTATTAAAAAATACTGAAAAAAATCATTATTTGTGCATCCATGTAATCAAAAATTATATGTCGAAACTATGAGTATCATTATTATTATATTATATATGTTTACATGATGAATAATGGGAAACACAATAATAAATACTCATTATGTTTCAATTTTTCACTAAAAAAAAGTCTGTAGTGGGTCTAAGTATAATTTGAGGATAAATTATTTTTATGCGGCCCGCGGAGCTATGATGCATTTCCAAATTGGCCCGCAAGATCATTTGGGTTGGCCACCCCTGGTTTACATAATAGCAAACCATAAAACGACCAATTCATTCTTCACACGAGAGTATTCAGAAGATGAAGATTTGAGTTAGAAACCGATTACTTCCTACCAATGGCGTAGCCAGGATTTGCTTCAGGGTGGGGTGAAAACTAGGAAACTTACTAAAAATACTTGTTGACAATGGTTTTACGAGAGAGAGAAAAAAAATTAAACACTCGTTTAACTTATTTAAGCACTAGTCAGCCTGGGTACTGATTAAATTTTGTTAAAATTTATTTTTCTATTTCAAATGAGTAAATTTTTATTTATATTTTTTCGCTTGACTGCTTGAGAGAGTGAGCCAGGGTGGGGCAAGCGCCCAACACAGCCGCACCCTGGCAATACCCATACTTCAACAATTAGGTTTCGCATTGATAGCTGAAACAAAAATTCCACCGCAGAAAGCGGAAGAGGAAGAATGTTTCAAAACCTGCTAAGAGATCCTAGTATTAGAGGACTCTTCCAATAAAGAACCTATATAATAACACAGTATTTTGTAAACCCACAATTGTGGCGGCCCACACTGTATCGGGAAGGTGCAACGCGACCAGGTTCGATTCCTGGTCCCCTCGTACGGCTCTCATGATTGCGGTTTTAAGGTGATTTCCCACAAACATCTAGGATTCTAGGTGAATTCTGGTACCGTCCCAAATCTCCTCCACATAAACTCCGAATTCCACAACAAAACTATACCTATCGTAACACAAAAAGCTACACTTTTCGCATAGAGAAGAAAATACAGACTTTCCTCCTCCACGTTGGAGGGGCGTCCGGTGAAGTCTCATCTCGGGGGGTGTCAACAGAAATTTCACACCAACTTTTTATTTCAGTTTGCCACCCTTAAAGAACAGTAGAGCAAAAAAAAAAAAAAAAAAAAAAAAAAAAAAAAAAAAAAAAAAAAAAAAAAAAAAAAAAAAAAAAAAATGTGGGAGGTAGGGGGTGGTTCTTGATTTACGAAAAAACTTTCACAGGTATTTAATTGAAGCGCTCTTAGTTTACCGGATCATGGAAAAAGATACACGTTTTGAAATGGTTAGAACAAGAGAAGGTTAATGGAGGAACGTCAGCAGAATATTGAAACAAGTTGCTAATGAAAGCATTAAGATTCCGAAAAAAAAATGGCTATTAGTGATGCTGCTGAATCACAAAGAGGAAGAAATGTCCAAAATTGTCGAAAAAAATGAACTTAAGAAATACATAACAGCCATATCAATAGAAGACAAACATGATAACAATAGAAAGCCATTACGAAGAGAACTAAACATCAAGTCCACAGAAAATGCTGGGAAACCTGTTTCTGTTCTAGACCTGTTCGATCCAAACATTACAACTTATAAATTTTTAAAGAACAAGAGAAAAGGAACGAAGAAAAATACAAAAATAAATGTCATATACAAGATAACATGTCTAAAATCTATACTAATATTATAAATGCAATAGTAACTCCGTCTGTCTCTCTGTCTGTCTGTTTGTTACGTTTCTTGGGCTAAACGGCTAATCTGATCGTGATGAAATTTGACATGCAGATGCGATTTGGAATTAGGATTGACATAGGATACTTTCTTCTTATAAATAGTACATATTGTCACGTAGTTTCAAAAAAAATCCGAAACCAACATAGACCGACGCTAAGGATGTGTAAAACTCTACAGTAACATACGATGTCGCTGCCTGGTAGGTCAGTGGTTAACGCGCTCATTTACCAATGCTTGGTATGTAGTTCACGGTTCAAATCCCGATCGAGGCCAATACTTTTAAGAATTATTTTTGATCGTATGAGCCATGCATGGACGGTCAGTTTTTCAGATGCTATATTAAACTGTGGAGATCACAAATTTAGGGGTAAAATGCTTGGTAAATCGTACGTGGTCTAACAATGCTGTAGGTATACATCTTTTTACGCTGTATTGATCACTCAGTCGTTGTTTCTCTTGCAGGCAGTGTGTGTGTGTGTGTCCTGCATTAATAATATTATATATACGAAAGTAAGTCTTTGTCTTTTGTAAGGTTTGTCATCTAAATGGCTATACCGATATTGATGGAATTTAACAAGTAAATGCTTCATATCTGTCGGAAGAACGAACGACATGAATAACAGTTTTAGTCACGATGTTTTGAGAACTTATCGAATGGTGACATACGGACGGATGCGTGTTTTAATTCGTAATGTTACGTCGGTTGCTCAAGCTGTTCTTCTCGCGCAGTCTGTTAGTGTATGATTTGTTAGTAAACTTCGTTTAGAGACAAAACGTATTTTAGTTTAGATGTCGATTTGTTCTGCACTGTACAATTACTTTCTGTCTGCCTAAATGTTTCTAGCACCAGATTATTTTGTATTCTCTTTTGACATACCTTGTTGGCGTAAACCTGGCCTAAGTGGTTGCATGAACAGCTAAAGTTATTAGAAAATCCAAGAATCGGATGTTCTTGTTGAAGATCAAAAGACCAATCTGAAATAAGCTGTCCTTAGCTAAACCACCCCCTCCCTTTTTTCCACATCCCCGCATCTTCGTTGATTTTTCTGTTTGTAAATATGTTGGAAACTGATTCTCTTTATCAGACAGGTTCGACGATAGAATGGTAGAGTGATGGCTTTCCTGTCAAATTATGCCGACTTGGTGTTGTTTGGGATTAATCATTAGTTACTAACAGCTTTCTATATTCAATTCTGGCAATGAAATTCAAAGTCCACGCGTACGAAATGGCAGGTATTGGCTAGTATTTTCATAATTTCAACTAATAACTCCAAACAACAAAATACGGATTGGGAAACGTATTAAAATGTTTCAAAACACTAAAACTCTTGGAGTAGATGGACAACATCTAGAACTCTTTAAATACGGTTATGCAACACTCATATCAAGATTTCTACATGTTTCTAATTAAATATGGAAGGAGAATCACCACCTGAATCCCGACAGGAGGCACTTTTAAGAATATAACAATTATGAAATTTATAGAGGTATTATTCTACTGAACAGAGGGGAAATTCTTTTTCAAATCTCGTAAAAAGCACATTGGAGGGATATTACAATAAAAAACTAGCCCCAAAGCCCCTAAAAAATGAGGGGTTTAACCGAGTGTTCGGGTGATTTATTTCTCTGCAGTTGCTTAACTAAATTGAATGGTTATAAAATTAAGCTCCTTGAAATTTATCTTCGCTTTTGCCGTAACAAAAAGTTTCAGTTGTCAACTTGGTCCAGGTTGCATTTCAGCCTAACCACAATCTCCGCTAATATTGCCGCTAGAAAAGCAAAGCTTCAATCACACGCGAATTAATACACTCCCTGTATCGCATGTCAATGTCATTATGCATCGCGATGTAAACTTGATCCCAAATCTTCACAGGTTCTTACATCTTTCTTTCTTACTACCTGTGATGAAGATCGATGTTTTATCGGCTGACACAGCTTACATCGGCTGAAATAATGACCACAGTGAAAACGAAGGATGTTAACAATAAATCTTAACAACTGACGCTATGCGACGTAATATTTAATTGTGGTTTAGGCCGCATAGATCGCGATCAATTTGGAACTTCTTTCATTCAAATCATGTAATAATTCCAGTAAAAAACCCTTATAATTAAAATGCCAATCTAAACGAATTACATACTTTTCTTTCAGTGTTTTGACTATTCAAAATTGCTTGACTAAATAGAATTGTTATAAAATAAAATTCAATGTAATTCCACGTCCCTTGCGCTGTAGCAAAAGGTTTCCGTTTCCATCCGCGCCAGGTTGCGTTTCAACCTAACCAGATACTACGCTAAACTTGCCGCCAGAAAAAACAATACTTCAATCTCACGAATATTAATACATGTACCGTATCGCATTTTAGTAGCAATAACCGAGTGTGGTGGTGTAACGGATAGCGTTCTGGCCTCTCATTCGGGAGGACGGCGGTTCGAATCCCCGTCCGGGCATCCAGATTTGGGTATTCTATGGTTTCCCAAATCACTCCAGGCAAATGCCGGGATCCTTCCTTAAAAAGGCCATGGCCGAATTCCTTCCCATTCCTTGCCCCCATCCATTCCCATCTCTAAAGACCTCGCTGTTGAGAGACGTAAAGCAGATAAAAAAAAAAAATAGTGGCCATAATGCATCGCGATATAAATTTGATCATAAATCTTCAAGAGCTTTTACACCTTTATTTTTTGTTATCTCTGATTCAGACAGATATTACAACGTTTGAATGGCTGACACAGGTACATGTTGCTGAAAGAATATCCTCTGTAATATAATATTGCTCAGTGAAAGCAAAGGAAATTAAAATAAATCTTATAAATTTACATTATGCCATGTAATATTTGTTTTAATTGCTGTGTATGCTGAAAAGGTCGAGACCAGTGTACAACTACTTCCTTTCAAATGGTTTAATAATTTCAATAATAGGACACAGTTTAAATTATTAAATAAAACTGAATTATTCATGCCCTCTGCCGTAACGTCAAATGCCAGTTGTAATTCTGATCTATGCTAAGTAACAATCTAACCAAAACTTTTGCTAACACCGATGTTCGAAAATGAAAGCTTTTATCTTACATATCTATGGACAAAGAAATTAAGGAATACTTCTATATATCAAAAGAATAATTCGTAAATATAAGCATCTAATGATTAATATGTCGATTTAAACGCAATACATACTTTTATTTCAGTCTTCTGTCAGTTAATTTATTCTCGGATGATTAGAAATGTTATTAAATAACGTGCATAACCTAGAACGTAAAGCGTGACTTCATAGCGCGACGCCAAAGAATGACATCATGGCGTGACAGATGTCCAAAACTTTCGTTTTATAAGTATACGTTGACGAAGAACAGAATGGTTTCCGAAAGGAAGTTCTTGTGCAGGTGGCTACTTCGAAATTATCAACTGAATAACATTGGAAATTTAATATAGAAACATGCCTAGCACTCAGATTACAAGAAAGCTTTTGAGTAAGCAGAAGTAAACTCTTAGAAATCCTAGCCTCTGATGGAACACCTAATCATATAATATTAGCAATATACAATCTTCATAAATGAAATTTCATGGCTTGTAGCACGCAGGATTGTGGCATACTACAAATATTTAAATATTTGTATTTACATTTTTTGTATTCAGATTAATTTAATATTTGTGAATATTTAGTAAATTAATTATCTGATCAACGTAATTGATATCCCAGGCTGCCTTAATTTCTTAACAATTTAACTGAATAAAGAGGTTGCTAGTTGAAGGAGCAGGAGAGATTTTGAAGCTGGTGACGGTATTTCCGTTGGAAATTTCCGCAGAAAGCGTGGGCTGGCGCGAGCTATTGTTCGCACGGCCCCGGCCAGGGTGAATAGGCACCGCTAGCCGTCAAGGTCAATGCGTTGAACCCAGCGTAGGGATACCTATGAGCGGAAGGGGTGAGCGACGCGCGGGAAGGCAAGAGCAACTAAGATTGACTTCGAGCCTCACGTGGTTATGGGAAGAAGTTAAACAACCAATGCCGTATCATATACGGGATCTACAGATGTTAATTCGTGGCTCCTTATTCATGTAACGTAACTTCGAGAAGGAGTTTCGGAAGAGAGGAGGAGAAGCGGCCATAGTGGTCATTCTGTGGTCAGCGGTCGTCGTGTCCAGACTTCACAGTGCGAAGTGGCACTATACTGGCGGGCTCTGACTTCGATCACAGGCTGGTCGATTCATGCAGTGCATACACTGATGGTACAACTTGCATACCAACGCCGCACGTCGCCGCTGCTGATGCCGGTGATTTTGGTAATGTGTTCCATCGCCCATAATTGTTTCATGGTTTGGAAAGACTTTGAAGGATCCGTAATCGACCCATGAGACAGAATCTCTGCTCAATTCCATTTAAAAGCTAGCTGGCAAATAACCTCATGAACTTTAAAGCTCCTTGTAAATTCAGTTTGAGCCTTAATATTGTTCATCCTTCTTTAATTCAATTCGGCGACCAAGGGATTTTATCCACCATTTATGTAACATTTAATTGTTGGCTTGTGGCCACGATATTATCATGTTCTTAATTTTATAAATGAAATATTTAACATTCAGTTTATGTTTGCTTTCTTCAGGCAGATTGTAAAGCCGGATAGTGCTTTTGCTTGCAGGTACACATAATGTCCAATGTAACCTTAAATGTATCCGGCTATGTACAAGCCATAGGAAACAATAAATTAAGTATTGTATGACTTTCATAACAGCAATCGGGATCCTTGCTACCTAAAAATAAATTTCATAATTAAAACCAGTAACCAAATTAATATTAAAACCCACAGCAATAAGTAATGACCCCGCCCCCCCCCCTTTCTCTCTCATTACAATATTGCGCCCATCGCTGGGGCTAATACGTTGCCCCTCATTACAGGCTGTGAAACTGAAACAACAAACTGGAAGCCTATCTAGTGTTGTGTCAGAAAAGATTGTCCTTAATCCAGTAACTCTTCAGAGTTTGTATTAATTCTTTAATCGAATATTGGAAAATAACCATACGTGGAAGTATCATACTGCAGAGAAATAAATACCTCTATACCCTACTCTATGCCGATGAACCAGGTAAGGTACCAATAGCTGACAATCGGGCTGATCTACAACTTTCAGTACATCACTTGAACTTTACATCCCAAAATTTTAATATGTAACTTTCAACCAAGAAGACAAAAATCATTGCAAGGAAAGTAACAAATTTCTAGCAAAATGTCCCTACATAATGGAATTAGAACAAGCGAAAACATTTAGCTGTATGAGATACCATCAAACAAATCTGGAATAAAACCACATATATCTCAAAATACTAAAGTACAACAAGACACGGATGACAATCGACCAAGTGTTTAATCCGAATAAAATTCAGAGGCACATCAGGATTAAGGCATTTAAAATTGTGAGGGGACTAATTCTTATTCATGGCTCAATAACCTGGAATTTATATATATAAAAAAACTAAACTTAGTCCACAACCCGAGGGTTGGTTGGATCCTCTCGAAGGAGGCATACTAAGCCATTGTGTCAGAGGTAGGACTTCCAGTTCCTTTCCTCTGGGACCTACAGTTTAACGTGGAATCCGAACCACTGAGCGGCCTGGCGTAGATCATATGATCAAACACAACTCTCAAAATTCCTGAACCTGGAATATAAAAACGTAATATTGGCTATGATTCACTGCAATAGAAATGAAGTTCCTGAGAAGAGCTGCTGGATATAAACTTCTATAAAAAAACAAAACAAAAAAAAACGGATAAATTAAAAATAACACAAATGGTTGAGTGCTTTTCTTTTTACTTGTGGCTTGATGCCTCGTCGAGGTAATTAGAGGCGGGATGGGAGTGGGGAAAAGGAACCGGAAGAAATTCGGCCATGGTTTTTTGAAGGAAGCATCCCGGCATTCACCTGGAGTGATTTGGGGAAACCATGGGAAACCCAAATCTGGATGCCCGGACGGGGATTTGAACCGCCGTTCTCCCGAACGCGAGACCAGAGCGCTAACCACTCACTCACCACGCTCGGTCAACAAATGGCTGAATATATGCAGCAGTATAGGGAAAAGTGGTTTTAACACGTGAAAGGGATGGATATAATCAGAATACCGCGGATAATATTTCATTACATACCGACAGGAAAAAGAATGTTGGAAGACCACCTAATAGATGGAAGTAGATTGTATCATGCGACTAGGCCTAATAATGAAAAGCATGATGTTAGTGAAATTTGGAATATTGACAATGTTGTGGCATATTAAAAGTATACCACGTGATCTATCTTCATGCTGAAACCAAAGATTGTAGACTATAAATTTACACGAATATCTTATAACACACCCGTACACAATGACGATCTGAATCCGACTGTGCACCCGCGTTTAAGCCACTCATATGAAGTTACATAGGTAGAAAGGGACCTCTGTTGAAGTCAATTATCAAAAGGAATACGATTTCTGTTTTTATATATACATATATAGTTCTGGCGAATCTGGGGCTACATTGGCAATTTTTTTTTTTTGTTTCGTATATTTCTAACTTCACCTAAACTTTACCGGATCTGCGATCATACAGTATGTATGCTTCCAGACGCGAGGTAGCGAACATGAACGTTTTGGGCTCGCATTCGGGAGGACAGCAGATCGAATCCCCACCCGCACATTCAGATTTGGGTTTTCGATTGTTTCCCCAAATCACTCCAGGCGAATGCCGGGATGCTTCTTACAAAAGGCCATGGCCGAATTCCTTCCCGTTCCTTGTCCCCAGTCACTATAAAAACTTAACTTAGTCCACAACCCGAAGGTTGGTTGGATCCTCCCGAAGGAGGCGTACTAAGCCATTGTGTCAGAGGTAGGACGGCCAGTTCCTTTCCTCTGGGACCTACAGTTTAACGTGGAATCCGAACCACGGAGCGTCCTGGCATAGCTCATATGATTAAACACAACTCTCAAAATTCCTAAAAAAAAAAAAAAAAAAGCCTGATATCCTTATGAGCGAACGATAGTTTTCTGGTCTCGCGTTCGTGAAGACACAGATTTCAATTTTTCATGGTTTCCCGAACTCACTCTTTGTGAATGCTTGGACGGTTTCCCTCGCTTTTTCCCGCTTCTAATGACCTGACGAAAAAAAATAAAAATAAAAAAATGGTCTTTACTAGGACCTTACGAATTTTTTGGCTATTAAGTGCTATGATTGTATTTTAGAAGAACGTATTTAGTTTAATTTTTTGGAGTATCCTCCTCCCTTTCCCCTCGGCCACCAATATTCATCTGGCTTAGTTGATAAAGAACAAAATCTTAAAGAAGTTCTTAAAACACATTTATAAAAATAAAAATTAATTTCCGTAACACGAAAAATAAATGATCTCCTTAAAAAAACGCACGCGTACGAAATCAATTGTAAGTTAGTAAACCATAATTAGTAAGCCACTTAGTTTTCTTATATGCCAAATAACAGTGAAAGGCTACAGATCAGCGTGGGATTTCAAGTGGAAAGTGCATTTAGTAGCTACCCAAAACCCGTAGAAGCCAAGGTCTCGTGAAACAAGTGGAAAATTACTGAGATAACCGATGCACTATAAAATGCAAATAGTTTGATCGTTTACATTCAATCAACCTGAACGTGTTCTCTACGTAAACGGAATACACTGCAGTTGCAGTGTTTTTACTTGTAACATAAATTTCCTTTTTTCCCGAAAAATTACTTTGGATGAAAATGTCGAAGAGAATGGGAAAATAATTTTACTTTGGTAATAGCGGTTAACTTCACTACTTTGCATTCACTTCATGCAATCCCACATTGCATTTATCCTTGAATAAATTAGCTTTGTTTCTTCTTAAGATCTGACATCATTTCGTTTTTCTTATTAAGCTTCGTTACAAGGAAACCTTGTTATATCGCAATTATTATCCATTCATTCTTCGCCGAAAAAAAAACTGGTGCCTGGAATATTTTAATTAATTCTTAGATAACTTTTGGAGATTTCTAAAATAACTTACTGCCAGCGTCGATAAGTACTTCTGTATAAAAATGAAGTATTTTTTCTATCCCTCTGTGTAAAACTGACCAACCTCGATAAGTAATTATTTAAATAAAACTGATTATGCAAATAAATATTTTTTTTTTAAAAAAAAAAAAGATGAATAGGTTACTGAGTTTAAGACGTGTCTGAAATACTTGAGGTCAATAAATCATGTTACAGTGAATACTTTCAATCTTTAATACGAAGTCTGGTTGGTGATAATGAATAAGAATTGTAAAGACAGAATGAAGGAATGTTACAAAACGCCCAATCTTTTAAACAAACTTTGACTGAAACCTAATATATAACATAGGGATAACCTAGTGAAGGTCATATTTGGAAACAGGGGACCGATTTCGTATGGAAATGGTGTTTGTTTCCTAAACAACAAAATTCTTGTTGCACAGTGTAATAAATGTGTATTAAATTGCAATAATCATTAGCTCTGGCAGATATCAAAAATTGACTTGTTAATTTGAGCCTTATAGTCTTTGTTAATGTTATTTGACTTATTTTTTACTTGCTAACTGATCATTCATTTTTGGACGAATGACTTCCGGTGTTTTACCCATGTGGGTTTTGCTGACAGTGAAGCGCACTGTCTGGAAGCAGGCAACTCTCCTCCAGCTTGCGAATACGACCTACGTCAAGGTCGCCGTCCGTGGGTGTGGAAAGTGGCAGGGACGATGATGGCATTAAGCAGGCGCCAACCGGTAGTGTCAGCTGGCAAACCGGTTCCGACCGCAGAAAGTCTTAAATATTTCAGTCAGTCAGTTACAAATTTTTTTCATCGGCTATCATTTATAAAATAACTACACCTCGTAGTTTATTTGTCCACTTAGTATTTAACATACTCCTATTTTCAAATGCTTCAATTTTACTTATTTCTGATTCTTAAGTATATAGTTACAGAAAGTTTTTACTGAGTCCAGGTAAAACTTTGACTCAAATTTTTTTTCTTTCTCAGGTAGATTTTTAGTTCCTTGTATTACTATGCTTTTCAGATCATTCTCGTTTCGAGCATCAATGGTAATTATATTTGCTGAGCAACAAAGTTATCTCTTTTCTACTTGGTTTTTTTTTTTTTTTTTTTTTTTTTTTTGTAACAGTTTAACGTCCCTTTTTAACAACGTGGTCTTTAGAGACGGGAAAGGATGGGGGCAAGGAATGGGGAAGGAATTCGACCATGGCCTTTTGAAGGAAGCATCCCGGCATTCACCTGGAGTGATTTGGGGAAACCATGGAAAACCCAAATCTGGATGCCCGGACGGGGATTCGAACCGCCGTCCTCCCGAATGCGAGGCCAGAACGATATCCGTTACACCACCACGCTCGGTTTCTACTTGGTGATAATGACCTCACTGTTGACACCCCCTAAAGGCACAACAGCAACAAAATCTTTTCTACCACCGGTATATCTAATCTCCTTTTTTTATTTACCCTTACACCACTGTTATTCTGGCCTCTTGACATCTTCCTCGAGTTTATACATATCCAATAGCCTACTCCTATGATTTTTTTTTTTTTTTTGGTGTTTAGTACCATTTAGTAATTTTCCAATATCCTTTTCCTTATTGTCTAACAGGGTAACATCATCAGAAATGTGTAGAAATCTGAACATCAAGCTATTCTTTTACATCCTTAACTGCTTCCTCTGCATACTGTTCAGTAAAGACCACATTGTTTTCTCATATTTTTTTAACCTACTCTTGTATCTCAGGATTTTCTACATCTATTGTAGCCACTTATTACTTGTGTACATTATGGTATATACTTATTTTATTTATTTCTTTATTCCAACAGAAAAACCATTTTATATTAATACTACATTTTATCATAGCTATTTAGTAAACACAATTATCACTATTTATGAACAATTAGTTACAGTCAGAAAACAAGAAGATGACAGTAAATAGCACGTATAGGATAATATTACTGAAACTAGAGAAATAATTACACAAGAGAAAATTATTAATTTTCAAAAACTAATAATAAGACTCTACAAACAACTACAGAAAAATAAAAATTATTACAGGAAATAAGAGACAGTAATTGTACTAAGTCCATAGTTGCTGACTCCACTCATGTAAGAGTACTCGCTTGAAAACAGCAACACTGTCAATGAAAAAATCAAGTTCAGTAGGTATTCTGTTACCTAGTCTGTGTATGCACTCTAGGGCGCTGCTAGCATCATAGTTCGTGCGCAGATTTTGATGACCAAATAGCTCTCTCAACCGTATACCAGACGGACAATGAAAATACATGTGTCTGAGAATTTCAGGGCAGTCTATAATACGTGAGATTACTTTATGTAAAAATAAGGCACCATGAACATTCCGTCCCAACTCCAAAGGATGGAGGCCAAGGTAGGTACCAACAGCATCCAACGGAACGTTTTTGTAATGAAAGCCCATGTGACGACCTATAAGCCTTATGAACTTATTTTGAAGATTCTGAATCTTTTGAATCAGTGTGATCTGATGAGGCTACCATACAACGATGCAATACTCAAGTCTAGGTGTTACATGAGCACAGTAAAAAAGCCTGAGTGTCTGAGTATTATTAATGAATCCGGAAGTGCGTGCCGGTAAGCCCAGGCACTTGGAGGCCTTGGCATATGTGTTGTGATGAGTACATATTGGTATTTTAGTGCTAAACTTTTTAAAATTTTGAACATCTTGTCAGATCTAAATTTTAAAATAATATCTTTAAAAAATCCAGAAATGACTGACAAGTATTGTTTACTTCCTTGAACCATCCTTTCAATATTAATCTTAAGGACAGGATTGCTTCTACTGCGTCCCTGTCTATCCTAAATGTGTCTTCCATTGTCATTTTTATTCTTGTGCATATAGATAGTAATTTTGAAGCATGTACTTCAACACTGATGAGGACAGATTAATAAATACCCATGGCATTCATAGTTTGTGGCCAAGTTTATCATAAAATGAACATGGCAGATCATCTGATGCAGAATGTTTTGTTAATTTTTTTTATTAATTGCCGTTTCATTACACCTTTAACAATTATCCATGAGATGTGAGATTTCTTGAAATCTAACAACTTCACTAATGCCACGGTTTTTTTTTTTTTTTTTTTTTTTTTTTAAATCAACAGGCTACTTGCTCAGCCAGAAATGAAAATTTCTTAATCCAGTGGCATGAAATTTCACTGACACTATCTAACATAATGAAAGCCCAATTTGATCATGGTGTCTGTCATTGTGCTTGACTATATTTGATGAGCCAAAGATGCCCGAACATGTTTTCACTCTACTCTCTGCCAACAGAATTCACTATAAATAATCAAAAAATGTTTGCCTGAAACATGAAATATATCAGTAAGTATGTGATGAAAGTGTTATTTCTGCTGGTGGTATTAAATTATTTAAAAATTAATTAAATTATATAAAAATAGTTAATTATTATTATTTTTCAAATTACACTTTTTTCAGAAACTTATCCAGTACATGTAAAAACCTAGTACTCAACCTAATGCTTTAATGTTCTTACTGGAGTTTAGTCTCTTGCCAAATCCTTACCAGCCTCTACACCAAAATTCTTAATCACTTCTGGGGTTTAGGATGCTCCATAAATCCAAAGCCCTCATACATTCATTGGTGATATCAATGAATCTATCTGTTAGTTTTGGCGGACTTTTAAACTAGTGTTACATAAACAATAGTAACTACACAGATTAAACCCTGCTACATAAATATCGACAATGCCATCCTTCTCATTTTTATTTATTTATTTATTTATCAATCTTGTTTCATGGATCCCTGTTGAGAAAGAGCCTCTGGGATGTGAAACATGTCACGGTTAATATACATACATACAATATGAGTCATAATCATAGTAAAAACAATTACATATTACAAAGAAAAATAAAGAGAATAACAATAAATATTAATTTTTACAACAGAATTTTGCAAAAGTCATATTGAATATAATTAATTATTTTGTTCAAATTCTTGAATGAAGTAGAAGGAGTTTCCAATAAGATAATCTCTCAGTTTTCCTTTTAATATAGGCTATCTTTATTTTCTGCAATGTGTTTTATACTCTTGGGAAGTCTATTAAACATGAGAATACCAGGACCCAGGATTTTGGATTGGGTGGGGCTAGAGCAGACTTTGGTTGGGGGGGGGGGGCTTGGCTTGAGTGGATTTTGGTTGTGGAGGCTTGCCTTTAGTGGATTTTATATAGATACTGAGAAGTCATTGTAAGAATATTGAGTTTATTTAAAAAGTTGACTGCAAGAAGTTCTTGGTTTTATCCTACATAACATCCTAATACCTCTTTTCTGTGCTATGATAACTTTTTTACTTTGTGAAGAGTTTCCCCAAAAAAATTATGCCATATGATATTACTGAATGAAAATACGAAGAGTACACCTGTTTCGTTAATTCTAGATCTGCTGTTAGAGAAAGTATTTGTATTGCAAAGGTGGCACTACTTAACTTCTTTAGTAGTTAATGCCAACAGGGATTCTCATCTATTTTAATTCCAAGGAATTTTATACTCTTTGTTTCTAATATTGTGTTATTTTTATACCTTACTTGTAAATCTAGCTGTGCATATTTTTTTGTTCTAAACCTAATATAATGCGTTCTTTCAAATTTAATGAATTTGCCTTAAACCAATTTGCTACTTCACTAAGATCTTAATTTACATTAAATTCTAGATTGCTTTTTGGCGTTTTTCTCACAGTCAGGTTAGTGTCATCTGCAAATAAAATACTCTTAACTTTGTGAGATGAGTTTCCAGGAAGGTCATTGATGTACAACAAAAAGAGGAGGGGTCGTAGGACAGAATCTTGTGGAATTCCATGTTTTATTTTCTCCCAGTCTGATGAAGCATCTTTACTTATTTTAGAATCAAAAATGGAAACTTTTTGCATTCGACTTTCCATGTATGATTTAAACCATTTACCTACGATTCCATAAATACCATAGTATTCCATTTTCTTCAACAGTAGTTCATAATTTTCACAGTCAAATGCTTTTGCAAGATCACAAAATATTCCTACAGGGCTCATTTTATTATTCAGTTCCTCAAATGTGTTATTTAAAAATGAATATATAGCCATTTCTATAGATGATCCTTTTTGGAACCTAAATTGTGATTTAGTGAGGATATTATTTTGTGTAATGTGTTTTATTACTCTACAATAGATGACTTTTTCAAAAATCTTTGAGAATCCTGAAAGCAATGAAATAGGACAATAGTTATCTACATACGTTGCTTCTCCTTTTTTAAACAATGGTTTTACAACTGCATATTTTAGTCGATTTTGAAACACACCTTGCGTTAAGGATTCTTTATAAATGTGGGAAAGTCATGATTGATACAATCTGAACATCTTTTCAGTAATTTACTTGAAATATTGTCATAGCTGGAAGAATTTTTAGGTTTTAATTGTTTCATGAGTTTATTTATTTCTGAGGTTGTTACAGGTGGTAATTGCATTTCCACAAATCTATTTGGGAAAGCAGTCTGAAGAAACATTAGGGCACTATGTGGGGATTGCTTTTCAATGCCTAATTTCTATATAACTGAAGAAAAATGTTTGTTAAATATTTCACTATGAACATATCCATTTTGTACTATTTTATTTCTTTAGAGTGATTTACTGATTTTGCTGTTTCAGTTTTTATTATATTCCATATGGTTTTCATCATATTGCCTGAATTATCTATTTTCTTTGATATATACCTGTTCTTGGCCTTTCTTATTACATTTCTTAATATTTTAGAATAAAGTTTATAATGAGTTTCCAATGTGTAGTTATCTGATTCTCTTACTTTCAAGTACAGGTCCCCTTTTGTTTTACAAGATATTCTAATACCCTTTGTTATCCATCCCTTACCCAGTTCATTGTTTGGAGTTTTAAAACTTCCTTCGAAAAGTGATAGAAATATATTGAGAAAGGAATCAAATTTTGCATTAACACCCTGTGCATTATATACTTCTGACCATTGCTCTGTATTTAAGGAATCTATAAAATGTTTTATATTGTTTTAATTAACATTTCTTCTATATACCCAGCATTTCTTTTATACCTGTTCAACAGTGTTTCTGGACTTGACATATAACAGATGGGCATCATGATCTAAGATACCATTCATTACCACTCAATACTGTCATGTGGCGAGTCTCAGTATGTATACATATGATCTTCCTCCATTATGTCTCACCCCTAAACATGATTAAGGGTTATACCAAAATATTCTTAATTGTGTTCATATTTAATTGTTCATCACAGCTCCTCTTCCCACTCTCCCCCTTCCCCACCAACCCTCTACACACACACACACACACACACACACACATTTACATTGGGATAGTGATTAGTTTCCTTTCCATATGCTTTCTTGTTTTCATTACCTATCAGTATTTTCATTTTAATTATTATTGAAAATTTTTAATTTCTCTCTATGTGTTCCCAATAAACAGACACTTTTTTTTCTTCATTTGCCTTTATTACATATTCACCTAGTCAATTGGAAATGCTGTAGCTATTTAAAATTTTCTCTCATTTGAATTCTGTTATAAAACTTCAAAGTGTAAAACGTTAATAGGGTGATTCATTAAATTAATGAACAGCAAATGCTTCCAACATAATAATCTTTTTCATCTCCATTTTTTTGTCCACCTCTCTTCATGTCACTTTTCTGTACTCATAGTTCGATTTATACTTCTTCCAAATTCATCCATCAATCAGGATATATTCTGATTTGTCTCAACCATTTTAACTTTATTTCCATTCACCCTATTGCTATCTATGGCATGTGTTTAAAAACATTGAGAAACATACTATATATTAGCCTACCTTGTCATTTTCATGTGAAATATTTCACACATATTCTAATAATTGATATAATATGAGTAATCTTTACTAACCAATGTGGTAGATTTATAAACAATTTATATTCTTTACAAAAATTACTGATATGGTTGAATTAGCGGATATAGGTTCTCCTTGTAGGAGTTTCACTAAAGATGATAGAGTTGAGATAGGGGGAGGTGTGGGGAATAGTATTGATAGAAACGAGAGTTATTATATAGATAGTGACCTGAGGAAGGGTCTCAAGGGTGAGCAGCATACCAGGGTGGAACTCATGCAGGTTCTAAGTCGCCATGATCTGCCACAGTTGAACTAAGCTTTGAGATGGGTAAACGTGGAAACAGAGATGCTACTTTGAAGAGGCATTGGTTCTGTTTTGGGGGTTGTGTCTGTGAACTCCATTGGTCGATGGGGTTTTACTAGGTATGACCTGCACCTAAATAGTAGGGGGTATGGAGTACTTTCTGAGTTGTTAGCTAAAGCTGTAAGGAAGCCCACTTCCAGTTATGACGGGGTTAGAGGCTGCTGGTGAGGGGATAAAAATAAGTGATGAAAGGGATGCTGATTGTAGATGCACTATGAGATAAAATATGCTGATGAAACGAAGATATTGAAATAGTGATGGAACTGGGTACAACTGGAAAGACAAAGTTTAATGGTGAAAATACCACTAAGCCAAAAATAAGGCTGTTATTGGTGAACTGTAGAAGTATAATGAACAAAGTGAAATAATTTTCAAACTTGATAGAGATACATAAACCACAAGTGATTATAGGGTAGAGTCTTGGTTAAAAGAAGGAGAACTAGACTGAGGTTTTCCCTGAATGTTACAGAGTGTACTGCAGAGATAGAGGAACAATTGGTGGATACTGATTAGCAAAGATTACTATAGTTCTCTAGAATTCATAGATCACAACCATGAGTTACTAGGGGTAGATTTTTGGGGCGATAAAAAAGAAAAAATCAGGGTGTTGGTTGCTTACCATAGTGGAAGAATGAATGATTGAGATGAGATTCTTGGAGAGAAACTAAATTCACATTCACAGTTCAGGGGTGAGTTTAGAATGGTTATTATTGGAGACAATTTAAATTTAGCAGGTGTGAACTGGGTAGGAAATATGATAAATAACACAAGGGAACAGAGATTTGTGAATACCTTAGTAACAGACACAGGTTTTAAACAAGTGGTAGAGCAAAATACGAGGGGACTAAACATGTTGGATATCTTTCTAATAAAGCCTGATGAAAATCTTGTAGTCTGAAGCTTATGGAGACCATAAGCTTTAAAATGATATCTCACTCATAAATTTCAATTAAGTATGAAGAGAGATAATAGCTTGTGACAAAAAAATACCTTATAGAAATAAAAAATATGATTGTGGGATACAATATTGTACCTTACCTTGACATTTTATTTAAAATGAGTCTTGAATATGGCTGCTTACCAGAGGATTAGAAAAGTCCGTTTCATAAAGCAGGGTTTACAAATAGGGTAGAAAATTACAGGCCAATTAGTTTGACATCAGTGATAGGAAAAATGATGGAGTGATTGATATCAACAATATCAGAAATGAGTGTGAGGAAGGAAAGTGGTTCGCAGATTGACAACATCACTTTTAGAAAGGTTGCTCATATGAATCTCAGATGGTGGGTTATATGCAAGATATTTCAGATGAATTGGACAAGGGAGGTTAAGTTGGTAGTGTGGCACTAGATCTTTGTAAGGTGTTTGACAGAGTGAGTCATAAAATTGGTTTCCAGGAAACTGAAATCTATTGGACTGGATGAAAAAGTTATGTCCTAGGTAAAAGTCAAAAAGGAAAGTGTTAAAGTAGGTAATATGGTATCAAAAGAAGTGGAAGTAAATATGAGAGTGCCATGGGGTAATGTATTTTGACAGTTGCTGTTCATTATTTTCATGAATGATTGTGTTGATGAGTTATGATCAGGATTTAGGTTTTTTGCAGATTATATAATTGTATACAATAGGATCAAAATTGATGATAGCTGCAGGGTGACCTGGATAGAATATCTAGATCAGTAGGTCAGCATGGAATGAAGACAAATGCCAAGTAGAGTCAACTTATTAGATTAGGTTAATTATGATTATAGGGTGGGGTCAGAATTGCTTGTTCAAATCTTGATGTATAAATATCTTTACATAATGTTGGATAACAAACTCAACTAGGCAGAGGACAGTGGGCAGGTGGTAGGAAAAGGTTACAAAATCCTTCATTTACTGGAGATGGTGATGAAATTGCGTACCAGAATTTAGGGAATTAGATTACAAAACTTTGGTCAGAACATTGGTTGAATAAGGTGCTGTAGTTTGGGACCCACATTGTGGTTATCAAATAGAGGAGTTGGAGGGTGCGCAAAGAAGAGCAGCTAGATTTATTTGTGCAAACTATCACAGGACCCAGTCAGTAAGTGATGTGATAAAGGAGCTGGAATGGGAGTCATTGGAGGAAAGAAGGAGGGTGAAGAGAGTGCTGAGAAAGTACAAGGCATATTTAGGTTATGAAGCTTGGAGGGATATTGGTCAAAGAATTAGGAATAGTACATGGATGGGGAAAGGCTTGATTTTGTGCATAAGGGAGTGGGAAATTATTCTTTTGTTGTTAAGGGTATCAGGGATTGGAACAAATTACCAAGTGAAGTGATGAATAATTTACAAAACCGTTTAAGGAACTTAAAATTTTAAAATTGCAGAAGAAAATGGGGGAGAAATTTAACACTCCAATTACAAAAAAAAAATTTAAGAAGGAGTAATTAGATGACTGGGGGAATTGCCACTGGAGCATTAGCTCCATCACAATTAAAATTAATAAGAATTTAGAACTCTCCGAAACTTATCCAACTACTTTTAACTGGATAGTTTATATTACTCAAACATATTTGTCTCATATGATTTATGGATTTTTTTATTTTGTGGAACATTTACAGTTTATCACAATCAATGATTATATGTAATTGAGGAATAATATTAGATATCAGCTGCGAAAGGTCATTAATAAAGGAAAGGAAAGTTATTTCTTTGTTTTGAATCACTTTTCTGTGTGTTTTTTTTTTTTTTTTTGATTAGTTATACGTTCTGGCCTCGCATTCGGGAGGACGGCGGTTCGAATCCCCGTCCGGGCATCCAGATTTGGGTTTTCCATGGTTTCCCCAAATCACTCCAGGTGAATGCCGGGATGCTTCCTTCAAAAGGCCATGGCCGAATTCCTTCCCATTCCTTGCCCCCATCCTTTCCCGTCTCTAAAGACCACGTTGTTAAAAAGGGACGTTAAACTGTTACAAAAAAAAAAAAAAAAAAGATTAGTTATAGCTTGAATGGAATTATAATCATTATTGAATACAATGTATCATCCTTAATTCATGCTCTCAATTAGCTACATATTTTTTTCCCCCTCTGTGCCTTCAAGTCCGAAACAGCATCTACGTTTCTATCTATTTATTTCATAAGATTCTTCAATGAATTCATTCTTTCAATCACTTTTTCTTTACTTTTTTATTTTCATGCCATTTTACTTGATCTATTTATTAGCATCTTTCTATTAAATGAATTTTAAATGCTTATATGTAACATCATGTATGTACCAAAGATTTAGCCTGCCTCTTATTCTTTTGTTTTGAAGGAATTGTTATAAATTTGTAACACTGGAAAAAATTTATGGCTGCATCTAAGATGAAACTACAGAAGGGGGGAAAATTTATCTGAGTCATAATTTAGAGGTTCTTTACAAAAACACAAACAATCGTGGAGAACTGAGTAATCAGATAATTACAGTGTATAGACTAGATATGAAACAGATAGTTGCTTGTCCAGATAACGAACATCGGTTATCCGACCATCCTATAAGTCAGATAGCCAGATATTTGTCAGCAAAATTTCCAGCCAAATATCTTTATGTAATAGATCAAATAATTTTGAGTATTTAGATATGAATAAAGACAATAATAAGTTTCCCATAGCCAAGTTCAAATTTCTCATGGCAGAAAAGAAAATCATCACGTATGTATCAAAGATTTAGCCTGTCTCTTATTCTTTTCTTTTGATGGAATTGTTATAAATTTATAACAGTCTGTAGAACAAGATGTTTGCCTATTAGATATGATGATTTAGGGTAGCAGGTTCACAAAAAAACTATCGACAATGTCTTCAACAATCTCATGTGATAAACCATTTGTAGTATGTATGAGAAAAGACTTCAGAATCATTATTAACAATTTTTCTGCACTTTTACAAATTTTCATCATTCACATTGTGATTTTTTTTTATCATTTCTGGATGGACTTCAGCTCACTCAAACAAATAGATAATGTCATATTTGCACAAAAAATTTGACTTTGAATTACTTTCTGTGAGGCACATATTGATATGGAGTCTGAACCACTTGCTTTTTCTTCCCCTTTCTTCTACAGGTGACTTCTGCCATCACACACCATTTGAAAATGAAACATACAGAAAAATTTCTGGAAATGAGGAAAGCCATAGCCACTGTCGTGCCATTCCCCAGGGCCAGATTAAGACAGCGCGAGGCCTGTAGCAAATGTGAAGAAGGGGCCCTTGATTTTTGCCATCCGGGGGAAAATTGTAGAGCTAAAAAGAATAAAGGTCGCCCATCTAGCCTAGGTAAGGGGACCCCCTAGGAGGTGTGAGGCCCCCTAGAAGGTGTGAGGCCCATAGCATTTGCTACCTCCTGGTACGTGGTTAATCCGGTACTGCCATCCTTGGGACAAGTTCATCTTCAACATCGAATGAAAAGACATTGACTATATCAGAATCGCTTGAAAGGAAATTGCTTTAGGATGTAAATGATGCGAAAGTTAAAAAAAAAAAAAACTAATAAAAAAAAAATATTAAGTTATTGCAGAAATGGTTGCACTATACAACAAGCCTTTATCTATCATAAAGAACTGGACTTTACAGTGTCCTGAAACAAGCTTTACCCCACTATAAAATAATGATTCATACATGCATTTGCCAAATAATTGTACATGACAGCTACGACAGAATTTATTAAAAACTAAAAAACATTTTAGGTGTTCTGTTTTTGTGATTTCTGGACCCATCTGACCAGCTGTCAGTGTGGGCCCCCCTCACCCATTGTGGTGTGGGCCCCCTTCATCCACTGCAGTGTGGGCACATATGCTACTACAGTTTAGGTAGCCTACGCTTAAATGCAGCCCTGTACCCAACATGGTGAAGGGTGTATGAGTGGCTGCTAGATGTTTCATCTATTCGCTTCAGAGAACTGTACATGTATCATTGAAGATCCAGCCTGAAGTGGCAGGAGTGATTGTTAGTGGTAGACTTATCATTATGCACTTTAATATTTCGGGCTTAGCTCAAGAAAAATTGCTGGACCATCAGCTGGAGCAAGATAGCCTCTTTGCAAGATGAATTAGAATGTCGTTTCTAAAGTGAAGTTTCAAACTACTTAATTGCTGCCTTCCAAGAACCAAGATTTGGTGCTTGCTGAAGCTGAATGATCTCATCAGAAGATTCTATTGGGTTCAATAAAAATTTCTTGTAAAGAATCTTCCACCAATAACAGTTCACCTTCAAAGGCTGCTAAATAGAGTAAAAGGGAAGAGACAGAATCAGATGTGACTTACAAAGCTGAAGACATGTCCTGGGACTGTTTTAACAGATAGCCAGTACCATGATCAAGGGGGAGGGGGGGGGGAATGAGACTTAATCAACCAGAAGGCTGATCAAAATATTTGGTGGTCAGCTAATATGACACAAACATTTAACAAAATTTGCTATTATCTTTAAGTTTCTTGCTGTAGTACATATAGCAAAAGACTATTCTTTGAACTTGGCCTTGTTTATGATGACAACTTATGATTACTTTTTAATACAGAGAAACTGGTCTTTGTTCAGTGAAAGAACTAATTTTTTTCTGTCAAAAACAATAATAAACAGTATTTTGAATTGATGAAATAGTGTTTTCATTTGTGTTTAGACTTATTATATGCTTAGCATAAATGAATTTAAAGAAAATTTTATAATTTTTTTTGCAATTTATTGAGAATCCAGTATCTGGGGAATATCTGCCAGATATTAACCTACTATCTGGTATCCAGCCGGATAGTAAATCTAGGCCAGATAAGCTAGATACTGGATACCTGCCAGATGTCTCTTTCATCTCTAGTATGGACCATGTAGAGAGTACTATTAACAAGTGGTGGCAAAAATAGTGTCACTCCACTGGGATTATATAAGATAAGACAGAGTGCAGCAACATGTGAAGGAATAAATGCATATAGGGCTACAGACTGAGTGCAGTATAGCAAAACTTGTTGTGATAGTCCCCTTTGCAAGAATATAAAGATGTTATAGAAACAGAAGCTTTTGTCTTCTTTTTCATCACTGCAATTTGAGTTTTATATAAGTTCTGAATAGTTTCCTAAATTTCTTGTTAAAGCATCTTTAAAATTTTAAGCTTTTTTTTTTTTTATCCAAAAATTCCCATACTTAAGTTTTAAAATCATAAATACCTACTCTTGGTTGTTCTGACTACAATCATATTTAGAGAATTCCTCCTGCACTTGAACACATCACCTACACTGTTTTTCCACTGTTCAAACAATTTTTGGAATGGCAATTCTGTCACAGCATACAGTACCACCAGATGTTCGGTTATGTATAACTGTCACTGTTGTCTCAAACCAGCAACACTTTAAGTTCACCTTAATATGATGGTTTAATACAACGTCACAAGACACAAAATCAGACAAATGAGAGTGATGGATGATGATTAAAATTTAGCTGACATGATCCATTACGCATATAAAGTGATTGAGTGATACTGTGAATTGTCAGATAATAGTCTTCACAAACCATTTCCTATCATAGGAATGATTATGGTTAAAAGTCATCTGCAAGGTGATCTGGACAGGATATCTAACTGGACAAGTCAACATGGGATTAAGATAAATGCAAAAAAGAGGCCACTCATTAGGCACATGTTTAAACAACTGAAGGTTGGGAAAGAAATGCATGTTAAGACTTGAAATGTAAATACCTTGGCATAATACTTGATAACAAACTCAACTGGGCAGGATACATTGGAAAGGTAATAGAAAAAGGTTTGAAAACCCTTCAGTTGTTGAGGGAGTGATAAAGGACTGTACCAGAGAAGTAAGGGACTTGGGTTGCAAAACTTTGGTCACACCATTTCTTGAAAATGGTGAGTATGCGACTCATATTTTGGAGGGGTTCCAAAAAGGGTTTCTAGATTTGTCCCTGGAAATTATCACCAAATGAAATCAGTAACTGGTATCACAAAGATGCTGGAATGGGATTATTTTGAATATTGGAGGAGGGTGAATAGATTGATAGCAGTGTGGAAGGTGCATATTGGTGTTGCAGTGTGGAAAGATATTGGTGGAAGAATTAGGAGAAGTGTATTTCAAGGAAACGATGACCTTGATCCCAAGCTGGCATAAAAATTTTCATTTGTAGGTAAGGAGGTCAGGGATTTGACAAAATTATCAACAGTAATGATAAATAATTTATCAAAAATGCTGAAAGTATTTAAATTAGAAACTCATACTGGGTAAAACTAGGCAGGTACAAGAAAGAGAAAAATGATCTCTAGGGAACTAGCCACCAGAGTGAGCTCTCCATCACAATTAAAAATTAAATTAAAAATCACCCTATTACTCTAGCATAACTTTTCCTGATGGCTTCAACAAATTAGTTCCTTAATGTTTCTTACTTTTTCATATTCCTTGTACTTTTTTCCCGTCTTTATCTATAACTGTTAGAAATCTTCTTCTCTCCTGTACCCTGTACATCATTGTTTAGCCATAGAAAATTAAAGTTAGATCATCAAGTGTTCTACATGCATCCATGAAATTCCTTAGTGACAAATAATTAGCTTTCCTCTTTGCTGCTATTAATTCCTAACTTAGTTGTTTGATACATTGCATATTATTTTTTGATGACAAATTCTTCTCTTATCAACATGTTCAGCACCATTACTACGTAATATTTTTCATTTAAGGATAAATATTTCTTCTTCTCTTGTCACCTCAGTGAACTGAGGTTTAATTTGTAATAATTTAAAAAAAATCACCATTCTATACAGTTGCAGTTGTTTAGACACGATGTTTCACTTTTATCCACAAGCCCTATGATAGACCCCCATGCTTCTTGTATGAATCAGTCCTCCTGCCTTCAGATTTAACTGCATACAATGCTGGTGTTGAAAGATTTGCATCAATTCTAATTTTTTTAGAATGATTTTTCAGTTTGGTAATCATGAAAAATAACTGATTTAATATTGTCATATTTCCTAATAATGTTGTAATTGTATTATTACAACTTTTTGATGTTATGATTTTCGTAAATAGAAACCATAGATATGTTCACATTTCTTTAATCCAAACAGTAACTTGTTGAAGTTAGTTATCTTTATAATTTACAATATCTAGCTGAAGCCACTTTTTCTTCTGCTTGTAGTTTACTTAAGAGACTACTTAAAATTTGAATACAACAAATATCACGCCTATGAAACATTTCATCCACAGTACCGTGCGGGGCTTAGTATGGGACATGAAGGTTCCCAGAAGAACAAAAATTGTCTTGTACAAATCATATCTCAGTCCTATTCTCACATATGCTTCGGAAACATGCACACTAACATCAATGGACCTTAGCAAGAACCAATCATGTGAAATGAAATTTCTTAGAACAGCCCTCCAGAAAATTAGACTTGATCACATAAAGAATGATGAGATTAGATCAAACCTAGAGCTAAGGGAATCCATGGAAGAGAGACTTAGGTCATCAAGACTGCGGTGGTTTGGGCATGTCAAGAGAATGACTAGTACAAGACTACCAAAAACTTATTGGGAAAAAAGTATAGTGGGCAAAAGACCAGTGGGAAGACCAAGAAGATTGACAGACCAACTCAAGGAGGACATAGAGAGAAGAGGCTGGAATTGGGAATACATCATGGACAGAGAAACTTTTCTGGCTAGGAGACAGTGGGAAACAATAGTCTATAACAACCAAGGCTCGTAAACCACACCTGGGAAACTGGAGATGGTCCCCAACAATAATGAATATAGTACCCCTTCTTAGTTAAATGTGGATTCACCTTAGCGAAGGAATGTATTTCCTCTGATATTATGTCATATTTTCCAGTTACATGTTTAAATTCAGCTGAGGTATTTTATTGCAATTTTGCTTTTCATTTCTGGCACAAACATCTCAAGAATCTGGGTTGCTCAAAGATAAAATTTGTGTAAGAATGCAGTTTTTCTCGGCGTTGAGAATAAAAAAATTGTTCTTGGGTAATTATAAGTGTGATTACATCACTCCTTTAACTTGGCTAGTCACCCGAGAACAATTTTTATATAAAATCTGTGTGTTTCCTACAGATCAAAATATAAATTATATTGTTTCTTAATACTGTAAATCCTTCATTATTTCTTGTCCATTCTGACTCAAGATTATTTTCTTGTTTGTATCAACATACTGATTTGAAAATTTTCATCAATATATATTTATGTCCCCTTTCAACTTTGGTGATTGGTGGGTATAGTTTATCTTTCCTTTCCTTATAAATGTTTTTAAGGTGTAATGGAAAAATAATTGTTGTTGTAACAACTATGGCAGATAAATGTGATTCAATAAAACTGTGCTGAATAATGAAGATTTTAGAAAATTATTTTAACCATCTCATATCTCTATAAAATGTAGCCTTAAAGGATACTGTGCATTTGAGCAGAAGACTATTTTCTTTCCTAACATTACTTCACTATTCATCCTTTTATCTTCTATTGGTTTTTCTTGTCTTAACTTGCAATCCCTGAGCATAATGAAATAAGAACTCTTATTTCTGACAAAGTTCACTGGCATTGGTGTAATCATAACCATAGAGTCAGCGAGAACCATTTTATCATGTTGAAGAACTCTAGACATCCGACTGTAAACATAGTAAAGTTAAGCCTCCTGAAAGCAATAATTATTCTAGGCAACTCAGGAGGTTACTTCGGAAGGATCAAACCATGGGCCTCCTGAATGCCAGCTACATACATTATCTCTCTGTCCTCATGTATTTGTATTGTCAAATGGAGATGCTCTAGCAGTATGGATAAATGAACATATAAAAATAATAAAAAGGACATTGGATATAAATGAATGGAAGAATAGGGTCATAGTATGATATGAGACTGAGGCAAAGAGATACTCAGCACACTTTTAATTCAGAATATGAAGAAAATTCAGATTGCACATTTTTCATGTACTTCCAATCTATAAAATTAAGTATATAGATGAAGGCAACATAAACAAATGAGTGAAAACATTATGACTACCAACCACTATGCTATGAGACTAAAAGCCATCTAGTGACATTGTGGCTATGCCATGCTGTCTTGTATTAAGAGTAGGATTGGCGAACCATTCTAGCGATGATACATGTGGCAAATGGGGAAATACTCTGATAAAAGTGTTTTTGACAAACAGATTTTTACGGCCCAGTGCTTGGGAACAACCATCTTGGAAATGATGAGTCTCACCAGCTGTGTGTGTTCTATTGTAGCGAGCTTCTAAGAAAAATTGTTAAAAGATGATGAAACAATGAGTAGGCAACATGGAGAAGAAAGTCCGTGTCTAATCACAAAATGTGTAGATCAGAGTCTTTCCCACACTACAAAGGATGATTGGGAACAATCCATGGCAAATCTGATAGCAGAGTACAAAGCTAGTGTAGGCACAAGTATTTCAAGCACATTGTTCACTTCACATTGATGAACATGGGGCTCTTGGTTAGAAGGTACTTATGTTTCCATGTTTACCAATTGACATTGTCAATTATGATTCCAGTGGGCAACAAGAGTGGACCATGGACCAATGAAAACATGACACCTGGTCAGTTGAATCATAATTCTTGTTACACCAGGTCAGTACTTGTGTTGGGATATCCCGCGGTTCATGTGAAAGGCTGCTTGAAACATGTGCCTAATCCTAAACAGTACTATGGTATTGGGGACATTCACTTGGGCTTGCATGGCACTTATGTTGGCGATTGAATGGAGGCACTGTGACAGCTGTTTAGCACATGAAAATTATTACAGACTACCTGCATCCTTTCAAGCATCATGTCTTCCACAATAGCAGTGTCACCTTCAAGCAGGATATCACAGTGCCAGAATGGTGCTCAATGGTTAATGAGCATGATAGCAAACTCACGTTGATATCTTCAACACCAAATTTGTGGGATCTCATCCCGATAGAATACATCTAGACACTATCAGACGCCAGCTCCGTGTCCACAAACCACTAGCTTATAACTTAGGAAATTTTGTGACCTGCCTGCAGGAATTTGACAGTTACTTCCAAGGACTTTTAAAATCCATAACACGCCAAATTGCTGCTGTATTTTGTCCTGAAAACAATGTAGAAAGAAGACAAATTCCCAGAAAAGTTAACCTATTATGTTCAAAGAGCTAGTGGCAGATCTACTAATTTTCAGAGACTGCGCAAAAACTTGAGATTAATACATCTTCAAACATGAATTTGCAACTCCGAGCAGCATATAGCTGTTTTTTTATTTTGCCGCCCCCTGATGGTTGCCGCTTCGGGCAGTAGAGCACTGCCATTTTCTGTCCCTTTAAACATGATTTTGCCACACGCCTGAAGCTGCCACCTGGGAAAAATATCCTGGTTTGCCCCCCGCCCTATATCTAGCACTGTCAAAGTGAGAAAATAAATGTTTTTTATGATTGCTGAGTGTAGTAGGAACTGGAAAAGGATGCAAAGTTGAATACAGTGGTATATGAGATGGTACAATTTATTGATCAGGACATGACGGCAGATGATACAGACAGCTTCAGGCCCCTACATCTACTGGAGAGGGCGATGCACCAAGGAAATGAGGGAAATGAGATATAAACCTTCGGTGAAGCCCTTGTTATAGTACGTTGTGGTTGTATGGAACCCAAGTTACAGGAATGTAGTATTGCATTTGGTGCGAATGCAAAAGAAGACAATTAGAGTTAGATTTGTTGATGAAAATTATTGTAGAACATATTTATTGACCTTTTTTTTATATATATAAAGGAGATGTATTTGGAAATATTGGAAGACAGGAGGGCAGGGGGAAAAGATGGTGGGGGGGGGGGGCAAGGAGGAGGGTGAGACTGCTGGAAATCAGAGTGGGCATGAAGTTTCAAGAGGTAAGATGAACAAATTCCAACAAATTTAAGAAGAATTGAATATCCAAACATTTGTTGTTGAATAGAAAGCATGTAGATGAATAACTATATTTGTTTGGAGGATCATAACATTGTTTCCAATTTTTTTGATGAGTTAACTGGAAGCTCAAATTATACTCATTGTTGTCTTATATAAATGAGTTATAAAGTTCATAGGTTATTCCGTTCAAGGTTCTGATAGTCAATCATTTTCAGGTACATTAGAGTATTAGCTATCAAAACAGGATTGATGAGGTAATATATTACAAACCACACCTGATACGGCTTCCAGGATTAGCTAACATTTATGGAAGTTTTACTGGTAACAATAAATTCTCCAACATAAATTTAAGTGTGATCACCTCACCTGTTTCAGCAACACATTGGTGAACCTATTCTAAAGGAGGAAATCAAGTGTTGCTGTATGTGGAATACGTAAATTGTGTTCTCTATAAGCATATTTTTGTTTGTGAAATATGTATATTGTTTGCGCATATTTTTGTTGGTGAATGATCAGGGCAGCCAGTTTGTGATCCTGGGTCTGTAGTACCCATATGATCCAGTGTGATTTTGCCTTGTTTCTATCTTTTTTTTTTTGAAGCAGTTCAGAAATCATCTTAGGTTAGAAGTAGTTTCATATTGCTGTTCTTAGCAGATTTGTGACCACTATAAATTCAAATAATGTTCATATTTCATCCCACATATAGAATTGAAATAATAAGTAGAAAAAAATAATAAAATTATATATTACTGTCAATAAAAAATATACATAACTATTTGAATATAAATAATAACCAATTCTTATACTGTTATATTTTTTGTTACTTTTATTATTTAATATACTCGGACTTCCAATGATATTATATTTCAATTCTCACTTGAAGGTTTATTCCAGCACTTTTTTTTCCAATGGTAAACAATCATGTGTAATTCATCCTTAGTATTTGTATCACATCTCTTACATGATTAAAGGTTTACCTGAAATATTATATAATTGTGGTCTGTTTTTTCTACTTATGACATTACATAAATTACATTGCTAAATTTAGTGAGTGATTGGTTTATTTTATCTACCATTTTTAATGTGTATTGCCTTACAACTTTTACTTCCAATTTTTATCAGTGTTAACTGATTCAAGGTTTTATATGTTTATTACAAGATTAGCACCTGAAACTTTCCTCTTCCTATGTATCAAACAGTCATTTGAGTCACCATGCAAAACCATTTATGGCAACTTTAGTTATGGTTGAAAACTATATAATTATTTAACAATTTTTTAAGAACTAAATTTATTTACCACTTATTAAGTAATAGATAATTACATAAGAAACTAACAACAAAGTCATCTTTTATGGTTCAGTAAAACAAATTTGTAGTATAATTTCTTCTCAAGTAAAATACTGTATATGAATTTCATCTTGTTTCCACATGTAGTACCGAATTATCTGTATGAGTAAATATTAAAAGATGACATATTCAACATCAATAAATTTTTAGCATGCCTAGCAAATTGATGCTCACATTTAAATAATTTTACACTTTATACACAAAATTGTCTTATTGCATTTGTACATACGTAGAACAGTTTGCTTATAACATTTTTATACTATTACAGAAACTTTCCATTCAATATTTTTAAAATGAACATTCAAAGCTGGTAATAATTTTCTTATAACAAATCTTTGCTGATTCTATTACACAATAAATTCCTTACTGCGTGATAAAAACCATACTTTCATTGGATCTGATTTTCCTTTCATAGTGACCGGACCACGGTACTCCAGATGAAACTGTGGGTCAGCATTGCAGCCCTCACTTAAGTACCTGCAGATACAGAGATGTTTATTCACTTTATTTACATTACAGTATTATAATTAAAATAGCATACATTTACAAGGGAAAAGTGACTACCAAAAATCAATATACTCATTTCTGTTTGTCAAAATTGGTATAAAAACATCATTCAAATATAAACTTATGGATAATCTGTTTCAGCTGTCATTCTCTAATAAACATATAATGAGTAATACTTTTAGGATCATGACTACCATATAAAGAGATTGCTTTAGCTATAGGAACCAGAAGAAATTTTGACTCATTCTACAGACCAAAATCAGCATCTGATAATATAAAAATAGGCTTCGCTGGAAGACAGGAGGAGTGAGGGGGAGTGTTTGGTATGTGTATTCCACACACTGGAGATGAGGGTTGGATTGATATTGGGGGAAAAATATTGTAAGGAAATATGACCATTACCATTTATCAGCATAAAGTGGTAAGTAAGCCAGTAAATGAAATATTTTTTTTTTTTTAGAAATGCTGAAGAATTTGCCATCTTGTTTCTCTGTGTGCAACCATGTCTATTAATTAAAATCTAACATTTCAGTCACTGTGTTGTGGGTTTCATTAATATGCACAATAACCACCGAAGTCTACGCAATCATTTTTGAATAATTCGCCGTAAATAATAATAGAAATAAAAACAAAAAGTAATGCAAAAGTAAATGTGCAGGGCCACTGCAATCAATAATGACATTCAGAATTTTAGGTTTTATTGATGGTTGGGGATGAGGTGACAGTGAATGGTGCTGTGTGAACCGATTACTGTATAGTGTTACCTGAATTAAAGTCTTGGAATAAAAAATGCAGAAGTTATGAAATATGATGTAATCAGTTATTGTTAAAATGATATTTAAAAGTGATATCAAATAATGACCTCAGTGAGAGTAGAAGACAGAACTTTTGTTGTCTTTTATTTTTTCCCCTACTTTCTAATATCTCATAATCTATGGAATGTCATAAAAACTTTAACTTGTGTCTACTTTTTGTTTTGTTTCCTGTTAATGTTTATGATTCTCAAAAAATATCTAACAAAGTATTTTTTTATAAAAAATATCAGAAATATTTTCTTGTGTTTTTCAATAAATATGGTACAGGCAAAACTGTGTACCAAAATATATTTTTTTTTTTTTTAAGTTATCGGAATATCAGAAATATCGGAAATACCAGAATGTGTTTTTCAATAAATACGGTACATGCCTTGAGAATCTACAGTCATAACTGATCAGCCACTTCGTATTCTCAGAGCGCCATAACCAGTTCATAATGTTTTTGATCCTGAATTAAGTCTAAATTAGTAAACATTGTGCAATATAAACAAATGGGTGCAATTTCGCGAATTTTTCACGGTAGTTCAGTCTATCAGCAAAAATTAGGAAAGTAAAAGTAAGACTAGCGATTAATCATGCTCTCATCTATCCACCTCTCCATGCTATCCATCAACCCTATTGAATTTTCATTTAACGAATTCATAGCTAGGAACTACCAATAGTTTGACAATGCAGCTCTCCCGTACGTCTGCTAGCGGTAATGATGCGCCTTGTGAGTGAAACCGTAGCAGCGCGGGCTAATCCTGTTTAGCTGGAAGCCTGACTATGGCAGGAGGCACCAGGCGTCAGTTGTCGCTAGGAGTTCGGGGGATCCAAACAGAGGGATCACCTGTGAGAGATCCATAAGTGTGACCAGGTCTCGGGACTGTATTATGTGCGCTCGTGTGTCATGCGGTAGCGAAATTCAAACATCAAGAACCGTGTAACTTTTATTGAACGTAAAAAGCAGTTAAATGGTTTTGATAATTCCATACTGTTCTTTGGTTTTGGGTTCTATTCATATTTTTATGGAAGCTGTATGGTTTACTCACCATTTCTGTGATATCCTGATCGAAATAAACTGTTCGACAACTCGAAAATCTCCAAGCTTACACGGTGCCATAAATATTTAAATTGTAACATTCTAATTCAGAAGCGATTAGGCGCAAAAGGAATAAAATCATTCAGTGTGAGTGTGTCATTCCTGTCGTCACTAAATATCTCTTCCTTAAATTAACGGTTCTATTTCATAAAACTTCTTGAAGAAAAATAATATTGAGGTTTATCATACTAAAAATATAAACAGAAGTGAATTCAAATACGGAATGCTAGCAGAAAAATTTACAGAAGCATAATTTTAGGGTCTTTAAAATTCCGGGCCCTGATGCAGTAAACAAAATGACATACCGTATCGTAATTCCTACAAGTCAGCAACTGAATTGGAGCAGATCCAGTACGTACCCACCCTACTATAGAAAATAGTTTCTGAGCTCGTTACTAGTAAATAATATTTTTTTTCAAGCCATTGATTCTAAGGCTATTTCGTGTTATTATCACCATCGCGGTTTAAACATATATAGTCTGAAGTGATTGGAGTATCAGGAGTTCACCAGGTCGTCCTAAATAAGACTGTCACTTTGTACTCTCTTCAACATACAGTACACAGTTGGTTAAACTTATAGGAAATTCAAGGTTTTTGTAATGGTTCTAACGTAATGATAGTCGTCAAAACTTTGAACTTAATTGGTGGTTACATTAGTCATAGCGCAAATTTCCTTGCAGTAGTACGTGAAACGTGTGTTCTGAAAACATCATCGCATCTGATATCAGAGACTGTGAATTCTACGGTTATTTAGCATCCTAAGAGACCCATCTTCCACTAAAGCATCATTTCTCTGATAGAAATACATGGACAGTTATATGGTTTTAGGATTCGATCTCGAGTAACATATTTGTATTCACTGCCCCGCAGCTTAAAGTAAATAAGGTCATCTGAAACTCATTTGCATATTGCGGCGTCAGCTGTGGTCCTAGTACTATGGAGGTGATCCTGGACGCCTATTTTGACGAAGTATTCTCCCGCGTAGCACGTGACTACTTGCTGGCGCGTCACCGACGACGTCAGCTGGCCGACTACTTCGGTCACGTGATCGCGGGTTGGTGTCGTGCGGGTGTTGGCGACGGGAACGGTGGGGTGGGGGCGGTTTCCCCGCAGCTGGGGGCAGCGAGGGCCGTGTTAGCTGCCGTGCGATACCACCGAAAGACCAAGGACGACAATGGTGGTACTGTCTGCCGTATGGGCAAGTACCACAACATCTTATACGTCGCCGCGAGGATATGTGTCAACTGGAGGCTTGAGGTTCGTATCACTCTCACTTCCAGAATCCCAACTCCTAAATGTCTCTGAAAAATTTCTTTCAGGCGCTCTTTTACAACATTATTTGTTCAGTCCGCGTAAAACCCCTCAATATTTGGGGCAGCACAATAATGTAAATCCCATCCTCAGAGAAGAATGATCTTTCCCGACAAATTTTGTGCCTCTGCACTGATGTGCCTCCTGCTACAGTTAGTGATGTCATATTTCTGTAATGTAATCAAGCTAATGAAAGGCTGTTTCCCGCCCACTTGTCTTTCTATCCAGTCTTCACTAAGACATTAAATCAAATCAATACAGTGTATTTATCATTTTGGTAATCCGTGCAGGACACGGATGTGGTTGCCGAGTTATTGCGCGAGATCTACGGCTGTGAACACACGCTGGAGAGGATCTTCGTGGGCGCAGTGCTCGGTCCTCGAGCCACACACGTCATCGCCGGCTGGAAGAGCGACTTTGGTGACAGTGTCGAGAGTCTAAGGTGCGCCGAATACTTTCTAAGGCACGCCGCCGCGGCCAGGATGGAGTTCCCGGTATTCGTGTCGAAGGCCTCGATATCAGGTGCGTGCAACCTCGTGATGTTAACAGTAGACTTGCGCATAATAGTTCGCGAAGGGGAGCGCTCAGTTTAGTTCGCAGCTCCCTCGCGAACTAGTTCGCTCTTTTAGTTCGTTAGTTCGCGTCTCGAATTCAGAGAAACAGAGCGTTCGCTCGCATTGCTACCGCTACTGCACGGGCTATTTTGTTTGTTAAGTCAGTTTTATTAGGACATAATCATTTTTTGTCGTTTCTAAATGGAATTTAATATGACCTTCTTAACAAAAGTTATTGCTTAATAATAGCCCTTTCAAATTACATTAGCATGAACAGTTGGCGCCGATAAACCAAAGTGCTCATTGTCCTTTACACAAATGAGTAAATTGAATAATTGTGCTGTTTTTACTATTTACTTTACATGCATTCGTTTAATTTTTTTAAATGAATTTGTTTATTAGTTCATGGAAGAAACATTACTTATAAAAGGCGCTAATGATCCTGCCATCGACGCGCCCTTAAACCCCAACAACAACAACAACAACAACAACATTACTTATAAAATATTATAAACGCGTTTATTTTGATGAATTAAATACCCGTTTATAAGTAATCGGCTTTTTTATATAAATAAAGTTTTGGAAATCATGGACAAAATATAATTCTACTATTGGCTACAACTTAAGTACTATGACAGAAATAGTATTACCTATATTATTAAGAAAAATAACATTAATACTTCCAATGTGATATCTAATAATTAGACATATAAAAATAACAGTGACCCTTGAATGAGAAAGTGGTAGCAATAACGAAAGTGCGTAAATTTCCAGTGAATTAGAAGTCATTGAGCTATTATTTTATTAGTGAAGGGGAGAATAATCCAACACACATTCACAATTTTTTGGCGACGAATGAAACTGATGAAGACACAAAAGTTAAAATCTATTTGAATTTCGCAAGTCATTTCTTTCATCACTTTCACAAAGCTGTTAAATAACAGACTGAGATAAGTATTATATTATGTCAGCTTTAAAATCAGCACTAGAAAAATGTAAAAGATACTGTTTCGTTGGTTAAGAAAACAAGAAAAAGCCTTTAGAAACCAAATTCTCCACAGAAAGTGATAATATAAAAAAATAATGCTCTAGTATTCGTTGATAAATGTCTGGAGTATCTTAGTAAATAGTTAGATTTTAATGAAAGCAATTGGCTATACAAAATCCAAAAATTAAATTCAAATCACAGGGTTTCATTTGATGACTGTGAGACTATATTAGAGGTTATAAATTTGCGAGAAAAAATGAATATCAAAGTGAACAAACTTTACTCTGAAATAACAATATTATACGAAATCCAGGTAAAAGTAAGAGAAGTATTTCAGGAATAAAAAATGAGCTTTTTCTCGAAATTAATTTGACAACTGAAAGCGATAAAGCATATGACAATTTAACTGTAGACAAAAAAGAATTAAAGATGAAAGAAGTGCAAAAAATATAGCTTAAAAAATGAAATAGTAAAAACATACCTTTTATCATTTTCTACTCTTTCGTAAAATATTATATTTTTGAAGTGTAGCATATTTTTATAGGTTATTCTTTTTAAAAAATTCCTACCATCAACCGAAAAAATATTGGAAACCCTAGCGGCGAATGGTGCTAGTTCGCGAACGGTACCGCTCTCTATAGTTCGCGACCGGGAGCGCTCTGTTAGTTCGCGAACTGTACCGCTCTCTTTAGTTCGCGACCGGGAGCGCTCTGTTTAGTTCGCGAACTAGGTCCTCCAAGACAGCTCGCTCGCTCGCTTTGCTAGCGCTACTGCACGCGCTCTCTTGTTTGATATGGTAGTTGTGGTTATCGATGGTTGTCTTTTGATTGTTAATGGGATCAAAGTGTATTTTATTTTCACATTCCACATTAAATTTCCGTTTGTGACTTCTGCAATAATGATTAATGATGAACAATTTATTTTTCTTTTATTTTTATATCTGTGTCTTCAGTGAAATGTGTCCACAAGGAACTATGTTTCATTTTAGATAATAAACTAAAACAAAAGTTGGTCTTCGGGAAAGGATCGAACGAACTAACGAACTAAGGAGCGAGAGATCTGGGAACTAGTTCGCGTAGTTCGCCTATGGGAGCGCTCTTCCGAACTAGTTCGTTCGCGAACTACACAAGACTAGTTAACAGTATGGTAAAATCAGTCAGAAGGAATTACTGTATTGTGCTAGCGTATGCTGCTCATTTGCAAGTGTAGTAATTGGCAGATTTTACAACCTTATCCTACAAACTTCTGTTATGAAAATAGTGGCTGTTACTCCTATAGTGAGCTTGATGCTTTTCTGTTACTTAGAATAAAAAAATTACATTATTTTTACTTTAATGAACGCGGTGTTTTCATCTGTGTATCGGATTTCATTTCTTAATAACAGCACTGCATCGATTACAGAACGTACAAATCCTTATGTTATATCGGTGGACTTGACAAGTGATATATAAAAAACGCTTAATACCTAGAACCAAGTATTCTTTTAGACATGAATAAATCGTCCTCACCACCAAAGAAGGAATTCACAAAAAATCAATTCTGTATTAGCCTATTTATTACTGTCAGTAACATATTGTACTTTCGCTAACATATTATACGAACCTAAATGTGTACTGTTTGAAAAACAATTGCTTTACACTTTACATATCATCCGTTAAGAAATTTTCAGTTTCAGCATGAGTTATCAAGTTGATTTTTCAAACTGCTAGTGGAAACTTGCATAAATCATTGCTCATTCTCTTGCGACACACCCACTGACCAGAACGTATGCCTCTGCAAACATGTCGTTTTTCACCAAACTGACGAGACCGCGTGTTGGGAGGAAGAATCCGGTATTGGCGATGAAACACACATTGAACTCACTGATTCACTTTTAGTAAATCCATAATACCTTAAGTTGTGCGCTTGCCATCACGGAGAGAACTCATAATAAACAAGTAGTTTCAGGGTAGGAGTATTCTTTGGTAATCAGGAGGTACGTAGAAATCTACTGATTGGCTCAATGGTCGCTTTTCCGTGCGGAACATTCAGCGTTGATTATTCCAATCAGTTCAATTAACAATTTCAATTCGACGCTGAGCAAATAAAATTTAGAGTGTGGCACTTATTTACGTTACATGAATGCATTAATAACTGAATATTGTTGTATATCCTTGTTCAATAAAAACAAATATATATAATATAAATGGTAGGAAAGGTTGCGCCTCGAAGGACTGAATCCTTATTCTATGCACTGGTACAAAGTAGATGTTGTTCATGCTGGTTTATCCTTCATATAATAACATGCCTCCTTACGAATTAAACAAAGAATTAATTTAGGGTCGTGTTCCTCTATTCCATTACAGGTTCTTCTCCCATTTCTTCCCCTTAATAGCAGTCCTAGAGTCATGATCAGTATGTCAGTTATACACACCTAACAGCTTGCCTCAACTCTTGCATAACGTACCAAACAACTTATTTATCACGTCTGTTATGGAGTGTCTTTTATGGCAATTATCTGAGAAAGTAGACATGAAATTTCTTGTATCACAAGGAAATCAACATTGGTATGGGCTCTGTTAATTCCACGGTGTGTCTTGCAACAGGTGGTTCCTCTATGTCTGGGGACGAGGAGGACCTGGAAAAAGCGCAGGAGGCTGTCGAGCAACAGGTGACTACCAGGCGTGCGGTAGATCTGCCGATGCCAGAGTACCGCCGTCCTAGTCCACTAGCCACGGCCATCCAGGTGTCAAAGCCGGAGGCCGTACTGTTGTTCCTGAGACACGGCGCTAGGTTCGCAGTGCAAGGACCGACTTTACACAATGAGAACAACCCTTACGACAGGTAACAACACTCATCATTTATTAGGACTAATTACGTATCCTCTGAATCTGCATTTACCGTGGGTTATTTACTTTGAGGTAGCTAAATGTTAGAGCTTGTACTGATGAACTGAGTATCTGCGTCCACTGGTATTACTTTAGCTCTCGTGTTTCGCACAGGGCATCATACAGTTTTATAATTAGAATGTATTTACTTAGATTATGATACTAAACAGCGTCTACAAAGCAATGCTTACTAATCAATCACTAAACTTCGTACATGATACGGTAGTAAGGAAACGTTCCACGTTATGTGAGACTGGAAATAAAACAAGTTTTTCGGGATAATGCTTTTATTTCGTGGTCTGACAACTCAACCACAGTAGCAATGTGTTTGGCAGAAGTTTTGGAAATGCCTGGTACGAATCTAAATTCCGGCTGATTTCTATTCCATCAAACCGAACTTGCTGAATGAGTGGTAACACTATCGCCTTGCATTCGGGTGAAATAGCGTTCGAATCTCCGTATGGCCATTCAGATTTCGGTTTTCCATAGATTTCTGATATCATTTCAGGCAAATGCCGAAAAATAAAAAAAAAAAAAAATAATAATAATAATAATAAAAAATAATACCTATATACAGAATACCCCAAGTGTATTGTTTAAACACATAATTGTTAAACTGTTAATGGACATATTCCAGACAGCAGCAGTTAACATAAAAGGTATTATTATTTGATTTTCGGTAACTATTAAACTATTATTCAGATTAAATTTAGATGTAAAAATCATGATCTCCTCTTCTGGTATACGAAAGAAAACCGTACCAAATTGGGTACTACTCCTCGTATACCTGGCATTTGAAGTAAACTTAATTTATTTCACTTTCACCTTTAGCACAAAACATGAAGTAAAACGGAATTCAGTTACACGTAATACAATCAGTTACAGGTAATAAAATGTCATATCTCCGTTGCTACACTTTCTTCTTGTGCTTCAATCTAAGAGGAAAGATTAAAAAAATGAGCGTTTGTATCAACAGAAAACATCTTTACCCGTTTTTTATGTAGCTGCAACTAATACAATTTTTTTTTTACTAATAATAACGCCTTTTCAAGAACTAAGTTTTATTTGAAACACCATAGTTTATATTTAGCTATTTTCTAGTAGAGTCTTCATTTCCACCAATCTGATGTGTTTTTTATCGTATTTCCTGACTTGGGGCTCTACTACTTGATGATGTTCCCTTCGTAGACAGAATAAATTTCTTAGGACGGAATACCACTATACTGTTAATTACTAAAAAATAAAACATTCTTTTATGACTGTAACTTTCCTCAGGCTTAGATTGATTGCTATTAGTAATCACTATTACACAGAAATAGTTACTATATTTCACAAAAGGTTTTACTCAAATTTGAAGCATATGCTTAACATCTGAGGTAGTTTGCTACAGTGTGAAATATATATAAGAACGAAGTCTTTCTCGGCGTTGAGAATGTATAAACTGCTCTCGGGTGACTAGCCGAGTCAAGAGTGCGTTGTCACACGATATTTCGGCGACTAGATTCATTGCCGCCATCTTCTGGTGAAGTGCCGGGTGCAGCGGAAAGGCTCAGTTCTTATAGCCTGCCAGGTGGCCCAGTGCGCGAGAGTGTTGAGCCGACCAATCACGGACGCGCTGTGAAATATGGTTGTGGGGATAACCAGACATGTAGCTTTGTGTATCCCGTTTCTTGTATGTTGTCCGTAGTGAGGTTCCCCGGCCACTGGTGGTGTTCCCGCGCTACGGAGGCCCCAGCGCTGAGTTGTGTCTGCGCTACGTGCTTCGAGCCGTTCCTCTGGCTCTTCCCTACCCGGGTCTGGAGCGCGCAGACCAGTCGTGGCTGGACCTCGTCTACCTGACTCGCGAGGACGAGGGTCCCGCCTGCAGCATCGAGGCATTGCAGGTGCCACCCAGGCTGAAGCACCTGAGCCGCTGCGCCATCAGGAGGGCGCTCTGGGACAAACACCTGCTGCCTGACGGAGTTCAGCGCCTTCCGTTACCACCCAGTCTCATTAGCTATCTGGATCTCATGGAAGACTAGCGGCAATCTTCCAATACACAGCCGACAATGTTGTTTACCTTCAGAAGTTTCCTGGAAACCGTGGGAGACAACCGCAACCATCCAAAAGTTGCTAAAGCACACACGCCAGCCGGAGACGCTTTTAGACTAGCAATAAACACTCAACACTTGATTGTAGATAGTCCACCAACAGTGCCATTTAGTTTCATATTTGGTCAGAACATCGTGGGAAGCTAATGGCAAACATCCATCACCTCTACTTGGTGGTCCAACAAAAATGTATTTCAGTTTCACAAGTTATCCGGACCTAACAGAAGACCAGTGCTTGATTCTCCAACAATTGTTACAATTTTGTCCACGTAGAGTGTCCTTCAACTTCATAACTTACTTGAAACCAATTGGGAAATAATCCAATACTTACTACTTGGTAGTTCTTCCAGAATGCCTATCCCCCCCCCCCCCCCCCCCCCCCCGATGAAAGCAGTTTTGATTCTTACTGTCTTTTCCCATAACCTTTCTGGGAAACAAATAATCTAGTTCTGTGATTTAATTTTAGTAGTTCTGGTTAGTGACATCTCTTACTTTGCAGATTTGTTTCCTAAATCTTTACAAAAACTAATATTTTTAACATTTATATCACTGCTGCATGTATATTCTTCATTATCAGTGTAGCTCTAACGATTTGCTGATAAATTCTTATTGCATTATCTGGCTAGTTTTATCAGTTTCCAGTTCCTCGAGGAAATTAAGAAATTTTTGCAGGTCCTTAACCTGAACTTCACTGTTATGAAAGCTTGATTTGTTTATATGATGTAAGTTTACTCAACAAGTGCTGCATGATTCTTATCCTTAGTCAGACTAGAGTCAAGAGAACTGGCGAGCTTGAAGATCTGTCACACCACATTTCACCATAATGATTTAGATATTTCTATGTGACGAGTTATTAATACCTTACGACCTCGTAACGTTGATATAGGAATTAACATTTTATTGACACTGCATTGTGTTTCTGAACATGTGATTAAGAAATTCTTACCTACTCTTGGAAAAATATACACTACCAGTTGTCCTTGTGGTATAGAATAGTGCTAGTAACAGATTTGTCACTACCGAGAGATTAAAGTAATAATACGCACTATAAAAAAAGTTTATACTTGACGACAAATAAGATTACAAGTGAAATCAGCTTCAGAATAACTGTGCAATCTCCATGCAAATAAATCGGCTATGGAGGTAGTTCCGCTTGTTCATAAAAGGTTTTAGGTAAGTCGAATCCGCTAAGGAATTTTAACGAGTTAGAAGTGATGATTTATTTTTACCATCAGAAATACCTATTACAAACCATTATGTTAAATTATAATTAAATGGAAAGAAACAGTTAAAGTATTGCGCTTCAACAGCCTGATTTTAGCATTACATATTATTTGTTCTACATGTATTGAAATATTTTCTTACTGGATGTGAACATAATTTAAATTATTCAGGAATGATATGAACTGATAAGTGGTGATAGGTTATGTGCTGTACTAAACTGCATTAAGTAAATTAAATATTAGCTTCCGCTCTGCACTTCAATTCTTTCTACAAGTGTGTGATGTTTTATTATTAATAAATAATGTAATTTCAAATATGTTTTCCATTATTTACCTCAGAAAATATATTAACAATCAAACTAATTCCTATAAACTTATGACTGCGCTGACCTACTAGTAATACACAGAATCAAAAGCAATTTTTCTAATTAATGGGTAAAATGTATGCCGAAAATTCCTTGTTATTATAATGCAAAAGAATTGAAAAAAAAGCGTCAAGAAGAATTTTTCATACCCCTTGACGTTACAATTGCTGTATTTTCAAAAATATGTACCCACCAATCTTCTCTAACAGACAGATGACAAAACGTGATAAAGAGCCGCAGGACAGGTATCCATATGAAACGTACGAAATCAATGATGGAAAGATGAGAGTCAAGTTATATTTTCATATTAAGGTGTACCAGGTCTTGTGCTTAGAGGAGTGAGATTTGCAGTGAATTAAGACACGACGGCTTATGTAGGATATCGATAATTCCAGAGGTCTTTCAGTGGAAGAGATATTGAAAAAATAACTGAACTGGCTGTAAATTAAGTGAAGCAATGAATTTTTGCCTTTGGTGAAGCTTATCTTCTGATAGATGAACGTGTCTTTGTCGACAGGATATATCTAATAACTTCCGTGAGTGCATTGCTAGAAATAGTGTATCAGTTTACAAAATTTGCATTGTGTTTTACAGTGAATAAGCTAAATAATAACATTTTTCCATCAGACCATCGAACAGGACGAGACGTTAGCTAAACTTGCTGGACTTCGAATAGTATTACATAAAACTATATTTTTACTGGACAGTAACATTGGGTATCTGGTAGGCAGAGGCTTCAAAATCACTCATCTATGGGGCATCCATAAATTAGGAAACATGATTTTTGAAGCCCACTCCCCTTTTTATTTTGCTACAGGTAGCTATATTTGTGCGACCCACTTTCCCCTGGTGTGAAGTCTCATATTCTGAAATTTAGAAATTATTAATATCTTATTTATATATTTCCATTTAATATATCGTGTAATGGCAACATTTACAGATTATTTCAGCATCAGTAAAGGCAACTATTGGCTCTTGCATGTATGTGTATCAGGATTTTGCGAAAAACTGTTTATAATTGCTATATCATAAAATAAGTTTGTGAAGGTTAACTGGTTTAGTTATCTGACTAATGCAGGTGTCAGCTGGGATTTTCAAATGCTCTCAACCCCATCTTCACCTCTGGAAAAGTTAATTGTGTAGTGTGAAGTACGCCAGAAAGCTTCCGTGGTTAGGATTCCACGTTGAATTGTAGGTTCCCCTAACCTCGTTAGGCAACCTGTAGGGCTTATAACCCTAGTTGTAACATGGATGCGTATACATCAAAAGCAAATTCAAGCCAAACGAAGACTTAAAGTGTTCCTAGGTAGCCTCAACGAACATACACACAAAATAAGTTAGTGGTCAAGATATATTATCCTCTAGGAGTCTGCATCTAGAGACCACGTTGTGCTCTCATAGCTGGAGTTCCACTACGACAACAACTTGCTAAACGATCTTGATAAGTTACATACTATGTTCTGATAAGTTATTTCATTAATTATCTATTCTTTTTTGGAACTATAAGAGATTTATTCCAATTGGTGACAGTATAAAAGAACCAGAACCTCTGCATTATAGGTAATTTTGTTCATGTCTTAAATTTAAAAATATTCTTGGATTGTGATAAAAATTATCTCATTTTATTCAACTGTAGCATAATAATCAATGGCGAACAGAAAAGCTTTAGTAGCTTCCTCTGACTTTAATCCTCGATAAAAATGAAAGAAAAGGATGTTTAGCAAGTATTCACGTTTCTCCATTTACAATTTGTATTATTTACACAGAAAGGCACGTTCAAAAGCATGGTAATATCGATTTAAATTTCAAACGATATACTTAAATCTAACAGACAGAAAAAAATAAAAATAAAATACATTCATTAACACCATGTGGGAGACAGAGATAAACCTCAGCAGAAATGTAAAAGATGTTTTGGACTCACCTGTAGGCGTCCTCAGAAACGTTGATGCGTCCTTTCTCGCCGGTGGTTTCTGTTCGACTGGTGAGATTGACAGTATTGCCGAAGAGGCAGTAGCGAGGCATGCGGTGGCCAATCACTCCCGTCACCACCTCGCCGGAGTGAATGCCAATGGTAATTTGCTGAAAAACAGGAAGCAAGTAAAGTACACTTTATACCTATCAACATAATGATTTCGGTTGTTTGTACATATCAAAGATAGTATTAACCAGAATAAATGTTTAAAAATATAATGCGTTATTTACTGGAACCGTTAATTCTAACATCTCAGTTTATTATTGATCTATTCCTCGAAAGGAAAATTAATGCTCCATTTAAGGTTCTTCTAACCACTGAAATCCTACGCACCAATCCAATGACATATTTTTAACATACTATGATTACCTCGTATTATCAGTAGGTTTATTCCATAAACCCCTTTTTTTACATTGTTGATGACATGACGCAATAAGCATTGTTACTGAAAATATTATTATTATATTAATTTAATTGCGATGGAGCACACATTCCGGTGGCAATTCCATTAGTCATCTAATTACACCTTTTTATTTTATTTCTAATTATCTTACATAATTTGAGAGGTAAATTCCTCCTCTATCTACTTTTGTGATTTATGAATATTAACCTTAAATACCTTCAGCGTGTTTGGTAAATTATTCATCACTTCACTTGATAATTTGTTCCAATCCTTGACACCCTTACCAAAAAAAATTCCTCAGTCCCTTATGCATCAAATCGAGTGCTCGTGGTCATAGACATCTTTACCCTTCCATGAAATATTTCTAATTCTTTGACCAATATCATTAAAACATAGCCTTTCAATTCCCAGTACTCTCTTCACCCTCCTCCTGTCTTCCAATGATTCCCAATCTAGATACATTAACATATCAGTTACTGACTGCGTCCTGCGATAATTTGCATACATTCCAACTCCTGTATCTGATCTGATACCCAAAATGTGGGTCCCAAACTACACCACCATGTTCAACCAATGGTCTTACAAATGTTTTGTAACCAGATTCCTTAATTTATCTGATATATTCTCTCATCAACATCTTTTCCTGCCACCTGCCCAATGTGCTCTGCCCAGATGAGTTAATTATCGAACGTTATGCCGAGATAGTTACACTTCAAGCCTTCAGCAAGCAATTCTGACCCATTCTGACAGCCAATAGTATTCACTAATGTTTAAAACTAAATATGAAATTATCAGTTTACTAGAATATTTTGACGGGTAAGGATGCTAATCTTCCTATCCGATGCTCCTTATTGTTAACAATCCCTTCTGTTCTTCAAAAACAATATCGGAACAGTGAGAAATAAGAGTCAAAATTTTAAGTTAAATGTAGAGCTAATACATTTATTGTTCTATTTCTCACTTTTCAGATATTTCAAATGACATCATAAATTGTAAAGTATATCACCATCATGTTCATTTGACATATAGATACATAACTTTTCACCGCACTTTAGTCATAAGTAAATATTTATTTAGTTTAGAATTGATTCTTGGTTCTTTGTTGCAAGAAATGAATGCAGTCAGTGGAAATGTATATCTAGTTAATCTACTACAGATATATCAAGTAAATAATTTGTGAGATGTTGTATGAGTAGAACAAAATCGATGGAAAGTGATTTTGGAATATTAAGTGCCTTCCATTTGCAGCACGATAACCAGGTTTTAAGACTATTCACATAGCTCGGAGATATTCCACTTTAGTTCAAAAACCTCTTGACTGGATTTTTTTTACAGGAATTAAAATTGAAAGCTGTGTTTATCATCTTATATATAAACCATAAATGGTGTTGTAATGGAACATATCTTTTTAAATATCTATACCAAAATTCCTTAATCATTATTGCTGCAGAACTTTATTGCGTACAGTCAAAAAGGTAAGTAGAAAGATGTGAATCGTCGGCAAAAATGGGCAAGATAAATGAGGAAAAATGTCTTTTGAAATGAGTATGAAATAAGCGTAATAATTAGGTATCCACAAACAAGAATCCATCAAAACATTCAGTAGTACATGAGAACAATCTGAATGGAGGTAGCCTATTGTTTCCGGCACAAAGTAGTCAGCAATGGAAAATAACTGCAGAAATTAGAAAAAGATAAAAGAAAGAATCAACAGTTACACCACCTAGTTAGGATATAATCTGCCGACTGGACATTGTAAGAGCGTCTAAAATCGTTGCAGTTAAATATGGAGCTGAATACTAGACGTGAACAAGAAGGAAAATAGGATATTAGCTGAGATTCCACAGATGTGAAGAAAATGACACAAGAAAAAATAAACTCAGCGATGAAAAATGATAATAGAAATTAGAGCAATTATAAGGAATGAAGAGGAAATAAAGTTTGTAGTGATGAGTATTTATGATAAGAGTGGAGGATTTAAGACTGACAAAACAGGATTAGTGAGAAATTATGAATGCATTTCTTTCCTGAGATCAAGAACATGATTGATCAACAAGATACAATCAGACGCCAAGGTAGAAAAATGAAGACAAGTGAAGAAGGAAGAAGTTTGGAATGATAGACTGAAATGGAAAATGATGTCGAAAATCACCTGCAGATCTGGAAATGTCATATAATGTAATTATAACTACTTCTAAATGAAACAGTTTGGTGTAAGATCCACTGTCTTAAATCGTCAGTTTCGTGTCAGACTTGGCGGTCCTCATCTCACTCACCACTGGCTCCCCGTCAACGCGCACCTCTTGGCTGAGGTCCATCATGTCCAGAGCAAGGCGTGCGATGCACCTGGCGTGAGTATCACAGGGCTCGGGAAGTCCACTCACCGCCATGTACTTGTCACCCACCGTCTCCACCTGCAAACCAGCGCCTGTATCATCTACTGTGCATAAGAAAACATGTCGTACCTTATTGTAGATTTTGGAAAAATATTCTCCTTGATACAAAGCTGCGATTACAGCAGAATCTAGTAAGGAGGACGTGTGCCCAACATTATTTTGCAACGCAAGTTCACTGTTCTCGGATCTAATAGGAATAGCGACAAGAATAATCGGCACCTTAGATATCGTTGGTAGCGTCACTGCCCTTCACTCTACCCTCAACCTCAATCAAGCATTACCAACATCGTGAGTAATGAAAAGAAAATTTGTATGGCACTGTTGGTAGGGAGACACCAAAGAATAGTTCGACCACCTAAGTGTCAGAATTTCAACTCTCCACTCTTTCTATTTCTAATCCACTAATTCTACTTGGTAAGACTACTATTTTAAATCGAATCAGATCCCTGCAGCGTCGTTGCATTCTTCACATAGCCAAAGCAAATTTTTGCCAGAGGTGATTGTTACCTTAAGGCCATTAAAGGTGCCACTTGAGATCTGGATTGCAAAGATAGACTGAAATGGGGAAAATGATATACCAAATGGTCCGCATAGGTGGAAATGTCAAATAATGTAACTATAATTACATCTAAATGAAGCATTTTGGCGTAAGAATCACTATCTTAAATCGTCAGTTCCGTTTCTCACAATCAGACTGAGTCAGGAGAAGGATATTTCCAGCATTACAGTCATTCATGTTACCTGGCTTAGAAAACAGACAATTAACATCACTTGATTGAATCTTTTTTTAACTAGGTAAGTGGTTCAGATGTTTGTAAAAGTGTGGAACTGACGTAGTCTTTCAAAAAATTCACCTAACAATATCCTCTTGCAAAAATGGTAAATAGAGAACACCAATTGCGGTTGGGAGACGAGAGTACTCCGTAACATGCTGTCTGAAAATATGCTTCAGTGGCATCAATGTCAGCCAAAATTACGTAGCGCGTATAGTGTCTGCATATTTCATGACCGAGAAAGATGTCGGTCCCTTGATACCACCTACAACCTGGCCTCTCACTTAACCAAAGATAAGTTTCTGGTGCATTGGAAGAGACTCCATTGGCAACGACCCCGAAACGAGCAGCAAAGATTCTCTGAAGTTTTACCTGAAAGCGAAGTAAATCAGGAAGATGTCAAATAGTAGAGTAAACGTAACTAACTCCAGGGAATCAGGAAAATTAAACTCTGATAGGCCGTAAGAGAAAGCCTGTTCATACAAAAGTATTCTCCTAAGTGAGGTTAATTCCTCAGATTTGTCTGCTCTCCAGTCGTAATACGCTGGTTCATAGACCAGAACAAAATGCAAGTCTCGACAGGTCTGGCGCTCAATTTACGCGGCATTTCGTTAATGTGACAATTCATGGTAACACGAACAAACGCACCAAAATCCTATATTTGCAGTAACACGAGGGCAGATCGTAATCTGATGTTCCCTTATTTCTTAAAAACGGATAGCAACATTTATTTTCAAAACCAAATACATCATTTGAAAGATAAATCTAGTTTTATCTCTAAACCCAATCACCATTTCAATCCAAGCATTTTTTGTAAATGTTCCTCCACGTTTTTATGCTCGTATTATAAAATTACGCCGTCAATCCATTGAGATATCGTTTTACCTCTTCTTTAACCTCATCGTTGGTGTTTAAGCGTTGTTTACCCAAGTTTTCCTTCAATTTTGGAAAAAAGTTGTAATTTATAGGTGGTAGGTCCGGACATAAGCATGGGAGGAGGGCATTACACTCCATCCAAACTGTTTTAGCTGGCCCTGTGTTTGCGACGTGGTGTCGAGCTTTATACAGTAGTGAAGAAGCGTGATACCTTTGTTCAGCATTGCTTTCCGGTGGTTCTGTTCGCCCGGCTGAGATTTCATAGTGTGTCGCAATACCTGTCTGAGATTATTATCGCCCCAGGACGAATGAAATCGATCAACAGTTCCCCCTTTCAAACCAAAAGACAATTGTTATGACTTTGCCAGTGGACTGCAAGTGTTGAAACTTTTTCGATTTGAGCGAAGTTGAAAAGCACCACTCACGTGAGTCTTGATTCCGGAATGAAATGAACGGCCATGCAGCTTTCACCATACACTTTCATCATTTGTCTATGAGTGTCTATAGGTGGAATCACTTTCGCATTTAAAAAACGAATTATTGCACGAATTTTGCACTTGAGGATAGGGCGTTTGCTATCTGCATCATGAACGGTTGCTGAACCACACTACACGTCGTACCAATCCCAGGCAAAGTGGATCGAGAGTGGGAGGACTACGCCACGTGGTAGTGTTGCTAGATTTAGCTTGAAACCTCTCCTCGAGGCCCCATCGTTTTCGGAACCTTACTTTACGATTTGTCCAGAGATAGCTGCGTATTTGATACATCACACACATTTTGAGCATTAATTATTATCGGGTATTAGATTGTCAATAATTGCTCGTGTGTGTAATATATTTTCCATCAGGGCAGTGTTAGAGGTGTCAGAGGAGACGAGATGGTCATCGGCCAATCCTGTGGGAAAGATAGGCAGTGCCTGGCTGGCCACTTCTGGTCCGCTCACAATAGACAGCAGAGATAACATCGACACTCAGTCCAGGGAAAGGCTTCAATGATACTCACCTTATCTTTTTCAGTGGCGAGAGAGAATAAATCACACAAGAAATTCAAAAAAAAAAAAAAAAAAAAAAAAAAAAAAAAAAAAAAAAAAAAAAAATCAGGATTTTCTGGACTGTGAATGGATCCTGAAAGTTTAAGCTGGTGACCAAGTAGCTGCAGTAAATAACAAAATTACTAAGGGAACTAAGAAATAATGCCGCAGCTGTAGTTATTTATCAGAATATATGTTCGGTGGGAGACGCTACCAGCCATTGGAAACATATAACTGGAACAGAGAGGGAATTAGTGAATTAAATTGCCAACAGCATTAAGTTTAATTAAAAATAATGTGAAAGTTATTGATTATTTGTTTCCGTGTACGGTCAATCTTGAAGGACGGAGTTCGTTGGAAGAGCCAGATTATCGGTTTATGGTTACTGCCGAGAAAACAACCAAGTTGTTGGCGAAGAATCGGGGACTTTGCAAGGGACTTGGCTTGCCGAATCGAAGGAAGCAATAACTGTCTGCTTGAATCAATAGTGATAGTGTGAATTTCGCAACCATATGACACTACAAGTCGAACAGTGGTGACTGGAGGTCTAGTACAATTGCTAGAATTAGAGCGGTCTGGTGTCTCAGTGGTTTTTACGCTGATTTTAACTTTCAGCAATGGTTCTATGTTTGTCTGAAATGTTATTTAAACTAATAAATGAAGAATAATTATCTTTTTTGGCGTTTGTAATAAATAAAGCTTCAAAAGTTTAGTGTTTATATACGCTTTGCTTGTTGTTGTTTAACTTGTCTCTATAAAAGTTAAGCTTATTCTGATTTGTAAATAAACCTAACACGTTATGCCTATGAAATAATTAACGCTTTTCGTTGGAAATTATCTCGTTATTTCATCACAAAGATTAATATATAATTTTTTTTTAATTTTAAATATTTAAAATAAATTTTGTAACAAAAGATGTGTTGAACTATAGAACATTTTAATATACCTAATGCTATTTTAATTTATACATATACGAAACGTGTGTGTAAAAAGCATTATATGATTTTTATTTAACATCTAGTAGTAATTATTGACGGTGTAATCTCGTTTTTATCATAGATATACGTATAAGTAATATCCAATTTAACTGCAAGTAGTCTTAATATCAATATTTTACATTCTGCACTTACTTAATTAGCGTTCTGTCAAACTGATTAACTATACGAAAATGTTTGGAATTTGAAATGAGGGCCCAAAGTCGATAAGAGGAGCCGGTTGTACTGGATATCAATAATAAAAAAAATAAGGCTCTTAAATTTTAATTTCTTTCCTCTATAATAGTCTTCAGTCTGATGCCAATATAATTGAAATAAACTTCCACCATCCGACTGTCATTCAATCAGAAGATGAAGAGCCCAGTTAATTCCTCAAAGATCTATAATACGATTAGAAACGAAAAAAAAGAAAGGTAAATGTAGCTTACGCTGTACTACATTTGTTGAAAATACGTACGCATCTTGAACACTATGCTCGTCAATGTTATGATACTGATTGTGTCTGATAATATTTGTCTGTACCAAACAATACGGCGCAGCAAAGAACTATCAATTAAACGTGATACATTAAGATTTATGAGTCTACATTTGGTGTTTGTTTGAACGAGCAAGATATACAAATACGACACGGGATGTCGCCGGCAGTGTTTCCTGATTCTATTTCTAGATGTAGGCCAGTTGCTGTTCTAGTGCATAACGTCCGAGACATATACCTGCCACAGAGCCGAATACTGATAAATGCTAAAATATGTTTCCGTAACAGCTGCAAACAGGGTACGAATTTGAAATGCCCATCCAAGTTATTAATACTGTTGCATATTGGTGAATAATATTCTGTAAGACACAAAAATAGTATTTTCTGTAGTATTTTCTCTGATTAAATTGCAACACGCAAATGCGTAAGCATTTATCTAACTTCATTACTTTATTAGAATAGTTATTTCCTCCCTAGCCGGTAAGTATTAGTAGTAAAAATTAATTTAGTATTTCTGTGGCACAAAGTGCTCCTGTGATCGGTATATCTTCATCTTGGCTTGATAAACCACAATAGTTAGGATTCTTTAAGTGAAGATATGTATTAGTCATAATGTAGAACAGAGTAATATCATTTGCATGCATTATTTATTAAGTGTAATATTTTTGGTCTGGTGGATTTAAGAGAGCGAAATTTTCAGCATTTTTTTAGTTCATTAAAATTTTTAGCTTGATACATTGTAGTATCTAAAAGTATCTATTGCACACGATCTATTTAGTTCAAAATATGATCGAACTGAACCAAATGCTTATCGTAGTTCCTGTTTCAACGAAGTGCGGTTAGCAAATAATTGTGGAAGTAGAATTATTTATCAATATTATCTGGCGGATTGTTAACGCTTAGTTTCCTTGTTTCTTCGACTCTTGATTCTTCGGAGAGTAATCGTGTTTAAAAGTAACATGACCGGAATGCGAAACAGATACGCCTCGTTGTACGACGTTGCGGAGACATCCCGATTACCACGGGTTCGATCCCCAGTAGTAGAAAAATGTTCAACATTCACTCCCTACCTAAGACGATAGGAGAGGCAGTAACGTTTGATATTCAATCAGCAAATTGACTCCAAAATCCAGGACAAAATCTCAAATATTCCGAGGTGTGGGGTTAAGGCGTACGGTATTGAGTATTATTCGTTCTGCTGCTGGATAATACGCCACTCTTTGGAAGAACAGCACTGAATGACACCCGATTCGTCCTCCTTCCTTCTTTAGTCTCTCTCCCACAACAAAGATAATACGATAGATTGAATACACAAAACGTCACAGTCATCCACAAAAACCCGGACACTTTCACTCCTGAGGGAACAACCCTGTAATAAAGGTCCATTCACACTAGCGGGCAGCTCAGCTCAGCTCAGGTCAGATCAGCTCACGATCCAGGATAGCATTGACACTAGCGGTCAGGTCAGATCAAGTCGTAGACAAGGTCATTTCATTTGAATTTCTCGTCGCGACAATGCCATTCTCTACATTAACGTTAGTTAAAGTCGCACTAATTTTGGATATCGAGTCTGACAATTCGTCAAGATAAAAAAAAAAGACAACGGTCCTGGTTGCATCCAGAGTTTGAAGTGCAAAGAGATCAAGGAAAAAAATTAATTACTGTCTATGCCGTACGAAACGAGTGTTGGAAAATGTTTTTAATATTCCAGCTCAAAGATTTCGAATTTATTTTAGATAATTAAATTCCGCACCAGGATTCATTGATGAAATAATTTTAGCAACATGTATTTTGCACAATTTTGTACAAAAGAATAAAATTTCATGCCATGTAGAAAGTGAATTTCAGGATGAACGAAAGGAACCATTTTTTTCAAATATTCCTTGTTTGGGTGCTAATGATCGTAAAGAAGGTTTTGATACAAGAAATAAATTCAAAATATTTTTAAATTCGGAAACAGGATCTGTTCCTTGGCAGTACGAAAACATGTAATAGATACTGTATTTATATTAAATTTTGTCAACTTTATAATAATCAGAAATAACATACTGTTAAAACATTATTTTTTATTTACTACTCTTTGTTATTGGTTATGAGCAAAAGTTTTCTGACCTGACCAGACCGTTGCTCGTTCACACTAGCAGTCAGCTCATCTCAGCTCAGATCAGCTCTTGACCGTTGTTGATCGGTGGCGGCACGATCTTCAGTTTGACCTGCCTTGCCCTGACCTGAGCGGACCGCGTAGTGTGAATGCTCCCATTAGATTACGTAGATTACGTGTATAGCGATTTTTGACCTGAGCTAAGCTGACCGCTAGTGTGAATGGCCCTTAAGGAAGAGCGATTAGATGAAGGTAATGAATTGAACACCTAATGTTCTCTGCTCACTGTAAAGACTTGGAACTGCAAAGCTACGTGCCTAAGAGCAATTGTCCTTAGGCGTTAAGAAAAAGAAGTTGATATATTTGAAAAGCTTCTGCGGCTCAAGGGAATGTGGGCAGACCGCCACTGACCGACCTTGTATACGTTGGGGTTCCTCTTGGGGTCTGTGAGCACGTCGAAGGCGGTGTACAGCTGGTTGAGCATGCGCACGATCTTCATAGCACCTCGCGCATCCGTGTTGGCTGCGCAGTAGTCACTGAAGCCTACGATGCCCGAGAAGAGGAGAGTGACGCAGTCGTACTTGCGGGCTGGCACTGGGCGGCTGGCGGAGCTCATTGGCCACGCTAGGTGGCAGCACTGAGTACAACAACCTGCAGGCAGAAGACTGGGTCAACAAAGGTATTTACAAGGATCTCAAAGAAAATTCATGAGAAATAAAGCTAACATGCGTAACTTACAGCATGCATTCGGTAATGTAGTAGGTAGAGACAAAAAATTGGCTTTAGAACCCAGTCTCGAGCATCATTATTAAGAGCGGTCTGGTGACACAGTGGTTAAGGTAACTAACTGATAGCATGCTGTGTAAAGTGAATGCCAGAATGCTTCAATGGTTCGGATTCCACTTTAAACTGTCAGTCCCCTTTACCCGGTAGGACTACATGGTTAGGTTAAGGTACTTACGATATGGGTGCATGCTCTGTTAACCAACAGTTTCAAACCGCGGCGGCCGAACTATGTTTCGTGGTGTCTTTGCCAACAATGCCATGCACATTCTTATTATTATTATTGTTATAAAGGTCTTATGTTTGTTTTGCTGCGAAATACCACGTAAACTGATCAATCTGTTATGAAACTGTGAATACAATGGATAACTTGTAACATGCTAAATCATTTCAAAGGCAGAATTTTTACTTTTGTAAAATGAAAACCTTACTGTTTCATTAAAATAAAGACCATAAAAAGATAAAAGCTAAGGAAAAATGAGTAAAATCGACACAAGAATTGGATGATAAACTATCAGTGTCATTATATCTGTGAATAAGTTTTAAGTTGGTAATAATACTCAGGATACAATATTGTATAGATTATCTTGGCCAAACTGTTCAGAATGGAGGTTTGTATCATAAAACCTTACCGATAATAGTTAATTTGTATGGATGGAATTGATGGCTCATAGCCTCAAAACTTGGTTAGGCCGCGCATTCCACGTCTGATGTGTTTGGATCTACAGTTTAATGTGGAACCTGATCCACGGAGTGTTCACATCGTACTGCACGCGCACAAATCATAGATGAAGTTTCCATAAAAATTTTAGGCCTTACGATGATTTCAACCAGGGACCCTGAATTTTCAAACTGGGTTCCAAAATCGTGAGCTCTGTAACTGAATGTCGTCACTGAACGGTAAAATAAAAAAGATTGATTAGAACTTAACAAATGACTATTTACTCTCTTCAACATTTCTTTTCCGTATTTTTTTTAATAAGTTGCATTCGATCTTACTTTTGTCTCCAATTGTTTAAACTGTTTTCAAGGCTTATTAACTGTGATAATTTGGATCATTTCATATGAATGTAAATACCCAAGACCAAGTGGTTTCATCTACTGAAAAGTGGGATTATCACCTGTAATACTTGTAGTATTAGGCCTACATGAGGTCGATGAAAAACAATTAAACCACATACATGCCCACATGAATGAAAACGATATCCTATCGTGTTAGCAGTACGCTAACACAGCTTATCGATAAAATAATTATAAACAATTAAGAAAATGCATCTCAATGGTGGGCTGTAAAACTCTCTTATAATTAATTTATCAAAGAAACAATGCAACATTAATAATCTAAAGCATTGGTATAATACTGTCTACAATATTCAACATTTAATGCTTGTAAATGATGCAAGTAAAGTCTGATGTTACATCAGATCGATTCATAAAGTAACTAAAGTCACTAAAGACCAAATTAAAAGTCGGTGAATTAATATTACCACAGATGTAACGCTTAAATTAGACTGTTGCTTGTAACGTTCTAACAGCTTCTACTAGTTAAATTCTTACGAAGTTTTCCTCGTCTGTAACAGCCAACTTAAAAGCTCATTTATCTTATTTCTATTGATTTGACAGAAAATATACGAAAATGTACGAAACAAATGGAAAGTAATGTCAAGAAGTCATAAATTTACTGTTGGTTACATTGACGCAAATTTACTATTCGGATAGTTGTGAAAAAGGAGACAAAGACGAAGTCATCCATTACAGCCTACTTTATCTTATTTGTATTTCATATTCTCCTCTTCTTCCATAGCTCTTCTCATCTGTTTTTCCTTCTACCGACAAAATTAGACAATATTTAATGTTTTAAAGTATTAAATACCTTCCTCTTTTATCTTTCTGTTGGATTATTTTACAAACTTCTTTACTCATGCACCATTTTAAGAAAATGTTTATTTTGTATTTTTTGTCCATAATCACCCCTAGCACCAAACGACAGGACTACATATGGAATGGAGAAAGCTATCAAGCACCCACGATACGAAACGAACAGCACAGTGATGGATAAAAAGCAGAGAATGCTGAAAGCATAAAATGAATGATGACAATAGTTTGTGAAATTTTCTCCGTCAATTACAAGATAATAAAACAAACTTAACCGAGTAATAGACACAATTTCATTAGCAAAATATCAGGTTTCCATTTTTCAACTATGTTAACTAAATTTCTACAACATGGTATCACTTCATCATCATCATTTTCATCCGTCACCAGTTTCTCGGGTGCGGTGTAAGAGCGCTTGCGTCTTTACCTGTCCAAGTTTGTTTCCTTTTCTTGGATTCTAGACCACGATTCACCTTTTTCCTGTTGGTCCAGTTTCACAAGATCAATCCATCTCCTTCTGGGCCGGCCTCTTGGTGTTTTACCCTTCAGATCTTTTTCCAGCCATATCCTCGCTGTTCTTCCTGGGTCCATCCGCTTGACATGTCCCAGCCATCGCAATGTTGCTTTGGCAATTTTTTCTCGAAGGGTTTCATTGATTGGTAACTTTTTACGGATTCCTGATCTTGTCTCGTCTGGTTTTCTGTACCACTGATCTCAAGAATTTCATCTCTGTCACCTCTCGTATCAATTATATTTAATTAATCGTAAATGCGATTTAGCTATATATCGTCTAATTGCGAATTAAGTATCTTGGACTGTATATTGTATAAATTACTACGTGTAATGAAACATAATGAGGTTAAATGAACATGGATTTAAACTTTATAAATAATTTATGGTGGGTAACTAAAATATGAGACTCATCAAAGTAAATAAAAAATTTATTAGTGGGTGAAACTATTCATTATAGTAATTTATTGAAAGAAATCTGGGACGATAGAAAAGTAGATGTGTAGAAAGAAGTAACCGGGTGCACCGTAAAACTGATTTATAGCGGTTTCTGTTAACGACGACAGGTTTACCTAGCGGCTTCCTCTCTTTATTTGAATTGGTCTGTGGTTTATTTCTCCAGTTGGAAAAGAAGATTGGACTGTTGTCTTCAAAGCGAACATCGATTTCCAGTAAAATATTCACGAGGTGCTGAGTTTCCGTCGTTTATAGTGAAACGTCTCCTGGCTTTTTTTACTGCTTCCAACGTTTCTCTTTCTCCTCAATCTTACTGCAGATCAAGAGGAGCAAGGCTACAGACACTGTTTTTATAACTGCCAAACGTATGTTAATAACTATTGCATAAGACTTATTGTAGCACTATTAAAAATGGTTTAAAGACGACTGAGTGAAAGAACTGTTGTGTAAATTCTGTTATTATACAGGGTCTATCAAAAAGGATCATTCGATTTAAAAAATCATAACTCTTATGTTATTTGAGACATTAGTCCAGTAACGGGGTCGTAAAAAGGGGGTCTCACAAACATCACATCACGTAGAAGATTTTTTTTCTTATCTTGTATATATTGGTGAGAGTATGCAGAAACCAAGTTTTCGACCTCCAGCACCCTCGGCACAATTTTCTGTGGCCAAAAAACATCAAAATTTGGGTACTTTTTTCAGTTTTTCGTCTATAACTCCTTCCTGATATGTCCTATCAAGAAATATTCTATTTTCAATTTGAAAGAGTACAAAATTTCCTACAACTTTCGTATTACAAACTTTTTTCTAAACTCAAAATTAAGCGAGCTACAGTTCTTCGAATATCAGCCAAATTTCACACTTTTCCTAAAAGTTGGGTTTTTACCTAATTTGCAGCTCAAAATGACCTGAAACCCCTGTATATATAACCGATATATATGTATTTCTGTATGACATAGTATATATATGTACTATACTTTGATTACTGATGGTCCATTCAATAATCATATAGCATTGTTGGCCGGGAGATCCCGAAGGATTGTTCGGCCGCCAGGTTACAGTGTTATGGATAGGCCGCGCAGTGCGCTTCTTGTGGCTATCTAACCTGACCAAGTCCTAGTACAGCATATAGGGAACCTACAGCTTAAGGTGGAATTAAAACCACAGAATCGTTCTGGCTTTCTCCATATTACACAGCAAGCTGTGGCAGAGGTAAAGCTCGGGTTAATGGCCTTTGAAAATTACTGCTGAGAACGGGATTTCGATCTTCAGTCAGATACCTTAACCACTGAGCTACCATTTCGTTCTATTACCTGATGGTATTTGTACCAGTTTGGAAATCGGATTTGCAAAACTGAAAACATAATGTTATGGCACAAAGTTTATATATGCAGTCAAAATTAAGTCATAATAAGTCAAAAATTAGTCATAAATCCATTTCTTTTCTGTTTTAATGGATTGAAACAATGTGTTCCATTTGAATTTGTTCCGTACAACAATGGAAAAAAATTGTCGCTATATGAAGCATTTAAATCTCTTCAAGATTCAACACCCAACACAAAATTTTTTGCTATGCACGGATGATTCCTCCTGCATAAGGTTATGTGGCATAGTAGTAAATACCTTGGCTGCTTCTGTGGAAAATATGAAGCCTATTTGACAACGAACTATAGATCCAACATCCATTGACGGATACCGAAGTTATGCTGCGCAGAGAGGAATAAAGTCATCTGAAATGATTTGTAGTTTGAAAACATCAGATACTTCAGTAGGCATCATTTTCAGTGAGGAAACAAGTGCTACAGTGACGCAGCAAATGAGAGCAGGAAGAACTGTGTAATGTTGATACTAATGCAAAAACTGAAAAAGGAGGCATCCAAAATCAACAGGCAAAAAAAGATGCTGCTGGATTGATCGTTGACGCAGCAATTTCCCAAGCAGCAAAATTCGACAGTGTGATGATTCTAAGTGAGTATATTGGCTTTCTCATTTTGCTAATGGGCTTTGGTACCACGAGTTTGAACCCACACACATCCTCTTCATCCATGCATTTGCTGGATGTGATACAATATCAGCATATTTCTGCTATGGAAAAGAAAACTTCTACTGCATGATTCAAGTAACATGCATGCTAACTTCTCAGAACTCTAGCCTCCAGAGAACATTTGGAGAATACGCAGGGGAACAGATCATCTTTGAACGGTACGGAAAAATTGCTTGTGGAACATTGGAAGGCTCAGATATGAAATGATTAAGAAATCTGCCCAAAAAATGCATTCAGACTAGCACGGTTGCCACCAAAATCAGATGCGGCAACGTTTCACTCAATATGCACGTACCACCAAGTAAAGGTTAGTTGGGTCGAGAAACGTACCCATTGCCGTGAGGATGAAGGAAAGGCTCGTCCAGTCTTATTACAATTACAATAATAAATGCATTCAGGAGGACGTCGGTTCGAATTCCCGTCCAAGCATCCAGATTTGGGTTTTCCATGGTTTCCTCAAATCACTCCAGCCGAATGCCAGGATGCTTCCTTCAAAAGGCCATGGCCGAAATCCTTCACGTTCCTTGTCCCCAGTCCCATCGTGCCACTAATGAACTCGACTTCGACGAGGCGTAAAGTCATAAAAAAACAATAATAAAAGACGATGCACTTGAGTTTACTCCGAAGGTTGTATCATATTCCTTCCAGAAACCTTGTTCTCCTCCAAGCAGCTGTCGCTAATCAGGACTGCATTGATCAGCTGCTTGCAAAAATTGCTCTCGCCTGCCTCGTGAAAGCGTTCCTGGAATGTAGTAGATGAAGGAGAGGAAGATTTCTTCGACCTCGAGGAAGCTGTTCCTGATGCAATGGATGAAAGAGACACAATTCATTGATAAGCCGGGAGATTCCAAACGGAAAAGAAAATTATTTATGACCATTTTTTTAACTTATTTCGAAATTATTATGACTTTATAACTTTGCGTCATAACATTATGCATTGTTGTTCGCTCTATTATCTTCAGTAATAGAGCGATCTGGTAGCTCAAGGCGTCTGACTGGAGATCGAAATCCCGGTCTCAGCAATGATTTTCAAAGGCCATTAACCCAACCTTTACCTCTGCCACAGCTTGCTGTGTAATATGAAGTAAGCCAGAACGATTCTGTGGTTTGGATTCCACCTTAAGCTGTAGGTTCCGTATATGCGGTACTAGTACTTGGTCAGGCTAGATAGCCACAAGATGCGCACTGCGCGGCCTATCCATAACACTGTAACCTGGCGGCCGAACAATCCTTCGGGATCTCCCGGCCAACAATGCTATATGATTATTGAATGGACCATCAGTAATCAAAGTATAGTACATATATATACTATGTCATACAGAAATACATATATATCGGTTATATATACAGGGGTTTCAGGTCATTTTGAGCTGCAAAGTAGGTAAAAACCCAACTTTTAGGAAAAGTGTGAAAATTAGCTGATTTTCAAAGAACTGTAGCTCGCTTAATTTTGAGTTTAGAAAAAAGTTTGTAATACGAAAGTTGTAGGAAATTTGTCCTCTTTCAAATTGAAAATAAAATATTTCTTGATAGGACTTATCAGGAAGGAGTTATAGACGAAAAACTGAAAAAAGTTCCCAAATTTTGATGTTTTTTGGCCACAGAAAATTGTGCCGAGGGTGTTGGAGGTCGAAAACTTGGTTTCTGCATACTCTAACCAATATATACAAGATAAGAAAAAAAAATCTTCTACGTGATGTGATGCAAGTGAGAACTACCCCGTTACTGGACTACATGTGCGTGAACAACATACTGTCGGAAAAAGCAAACTCTCGAGGTTTACATGGTTCCCGCTAGGTAGCAGCAGTATGCGCCCACTTCAGTTCTAGTAAAAATGGCATCGGGACAACAGAAAGCGTTTTGTGTTCTACGTTTTGCGCAGTGCGGGTCAGTAACAACTGTTCAGCGCGACTTTCGTACTAGGTATGGTGTGGATCCTCCTACAGCACAGAGCATTAGACGATGGCATGAACAATACCAAGGAACAGGTTGTTTGTTTAAAGGCAAATCGCCGCGCCGCCCCTGCGTGTCTGACGCAGACGTTGAACGCATCCGCCATACATTCACAAGGAGCCCGTAGAAATCCATTCGCCGTGCAGCACGATAGTTCAGCATGCCCCCGATGTCCGTTTGGTGTGTGTTGCGTTGACTTTTACAAATGAAACCATACAAAATTCAGCTAGTGCTAGCTCTTCGTGAAGGCGACAAACAACAACGTGTGGAGTTATGTAATTTCGTTCTTGGCAGGATGGAGGATGACAGTTTTCTTTCACGCTTAGTGTTTAGTGACGAGGCAACATTCCATTTAAATGGTAAGGTGAGCCTTCATAATGCGAGAATATGGGGTACGAAACAACCATATAAAGTCGTACAACATGAGAGGGACTCTCCAAAATTTAATGTGTTTTGTGCAGTTTCACGGGAAAAGGTGTACGATCCATTTTTCTTTGCTGAGAACACTGTTACAAGAAGCACATATCTCGATATGCTTGAGAACTCTCTTTTCCCACAGTTGGAGACTGATTAGAACGACTTCATTTACCAGCACACTGGTATCTGGAAGTACGGGAATTTTTAAATCAAAGGGTTACTGAATGATTGATGAGTCGCACTGGACTAAATGATTAAGCCTTAAATTACTGGTCTCCAAGGTCACCGGAACTGACTATGTGATTATTTCTTGTGGGGATTTATAAAAGACTCTGTTTATGTGCTTGCGTTATCTACAACAATGGATTGAGACATCGCTTAACATCAGCTGTGGAAGCTGTCACTTAAGACATGCTTGGTGCACTGTGGGAAGAATTTGAATACCGCATTGACATATGATGTGAATTTCAAGGGGGGCATATTGAACACCTATGAAAAGTTACGATTATTATTATTATTTTTTTTTTTAGTTTCCCGTTCATCAAAAAAAAAAAAAAATTATTGTATATGTTTATTAGTTTCAGAAATATAGACGTGATAAAACGGATGATTCTTTTTGATACACCCCGTATTTTAACAAGGCATGCTTAAAGAATTGCTATGAATTATTAGCCCGTTAAAATTTACTTCTATCTTACGTCCATTTTTTAAAACGTGTTACTTCTGTTCCAGACTCTTTTGATAGCATTCTGCCGTAGTGTGTGTCTTCTACGACAGTAATTTGTTAAGAGACGGACAAACAAAAGTCAGAAAAAAGCACAGACCAAGTGGTTCCTCTGGCAAGATAGATTTTTAACTTTAAACCCTCAGTATAAGATATTACCAAAAATAATTGAACAATTTGGAAGCATGAAGGCGTACCGCTTATCAAGTGTTTTTATCTGTCAGTTGCTTTCAAAAAGTTGTGTACGAGTATCTGTTTACATACACGTGCATTAATGGTTTAGGCGAAAATGATAGTTCAAGAAATAAGACAGCGATATGCATAAAATATCAAAATTAGATTTCAGTTGTAAAATAACCATTCTGATGCTTCATTGCAGCAGGGTTTGCATGATATTGAATGAAATATAACAAAGCTATTGAAACTGGTTCGAGCGCATTATCTTTTGTTCGGAAATAGATTTCCGAAAATTTATGGTTGTGGGAAAGTTATTTTAACATCATTGCATGTAATGGAGGCAGTGTAAACCATAATTAAATAAATAAAAAAAAATACAATTGCGCTTTGGAGGCTTATAGTGTATGTTTACGTAGCTGACATTAGTTGTATTACGCTGGTTCTCTTGATATAAAGTCTAATCATTCCTTAATATCTGTCTATTTTATTGGTACGAGGTAAAAAAAAATCTGAACAAGTCTCATTCGAAATATTTTATGTTGAATTTCCTTATTACTAGGAAATTGCATATGAGGCAGGGGTGTAATAAAATCGGACTATGTGCAAGATGTGTAATGAATGAGGACTCCCAGTTTTCCTATCATTTTTTAATGGCTTTGCATCTCGTTGACCTGATGGTCATTAGAGGTGGGAAAGAATTGGGGACTAGGAACCGTCAGGAATTCAGACCTTGCCTTTTTGAAGGAGTTTTCCCGGCATCTGGATTCCGAAAGCAAGGCCAGCGCGTTGCCACTAACCCACCACGCAGTCTTTAAAGCTGTGTCCCATTTTAGGATGACTATAATTTCTTATTCTTTAATAGCTTTTTGCTATCTGAAAATTGAAAATGAGAGTCGGAGATGTTACATTAACACTCCCTACAGGTGGCTGCTAATATTTAGTTGGAAAGTGGGAGATATTTAGATCTTTTAAAAACATAAGTTTCTGTACATATTGTTTTAAATGTAATTTAATATATCTTAAGAAACAGAACTCAATCCTTAACTGATGAAATGAGGGAGCTGTTTGGAAGTAACAGAAATACATATAAAGAAATGGGTTTTCGCCATTTCTGGGTAGCGTAAGAAGAGAGGAAGATGATCATAAATAACTTGCCTTCAGGACATAACGGGAAGGTAAGTTTTAATTCGATGATAACATAGTTAATGACTGGAATGATATATAATGTTAAATAGTGAACAATGTCTCTCAAACATTGAAAATACGTCAGCAGTGGTGTAAGGAAAATGTGACGGCTACTTAATTTCCATCACAGTTTAAAATAATGACAACGGTATTAGTACAATATTCTTGGTAAGAACTAACTTAGACTACAACCCGACGGTTGGCTGGATCCAACCGAAGATGTTATACTAAGCAACTTTGTCAGAGGCAGGACAGCCAGTAGTTCCTCTCTCTTTTGGGACCTACAGATTAAAATCCGAACTGCTAAACGTCCAGATGATAAATCATAACTCTCAAAAATTCCTGACCCCTCCGGTATTTGAACCAGGGAATTTGAATGCAACTATCTTAACCTCTGAGCTATCAGAAGACCACTATACATTTTTGGCATCAGTATTAATTTCGAATGAATAATGATTCCTAATAGAGAGAGATGCTTAATGTATCCCATGTGGCCATACCCTTGATTAGAAAGGAGTCATAATTCAACGAATATATGGTGAAACAGGTACCTGCAATTCCACTATGTTTGCCGGTCGTTTATGTCAGCATTACGAAGGAGGTGACGATATTCCTATGACCTTACAAGCAGGTGATTGGTTACCTGTCGGTCTTTTGCTTCTCCGCCTCCAGTTCGCGGTATGTGTGCTGGAGCTTGTCCGTTAGG